>BPTQ01000003.1:103602553-103656278 GCA_019973895.1 Chrysanthemum seticuspe | reverse complement strand
GAAGAAATAAATCCGTATATCAAGTCGCTAGCAAGAAAAACCACATAAACATCACTTTTTAATCCAAAAACAACCCAACCAAGATGATTCAAGCTTACCAAATGAAAACCTAAACACTTGTGATGATTCTAAACATAAAAGTACTAACAAAATCCAAGCTTTAACACAAGAAATCAACCAAATGATGCAAAAACCACTAAACTTTTTCAAACTCAAAAACCACCTAAAAACCACTAGAAATCCAAAGATGTGCAAGATATGATCTAACCATGGCTCTTGATACCAATTGTAGGATATTAGTTTTCACATACACATCAAACCATAACAACAAGGTGGCGTATAAGTGGAATTCTAGAGAGAGAAAGTTAGAGGTTTAGGGAACTTAGTGAGAGAAAGTGAAAGATATTATTATGAGCTCCAACTCTCTACCTTGGAAGGTAGAGAGTATTTATAGTCTTACATAAATCGCCACACATCGGGCTGTGGATCAGGCATACAGTGGGTAAAGACCCGTCCGTCCTCCACGGTGTTACTTAACTAAATACTACTTAACTTAAAAGAACTACGACTACGAGCTTTCTAACGATTACATATACTTGAGGTGACCGACTCTTTAATACAGGGAATTTCTAATTCCTAACAATTCCATCTGTGTCGTCCGTGTGTAATGCAGGTGATACAGATCATCCTTTGGATTGTTGATAGCGGATGTTCCCGACACATGACAGGCAATCTTAAACTGTTATCAAACTTTATTGCAAAGTTCATTGGCACTGTCAGATTCGAGAATGATCACTTCGCAGCTATCATGGGCTACGGAGATTATATCAATGGCAATATCAAAATTAGCAGGGTTTATTATGTCGAAGGCCTCGGTCACAATCTCTTTTCAGTCGGTCAATTATGTGATGGAGATTTGGAAGTTGCTTTTCGGGAGAAAACTTGATTCATTCGTGATCTACAAGAAAACGATCTAATGTCTGGCTCTCGCAATTCTAGTCTATACACAATCTCAATGCAAGACATGGTTGCTTCATCTCCCATCTGTCTACTTTTAAAGGCAACATCAACAAAATCTTGGCTATGGCACCGTCATCTCTCACATTTAAACTTTCAAACCATCACCAACCTTGCTCGACACAAACTTGTTGAAGGTCTCCCGAGATTCCGATATTCTAAAGATCACCTATGCTCAGCTTGTGAACAAGGTAAAAGCACTCGTGCTCATTTTCCTTCAAAGGTGGAACACAGCTCTCAACATGTGCTTCATCTTCTTCCCATGGATTTGTGTGGCCCGATGCGCGTGCAAACGATTAATGGCAAACGCTACATCTTGGTAATTGTCGATGACTACTCCCGATGGACTTGGGTCTACTTTCTTCGAAGTAAAGATCAAGCTCCACAGATGATCATCACCTTTCTCACAAAAATCCAAGTTCAGCTCTGGAACACCGTCCGCCAAATCAGAACAGACAAAGGAACTGAATTTGTAAACCAAACTCTTCGAGAATTTTATGAGAAAGTGGGAATTGAGCATCAGACATCTATTGCACGTACACCATAACAAAACGGAGTTGTTGAAAGACGAAACCGTACGTTAGTGGAAGCTGCAAGAACAATGTTAATTAATGCTAAACTGTTAGGAATTAGAAATTCCAGGTATTAAAGAGTCGGTCACCTCAAGTATATGTAATCGTTAGAAAGCTCGTAGTCGTAGTTCTTTTAAGTTAAGTAGTTATTTAGTTATGTAACACCGTGGAGGACGGACGGGTCTTTACCCACTGTATGCCTGATCCACAGCCCGTAGTGTGGCGAATTATGTAAGACTATAAATACTCTCTACCTTCCAAGGTAGAGAGTTGGAGCTCATAATAATATCTTTCACTTTCTCTCACTAAGTTCCCTAAACCTCTAACTTTCTCTCTCTAGAATTCCATCTTATTCGCCACCTTGTGTTATGGTTTGATGTGTATGTGAAAAGTTATATCTTACATAAACTTCCAGATTACTTGTGGGCAGAAGCTGTATCAACTGCATGCTATACTCAAAATCGGTCAATGATTACAAAACGCCACAACAAAACACCTTTTGAGCTTATCCACAACCATAAACCGAATCTCAAACACTTTCATGTATTTGGATCCCTTTGCTACCCAAATAATGATCGTGATGACTTTGAAAAGCTCAAAGCCAAAGCTGACATTGGAGTCTTTGTAGGATATTGTGAAAATTCATGCTAATTTTGATGAACTTACAGAAATGGCTCAAAGCCAAAGCTGACATTAGAGTCTTTGTAGGGTAAGCTTTCATGTATATCGGATCTGGAATTGTCGTACAAAGCAGGTTATGGAAACGATTCATGCTAATTTTGATGAACTTACAGAAATGGCTTCTAAGCATAACAGTTTGGAACCCGGTCACAACCGTTTAAACTTCCCTCAAACCCCATCATCAGCTGAACTAAGCCCCCAACTTACTCGTCAACAAATGGAAACGCTATTTGCTCCGTTGTTTAGTGATGACATTGATGAACGTGCTCCAGGTGTATCCGTTGTTTCCGCTGCTCAACCTGATCATACTCTTATACCTGATACACCTGCTACAACAACTACTGTTGAAGAAGCACCACCAGTTGACTCTACAACAATAGTTGAACAAACTGCTTCCAACGACGCTGAACCAGCTGCTGATGTTTTTTATGAAGTACCCCCACCAGCAGATTTTGATCCAAATGCGTTCTTTAACCCGTTTGCCAATGAAACTGCTGCACCTGATGTCACAGAATCATAAACAAACCATTTGAATCCTCAAAATCTGCATAATGTATACCAACATCAACCCTCTACACATCGTTGGAGAAAAGACCATCCTCTTGAGAACATTATTGGCAACCCGAATCAACCAGTCATCACAAGACAACGTCTTCACATAGATGGTGAACATTGTATTTATGCACTCACTGTCTGCCAATCTGAGCCTAAAAACATTAAAGACGCAATGATAAAAGACAACTGGATTGAATCCATGCAAGAAGAACTCAACCAACTCAAACGTCTTAAAGTATGGGAACTGGTTGAAAGACCAACAGGGGTCTACGTCATTGGTCTCAAATGGATTTGGAAGAACAAATTGGATGCTGAAGGGAACGTAATCAGAAGCAAGTCACGTCTGGTGGCTAAAGGTTATAGACAGGAAGAGGGTATTGACTTCGAAGAATCATTTGCTCCGGTTGCTCGTCTTGAGGCTGTTCGGATCTTTCTCGCGTTCGCGGCTCATATGAATATAACGGTCTTTCAGATGGACGTCAAAACTGCTTTTCTGAATGGGCAACTGAAAGAAACAGTTTATGTCAGCCAGCCAGAAGGATTCGTTGATCCCGAGTTCCCGAACCATGTCTACAAACTGAACAAAGCTCTGTATGGTCTCAAACAAGCTCCTCGGGCATGGTACGATAAGTTATCATCCTTCCTCATTGCCAATAAATTCACCAAAGGTTCGGTCGATCCCACACTTTTCATACAATATCACGGGGCTCACATCTTAATCGTTCAAATCTATGTGGATGACATCATTTTTGGGTCAACACATTTAAAATACTCAAATGCTTTTGCAAAATTAATGACAAAAAATTTTGAAATGTCAATGATGGGTGAACTCACATTCTTTCTAGGAATGCAAGTTCATCAATCACCCCGTGGTATTTTCTTGAGTCAGTCTAAATATGCCCTTGAATTGTTAAACAAATTTGGAATGCAAAACTGTGACACCTATGCCACACCAATGGCTCATACCAAGAAGCTAGAAGCTGATTTACATGAGAAATTGGTGGACCCTACCAAATACCGTAGTATTATTGGGTCTCTCATGTATCTAACAGCTAGCAGGCCTGATATTGTGTTTGCCGTATATCTTTGCTCCCGTTATCAGTCAAGACCAACTAAAACCCACCTCTCAGAGGCTAAAAGAATCCTCCGATACATCAAGGGAACCATTAACTTGGGGATCTGGTATCCGAAGGATTCTGGTTTTGAACTAATAGCATTTTCAGATGCTGATCACGCAGGATGCTTAGATTCACGGAAAAGTACTTCAGGAGCATTACAATTTCTTGGTGATAAACTGGTGTCATGGCAATCGAAGAAGCAGGATTGTACATCGCTCTCCTCAAAAGAAGCAAAATATGTAGCCATGCCGGCGTGTTGTGCTCAAGTCATTTGGATGAGAACACAACTCAAAGACTATGGTTATGTATTTGACAGAATCCCGATGTACTGCGACAATCGGAGTGCTATTGCGATCTCGTGCAACTCATTACAACATTCGAAATCAAAGCACATCGATCTTTGATATCATTTCATCAAGGACCACATGGAACAGGGTACAGTTGAATTATACTTTGTGGGTACAGAATACCAATTGGCAGATCTCCTCACCAAAGCCTTAGCTCCTGCTAGGTTTAATGAGTTGGTCCACCGGATTGGTATGCGGTGTTTGACTCAAGAGGAACTGGATGAACTCTTAAAACATTCTTAAAACCAGTCAAACACCAAAAGTCTCTTTTGTAAATATTTTTCAAAAACAAAATACAAAATTATAAAATCAGATAAAACAACAAAAATATTCTTCTATCTATATTTCTTTTAACATGGCAAGTACAAATCTTCCGTCAACACTCTAATCTTTCAAAATTCAGTATTTTTTTCGATCAAGTGTTGAGGGGGAGAAAACAAATATTTTTCAGTTTCATAAAACCTTGTACTTGCATGTTATCTTATCCCGATTGCTTCTTTAATAATGGTGGTCACATTTCTGGTTTTCTGACACTCCTCAGACTAAAATTTATAAATTTTCATTATTTATTAAGTCGAGGGGGAGTGTCGTCAAAATTCTTTCCAAATACTCTTCGTTTGGTAACCAAAATGGAAGTTATGGGCGTTGGATGTAAATGGTTAAGGTGGAGGGACTGAAATTGTCAAAAGCTTAAAGTAATTTTTTACAAAACCTCCACCTAATTATTCATATCATTAACTCTTCTCATTTATTACCTCAACAACCTTCATCCTACGCCTATAAATTAATCTCCAAATCCGGTTTCTTGATCATCATTTTGTAAGTGATTTCGTAATCTAAACGTGTTTACAAACAATGGTTTTGAATTATATGCAAATCCAACAGCTAAATCGTGGGTTTTGATGATCTTCGTGTTCTACACGTAAGCATAAGAACACAAGATCATCAGGTGTGAGTTTTTTCATGATATAATGGTTTTAAAATGTTCAAAACTATATACCAAAACCATTTTTATCAATCTAATCCACCCAGAAACACGAATTGTCCATTTTTCAAAATTAGGGTTCATAAGTCGATTTGGGGGTTTTCAAATGAGAACGTTTTTGGTTAAAAAGATTGTTGTGTGATGTTGTTTACAAGATGAATTGATCATATCCATGTTTAGAATCAACCCAAAAACACTAATTGATTGATAATTAGAAACTAGGGTTTATGTTCTTAATATTTGGGTATTTTTGATTCGTTGAGAATTTGATGTTAAAACTTGGACAGAACAACTCACTTGACTTCTAAGTATTACCAGAATCAGTTTGGTGTTAATCGCATGGCTAAATCCCTTACTCGTAATTCTTAAGCTTTAGGGTTTAGGTTTACGCGTAACATATGTTCTACGCATAACTGTTTAAATTGAGGGTGTGTTTGTTTTTTAAAAAAATATCTTACTAGCCCTCTTACTCTTACCAGTAAGAGGTGGGCAGACGTTTTGGTTGTTTGTTTTTTTCTTTTGAGTAAGACCCAGTTAGACATATAACATCTTACTCAGTAAGAGGTGAGAGACTTGTCTTACTGCCTCTTACTCGTTTTGCAAACTTTATACAATATATTTGATTGTTTATTAACTATGTTATATTTATGATAAAATGTCTTGTTTCATATTTACACAAGTTACTTATTATCGCATTGCGTTGGTTTAATAAACAAATTGCAAAAACGAGCACTTAAAATCATTCGGACAATTATACAAAAACAAACAACATTCATTCGTTCAGATTTAGAATTTCTAGCCACCTCTTACCAGTAAGATGCGGTAGTCAGATTTAGACCCAAAACATCTTAATGAAACAAACACACCCTGAGTGTTCTTGATTAAAACTGTTAGAGAATGAAAGTATGTGTTAATTATGGTGCTATGATGAACTTATTTCAGGTTTGTTACACGTGAAAATTCACAATCAAGGGTATTTGCCATCTACGCATAAGGATCACCTTACGCGTAGCATGTTATGCGTAAGAGAAGTCTTACGCGTAGCGTTTACGCGTAAGGTTCTACATAAGGGACTACGCGTATCCTGTGAAGGATATGCGTAAACAATGACCTCTACGCATAAGGTTGACTCTTACGAGTAAGCCTTACGCGTAAGGTTTCATATATGCTTACGCGTAAGGTCTACGCATAAGGTCCCCTTTTCCTACGCGTAATATTTCTTACGCGTAAGTCAAGAACCTACGCATAAGCTTGCGTTTACGCGTATATCATTCCTGTTTACGCATAAGCTTGCCATTTCTACGCCTAAGCCTAGTTTAACCTTAATTATGAATTGTTACGCGTGCAAACTTGTAAATAATTAAATCATAATACCACGAAACCAATAATGTCACTATAAGCTTAAATGTTTGAACAAGTTGTGAATAATAAGTGAAAACATGGACTTTAAAACTTAAAGTTAATCAACTCATGAAATTTATCATGACGTCATTGGACTATTGGACAAACAAGTGACATTGGACTCGTAACAATCATTGACATATCACATTCTATAATTAGACAATAAAACCATCTATTGACTAACATAATGTCTTTCAATATGTTGGTTCTTTTGGCTAAATATCTTTCAGATCACGACATGGATGCTCAAATGCAGAATGTGGATGCACCTAATGTTCTCACCATTGCTGATATCTTCCCTAATGGCTATCCGATGAAGATTGGAAAGAACAACCTCCGTGTTGATTTTGATACCCTCACATGCTCAGAGTCTTCTTGCTTGATAGCAGTGGACATTTTGAAGAACCATTCTTATCAGAATATGCTCACCAACACTGCCATAGTTCTGGAGATCTACATACAGCAATTCTGGCACACAATGAAGCAGATCAAAGGGCAAAATGCTGTGACTGTGACTCTCAATCACAAGCAAGTCACCATCACTCCAGCAGACTTGCGGGCTATTCTCCTCATTCATGTCATTGAACCAACTGAGTACAACGCTACACCTTCTGAAGAGGCCATTCTGCAATTCATGATCGACATCGGTTATGACGAAGCTACAGGGGTAATCACCAAGCACTCTTACGTTGATCTGAAGAATATCCCTCAGCCCTAGAGAACCCTCTTCATCATCATCACAAAATCTGTTTCTGGACGGGATAGTGGTTATGAGCATCCCAAGCTCATGTAACTACAAATTTTTTGGGCTTTGGTCAACATGAAACATATCGAAGTTGAAGCTCTGATATGGGATGACATGATGTCTTTCCTCAAAAAGCGAGGTACCAAGATCCCATACATCAGATACACAAAACTGCTGATCCAGAGAGCTCTTGGGTTAAATCCCGATATTCCCTTGAGACTCGACGACCCAAACTATTACTCCATGTTGTATGAACCTACTCTAACAGTCAGATTTAAGGAATCAACAACAAAGAAACAAGGTGTTGTGCTGCCGGATCACCTTCTCTCTGATGAAATCAAACATCTTTACTCATACAAAAGGTATCTGGTAGCAGTTGATGAAGGCAAAGTTGGTTTTCTCGATGACAAGTCTTCTGGCACACCTACTAGGAAAACCAGGAGAGGCAGTGCAGGAAGTGTTGCAAGCACTGAGAGTCAAAGAAAGTTTCCTAAGAGGAAACCTCCACTGAAAAGGAAAGTTCCCTCTAAGGAAGCTGTTCCTATTCCCATTCCCAAGTCTGAACCGCAAAGAAAGCTAGTGGATGAAAGCTCTGATGAAACAGAATCAGACGAGGAGGTCACCTACTCTGAAACTGCAACCGATGTCACTCCAACAGTAGCTAAACCTCCAAGTCCAAAAGCTGACCAAGGCAAAGGGAAGACTCCAGTACTTGAGCATGAAGAAGAAAGCTCAGATGAAGAGCCACTGGACACTGACTACAGGAAGAAGTTCAAAATCATTAGACTCCAACATAAGGCAAAAGAGTTTGAACAGGAACAAATGCGTGGCCCCGGAGGGTCAAGTGGTGGTGTCCAATCTACACCAACTCCTGATGCGGTTAATCAACCCGATAAGGGAGCTGGTGCCACCACTCTTGAGCAACAACAAAAGCGCCTGGAGGATTCTATTGATTATGACATTGAGGAACCAGAAAAATAAAAGTCTGAGAAAGAAAAGATTGATGAAGAGGCTGCAGCTCAAGCTAAAGCAGAGGAAGAAGCCAGGATTCAGGCTGAAGAAAAAGCTAAGACTGCAAAGGATGACGAGGTTGAATATGATGACTTTCTTCTAGAAAGTACAGAACGTTCCAAAGAACAAACCTCTGAACCTCCAAAGGATCCAGAGTCACCTCACGACTCCTCATCATCAGATTCGTCTTCTCACTCTTCACCTCCACCATACAAAGGGACAACAAGATCAACATCTAAATCTGTGAAGAAACCAACAGACTCTTGGTTATCCCGGGCTAAAACAAGGATTGTTAAAGTTGTCAAGAAAGTACGGAAGAAGGATGTAACCAACAAAAAGCTGAATCAACTCGCTGACAGAATCAACCTTCTTCAAGACGAGATAAACGAGTTGTTGACAGAAAGGGAAAAAATCCAGAAGTTCATCAAAGGAGGTTTCCAAAAGGAATTGGAGAAGACGGCAAGAGAATATACTCACAAGTTTCTTCTCGACACTGTCCCTGGTGTGACTAGAGAAGTATTCTCCAAACAACTTACTCCAAACATCGTCGCATTGGTTAAACATATAATGGCCAAAGAATCTGATCTTTCTGAAACTGAGTTAATTGCTAAATTGGTGATGCAAATGTCAAAACGATCTGCAACTTTTACTTCGGATGAAGGTAAAATTTTTGAAGGTCTACTAGATTATCAACTCAGATCCTCATGCAAAGAATCAGCAGATCAACCTAAACGACCAAGAGATGACGATGATACGGATAAGGACTCTACACATAAACGTCCCAAGAAGTCTAGAGAACCCTCCTCTGTGCCACCACCACCCCTAAGAACTCCAACAACCAGACGATCTCCTCCACGCTCTTCTACTGACAACCCTCAGGACTCTGAGTTACCACCCTAGACAGAGAAAACCGGTGATCACTTTGAGTATACTGGTGGTGACGATGAGGAAGTTCCTGAGCCTCAACCACAACCCACCTCTCCCGGTTCAACAAATAAACCATCATCCTCATCAAGGCCAAAGAAGAAGAAGAAGTCTCTTAAGGCTGATGTCGTCTCATGGCTAGATGAAGATGACACCGAGTTTGAATGGTTCTATACACTTGTTGATACCACTCCCGCTCTTACTGATGATCCAGATATGGTAGAAGGTCGTACGTTGGAGCATGCTAAGTTTCTGCAAGAGAAGTTCCGTGTGAAGAAGATGACGAAATCAGAGTTGAAACGAAACAAGAATGAAGCATTTCAACTACTCAAAGACTGCTCGGAAAGTGCTATTGAAGTTGAATATCACCTTGAAAATATAGCACGAGCCATGTCTAACAACATTGATTGGCTCAACCCTGAAGCAAACATCGACTTCACCAAAAGAGACAACCCTCCATACTACATCGACTGGTCTAAACCTCTACCAACGATTGGCCAACCAGATCAACCTAGGATTCCATTTCGCTACTTCTTCAACAAAGATTTGGAATTTCATCTACACGGTAGCGATAGTTCAAAGAAATATGCTACATCACTTACACTTCCGTTCCCGGCAGCCATATACTCCAACTGCATAGCCATCGAAGAAAAGGCTACCCACATGTTTTCTAACAGCGTGGAACGATGTGATATTGATGCAATTTACGGGATTCACCATTGGCCAAAATGCCGACGAATCTACTACAAAAGCTGCCAGGTTCGAAAGTCTCCACATGAAGTATACAGTGATAAAGGGATCGTTTCTGTTAGGCATGTCACTCTTTCGTCTAAATGGGATTACACCTTCCTCAAGACTATCGTGGTCAAGAGACAAGACGAAAGGGACTATGAATTCTGTGAAGCGGACTTTCAGAACTTGTCTCTCAACGACATTGAAGATCTGTATCTTGCCAAGGTACAGGGAAGAATGAGACAATTCTTGACTGAAATTCAACATGAATACATCAAGTCCCTACTCATCTTCATCAGAAGCATAGTGATCCAGGAACGTGTAGAAGATTTACAACTTGCTGTTGAATCGTATCAGACTCGTGTCAACCTCACCAGACCTCAGCTAGGACTTCCTGACACAAATCAGCTTTTACAATACACTCTCGTCAGCAAACCATTCGGAATAGTTTACCGTAGTGAACTAAATCGCAACTGCTTGATGGCGTGTAGAGATCTTCATAAATTTGGAGATCACACACTGAAGAAAGTCATGGACGGCTTAGCTTATCGGTTAAAGGAGATACATGAAGGCATTGGGTCTCCAAAGAGATGGAATTCTAAGGACAAAAGGGATGTTAAGAGGATCATCACTCAGATAGATGAAAGGTTGTACAGAAGGGACCAGTTCAGAACTCTGGAGAGCTTTGTAGGTGGTCGTCCCAGGATTACTCTCACAGGCTATCAACGCCCTGCTCGTATTCCTGGAAAGATTGATGGACTACCTGGTACCCCTTAAACTATTTTCAATTTCATATTAATTTGGATGTGTGATTTTATATTGACAATGGCTTGTGCACACATAACAGTGTACAACCCGTTCTTGTAATGAGAGGACCCTGTGGTACGCTTCAGTGCCACAATCTTATAAAAGGAGCGAAAGCTTCTTACTTTTGAGTAAAACCTATCAAACCTTTCACTTTTCAAGGTTTTGCTCAAAAGAACAATTACTTCCCCTTACAATTTCAAAATCTTAAAAGTTAGTATTACTTGTTGAGGGGGAGTATTTGCTAAAATCTTTGTTCACAAAATTGTTCTTCGTGATAATCTTCCCACAAAACTCGAAATGGTCGTATTTAATATCATAACGTTATCAAAAATAACATTTATATGCCATTTTTGAGGGGGAGAAAATTATTGTGATAAGAAATATGTTGATTTGCTATTGAATCGTTGTGTTAAAAGACTTAACCTATGAATTGACGGGATCTGAACAGTCATACATTGAAAAGATTTGTCTTCCAAAGACTTATCCAAGTAAATTGTACCTATTCGAGAAGCTCTTGATACACATGAACTTTGACAGGTTTGACAACCTCTCGAGGTTTGTCCACACCTTCAAGGTAGTTATTAGAGCTAGTTGTCACCTAAAAACTGACAATGTAATTCTTTAACTATGCAACGTAACCGTGTCCCTCGAGGAATTGTCTATCATGAGTCGATCAATTCAAAAGTGCACGCTCTTCTCTCATCGTGCAAATTTCTATCAAAACACTTAAGCACGTGTGGAGGGGGAGTATTTCTGCAAATGATCAAACTCTTACAGTGGTACAAAATGTTTTTCAATCATAACCACTTTGAGAGATTTTCAAGGAAATGGTTTTATGGCAACATAGGTTAGTCATGGAGTTATAAGGTGACTAAGGTTAGGAATAACCGTCCTATGATCCGACAGAGCCGGAGGGATCTACCCAAGGACATCACAAATAGTTAGTACTTAGAAGTCCTTAGGTATGGTTATAAAAAGGAGAAAATAAGAATCGGAGAAAGAAGGAGTTGAAGAATTAAAAAGAAATGCAAAGAAAAGGGTGAAAAGAAATAGCCCTCCAGATTATTCAACTTAGGGCAGACACCGGGTTCAATTCATATGCTACTGGTTGTCACTTAGTGACACCGGTATTGAAGATTAAAAGTCGTCATGGACCCAGTGACGCATGCACTAAACCTTCTTAGCCACTCAAGTTTCTCCCAACAGAAGCTTGTTTCATTCTCACAGGGAACCCTACGTAAACTATCGGCTTTCTCTTAGAGATTGCTGGTATTGAAGAAGGAGACCCTCTCCCTAGTCTCCGCTCAGGAAAATCAAAGTGCACTATTGAGTCTAGAGCCACGAGATTCATCAAAAGATCTCATAGGTACACTTGACATTTCATCACTTGTCGTTCAACTATAAGATCAACAGTGGTACGTTATCGAGTCCTACACAGATCTTAGCAATCTGTCGAGAACATTTATGAGAGGTTTACATATGTGATCCTCAGTGATTGAATGGAAACTCCTGCCAGGGTCAACATCTAACAGCCCTGACAGCAGGTCACTTCGGTAACTCCTCGTGGATTACGCTTAGTGTGTCTCAAACGGTCTACAGTAGTGAGGTGATGCTTCGGTGTACCTCAGCGACTCATCTGAACTGTAGGTGTACTTCAGTACATCGTGTTATCTCACTTGTGGGACTCCAGTTCAGGAACGGCCTTTGTGAGAATTAGAGATGTGTTTTCACACTATGCTGTTAACACCCTCGAAATTCAAACTTGTAAGTGCTGGAATCTGCTTATTACTAACCGTGTGTATATTTTCTTCTTATGGAAGCTCTGGAGCGGACTGATCGTGCAGATTCTTCACATGCTCATACCAACATCATCACTAATGCAAGTTCTCTCAAAACGCAACACAAAAGTCAGAATGATTCTACGTCAATTCAAAGAATCTACAAAGTTTAAAGACTAAGAGAACTTCATCAGTACTGTAATCCAACGTTAAAGAGCGTGTGAGCATGTTGGAGAAAGACGTGGAGACACTGGAAGCAACAAAGCAGACATGATGCAGACAACAACAACGTACTATCACTTTCACCACAAAGAACAAAGAACCATAGAACAAAGAAAAAGATGACGTCAAAGCAGAACTCTTCAAAGGAAACAATTTCTCTACACTGGGAAGATTGTTCGAATCAAGACACTCCTTATCACAAGAAAGAAGAATGTCAGAAGACGTCAAAGCTACTATTACATCAACACCTACAACGTTTATCACTCTTTAATTCATCACTATCACTTAGGGGAGATTGTTGGAATCACTCCTAAATTATATTTCAAGTGTTAGTGATTCATATGTAATAGTTAGCTTAATATGGCCTTTATGTTTGTTATTAAGCTAAGGCTTATGTAGAAGGCCCATAAGCCTGCGCTCAAGTCCAATAAGGAAAGGAAGGGACTAGGAGTGTTGCCCTAGCTCCCTCTCTGATAAATACCTTTGTAATACCCTCACTTGAGGGTTGGTTGTTCAATTTACACTGTCACTCCTACACTTAACTATTCTCATATTATCATACGTGTATTTGTGTGTGTGTTGTTCATCCAATATCTTATCTATCTCTTCTATTGATGCCTGTGTTACTAATATGGTGACCTAACAGCAGGTGATACAGATCATCCTTTGGATTGTTGATAGTGAATGTTCCTGAAACATGACAGGCAATCTCAAACTGTTGTCAAACTTTGTTGCAAAGTTCATTGGCACTGTCAGATTCGGGAATGATCACTTCGCAGCTATTATGGGCTACGGAGATTACACCAATGAGAACATCGAAATTAGCAGGGTTTATTATGTGGAAGGCCTCGGTCACAATATCTTCTTTGTTGGTCAATTATGTGATGGAGATTTGGAAGTTGCTTTTCGGGAGAAAACTTGTTTCATTTGTGATCTACAAGGAAACGATCTTATGTCTAACACCCACAATTCAAGTCTTTACACAATCTCAATGCAAGACATGATTGCTTCATCTCCCATCTGTCTACTTTCAAAGGCAACATCTACAAAATCTTGGCTATGGCACCTTCGTCTCTCACATTTAAACTTTCAAACCATAACCAACAATGCTTGATACAAACTTGTTGAAGGTCTCGCAAGATTTTGATATTATAAAGATCACCTCTGCACAGCTTGTGAACAAGGGAAAAGCACTCGTGCTCACTTTCCTTCAAAGGTGGAACACAGCTCACAACATGTACTTCATCTTCTTCACTTGGATTTGTGTGGCCCGATGCGCGTGCAGACGATTAATGGTGAACGCTACATCTTGGTAATTGTAGATGAATACTCAAGATGGACTTGGGTTTATTTTCTTTGAATTAAAGATCAAGCTCCACAGATGATCATCACCTTTCTCACGAAAATTCAAGTTCAACTCCGGAACACAGTCAAACAAATCAGAACAGACAAAGGAACTGAATTTGTGAATCAAACTCTTCGTGTATTTTATGAGAAAGTGGGAATTGAGCATCAAACATCTATTGCACGTACACCAGAACAAAACGGAGTTGTTGAAAGACGAAACCGTACGTTAGTGGAAGCTGCAAGAACAATGTTAATCAATGCTAAACTTCCAGATTACTTGTGGGCTGAAGCCGTGTCAACTGCATGCTACACTCAGAATCTCTTAATGATTACCAAGCGCCACAACAAAACACCTTATGATCTTATCCACAACCGTAAACCGAATCTCAAACACTTTCATGTATTTGGATCCCTTTGTTATCCGAATAATGATCGTGATAACTTTGGTAAGCTTAAAGCCAAAGCTGACATTGGAGTCTTTGTTGGATATTGTGAAAACTCCAAGGGTTACCGAATCTGGAATCGTCGTACAAGGGAGATTATGGAAACGATTCATGCCAATTTCGATGAGCTTACTAAAATGGCTTATGAGCATAACAGCTTGGAACCCGGTCATAACCGTTTAAACTTCCCTCAAACCCCATCATCAGCTGAACCTGTTTTACAACTAACTCGACGTCAAATGGAACAACTATTTGCTCCTCTGTTTAGTGATGATATTGATGAACGTGCACCAACTGTATCCAATGTTTCCACTGCTCAACCTGATCAAAATCCAATACCTGATACACCTGCTACAACAACTACTGTAGAGGAAGCACCACCGGTTGATTCTCCAACAACAGTTGAACAAATCGCATCCAACGACGCTGAACCAACTGATGATATTCTGAACAATGAAGTACCCCCACCTGCAGATTATGATCCAAATGCGTTCTTCAACCCGTTTGCCAATGAAACTGCTGCACCTGATGTTGCGGAATCATCTACAAGCCATTTGAATCCTCCTAATCTATATAATGTATATCAACATCAACCTTCCACACATCGTTGGACGAAAGACCATCCTCTTTAGAACATTATTGGTAACCCGAATCAACCAGTCGTAACGAGACTATTAGGTCACCATTCTATCACATCACAACATGTATTTCTAGAGAGAGAAAGTGGAAGGAACTAATAAAGTATTATGAAATGATAATTGTAATTAGAACCAAAAACCTCTCCCTTCAAGGGAGGGGGTATTTATAGTGTTTACATAAGTAGGGGTGTTTCCCCTTGGTTCTAGAAGAACCTTCTATCACAGCTCATGGGCTTATTACATGAGCTGTAAATCTAAATACAAACATTTATAAACCATAATTGTTAACGACCTATTACAAATGAAATGAATTACACTTTATAATAAAACATGTTCCTAACAATCTCCCCCTAAGGGTTGGTCATCATTTGTTGTTTTGCTTAGGTCGTTCGACGTCTTGAACTTCTTTGGCGTTTATAGCTTGAGACGTCTTTGATTCTTTGCAACTTTGTTCTTTGTTCTTGTTGTTCTGATCAGTTGTGAAATCTGCCTTTTATCAACATCATTGTTGTTAGTGTTGAAATTCTTTTCTAGCATGCTCATACTTCTGGTGAAGTTTGTGATTCATGCATTTGAAGCTCTCATTCTTTAACTTTGATATTTGTCTCATAACTTTGCAGATTCTTTGACTTTGGCGTATAATCTTTCTGAACTTTGCTTTTCTTAGATCTTAGATGAGAATGTCTTTATGATGTTGGAATGAGCATGATGAACAAATATGTTGATGATAATGATGGTGGTAATGGTCTTTATGGAACTCCTGGTCTTTATGAGTACCTACATGGAACCAGTTAGCAATAATGTTCCCGGCACTTATAGGTTCGGATTTTGAGATCGTAAACAGAATAGTGTGAGAACTTTCTCTAATCCTTGCCAATGCCGTTCCTAAATTGTATATTCTCGAAAGAGATTAACAATCCAGGTGAGCCGCTGAAGTATACCAAAATATCACTCCACTACTGTAGACCGTTTGAGACACACTAAGCGTAACCCACAAGGAGTTACCGAAGTGACTTGCTGTCAAGGCTGTTTGATGTTGACCCTGGCAGGAGTTTCCATTCAATCACTGAGGATCACAATTGTGAATCCCCTCATAAATGTTCTGACAGATTGCTAAGATCTGCGTAGGACTCTGGAATATGTTACTTGTGTCCTTATTGTTTGAACAATCAAGTGATGAGATATTTAGGTGTTCCTAAGAGATCTTTTGATGAATCTCATGGCACTAGACTCAATTAGTGCGCTTTGATTTTCCTAAGCAGAGAATAGGGAGAAGGTATCCTTCTTCAATACCAACAATCTCTAAGAGAGAGTCGATAGATTACGTAGGGTTCCCTGTGAGAATGAAACAAGCTCTTTTGAGAGAACTTGAGTAGCTTAGAAGGTTTAGTGCATTGCGTCACTGGGTCCATGACGACTTTGTCTTCAATACCGGTGTCATCTTGTGACAACCAGTAGTATATGAATTAAACCCGGTGTCTGCCCTAAGTTGAATAATTTGGAGGGCTATTTCTTTTCACCTTTCTCATTTTCTCCTTTTTCAATCATACCTAAGGACTTCTAAATACTAATTAGTTGTGGTGTCCTTGGGTAGATCCCTCCGGCTCTGGTGGATCATAGGACGTTTATTCCTAAACTTAGTCACCTTTTAACTCCATGACTATCCTATGTTGCCACAAAACCTTTTTCTTGAAAATCTCTCAAGATGTTTATGATGAAAAACATGTTTTGCTAACACCTTGAGAGTTTCTGGTTTTTCAGAAATACTCCCCCTCCACATGTGCTTATGAGTTTTGACTGAAATCTGCACAGTGAGGGTAGAGCTCGCACTTTTGAATTGATCGACTCTTGATAGACAATTCCCTGTGAGACACAGTTACGTTGTATAGTTAAAGAGTTCCATTATCAGCTTTTAGGTGACAACTAGCTCTAATAACTACCTTGAAGATGTAAACTCTCCTTGAAAAAAAGAGGTTAGACCCGTCAAAGTTCATGTCAATCAAGAGTGTCTCGGATTGGTACATTCTACTAAGACAAGTTTTATTGGAAACAAGTCTTTTCGATTACTGACATTTCTAAGTTCGTCAATTCATTGGTGAGATATGAGTCGAGCACGTTATGAGATTCCATAACTTCCTGATCAACAATTTTAATCACATTTCTCCCCCTCAAAAATAGCATATGAATGGTGTTTTTGAAAAACATGTTGATTAAAATATGCTTTTTGAGGCATTTGAAATTCATTTGGGAAGAAATGGATTTCAAGAACATTTGATTTCGAACAAAGATTTTTTTTTGTTTCAAAAAAATTAAGAAGCTTTCGCTCCTTAAGTTTAGGAATATTGCACGGAGGTGTACAATAAGGTCCTTTCTTTTGAAAATTGAGATTTGTTTCGAATCACAGTGCCTTTAGTGTCTATTTTGTTTTTCCAAATTCATTTCAGCTTGATAACAAAGACCCAATCTGGTTTCTCAACAAATTCCCTGACATCAAGACTTTTAAACCAATTCATCCTGAGAAACCGTAAGTGAATAACTGAAATTCTCAACAATCTTCCCAATCCGCATTGCATGTATTTAGCAGCTTCTCCGTACACTTCCTTGTGGTGAAGTTTCTGAATCAACTTCCCCCCAAACTGACAACCGTCTTCATCAGATTCAAAACTTTGATGTAGTTAACATGTCTTCTAACTTTTTACAGTTTTAAGTGCACATCAGAATTTGTAGATGCACAGAAAACCACATAAAGCAAATCTGAATTGTCACGTAATCACAATTGAACATAATGCGAAAAATTCGTTCGGGGGTAACATGCAAGAAATCAACAAGATCTTCTCACGTATGCAGACACTTCACACCAAACAAACCTTGAAAGATGAAATAATACTACTTCCCCCTGATTGTTGCAGTACATCGGAATAATAATCGACTGTGTATATGCGAATACTCGATAAAATGATCGTGTGGGAGGCATCATAATACAGTTAAAGCATCATATGTAGGTAACTTCACACAAAATAACCCAGTGAACGTTGAAACGATAACACCGAAGTAAGACGTTTGAACCACATATCGTCTCATTTCTTCCCCCTGATTGTAGAAACTTGTGAAGGGAAAGAGTTTTCGCAAAGAAGGCAAAGAAAGCACATGAAATATACTTTCTCTTCCCCCCGATGTTTTCGATGAATCAAATCATACACCACGTATGTTGATGATGAAATCAGAGACAGCGTAACCGTGTATGTTCAATTAATCGAACAAGTGTGAAGTACTAGAAATATCCCGTGATAATCATCTGCTGATAAAACTTCTCTAGTCATTTATTTAGTTGATCATCAACTGTGTCATTGTTGTTGGAAACAGTTTGATCTACTGTTATCAGAGATTCGATTGAAGGTGCATCTCCAGCAACAATTGTTGTTGTAGATTCAGGGTGTATCTAGAATTAGAATATGATCAGGTTGTGCAGCGGAAACATTAGATACATCTGAAGCACGGCTTTCTAAAGAATCTCCAAATAGTGGAGCAAACAAAATTTCCAATTCTGGACGATTGAGTACAATGGCGATGCAGTTGATGGATCATTATGTTTTAGACGGTGAGAAACGGGTCCTAAGTTGTTGTACTTAGAAGCCATTTCTGTAAGCTCATCAAAGTTGACATGAACGGTTTCCATCATTTGTCGAGTTCGACAATTCCAAATTTTAAATCCTTTCGAATCTTCACAGTAACCAATGAACACTCCAATGTCAGCTTTTGGCTGAAGTTTACCAATATCATCACGATCATTTTTCGGATAACACAGTGCACCGAATACATGAAAATATCTGATATCTGGTTTGCGGTTGTGAACAATCTCATATGGAGTTTTATTATGGCGCATATGAATGATGGAACGGTTTTGAGTAAAACATGCAGTTGAGACAACTTCAGCCCACAAGAAATCCGGTAATTGTGAGAAAATCAACATTTTTCGAGCAGCCTCCACTAACGTTCGGTTTCGTCTTCAACAACACCATTTTGTTCAGGAGTACGAGCAATTGAGGTCTGATGTGTGATTCCAACTTTCTCAAAATAAGTACGAAGTGTTTGATTTTTGAATTCAGTTCCATAGTCTGTTCTTACAATTCGAACGGTGTTTTTGAGTTGAACCTGAATCTTTGTGAGAAAGGTGATAATCATAGTTGGAGTTTGATCTTTAGTGCGAAGAAAATAGACCCAAGTCCATCTTGAATAATCATCAACAATAACCAGAATGTAGCGTTTGCCATTCACACTTTTTACACGCATGGGACCACATAAATCCATATGAAGCAAATGAAGAACATGTTGAGAGCTTGGTTCTGGTTTTGAGGGAAAGTTAGATCTCTTGCTCTTGCCTTGTTCACAAGCCGCACATAAGTGATCTTTGGTGTATCGGAACCTTGGAAGACCATCAACTAACTTATGACGAGCAAGATCAGTCATGGTTTTGAAGTTTAAATGAGAAAGCCTTTTGTGCCATAACTATGATTTTGTCGAAGTTGCTTTTGAGAGAAGACAAATCGGTGAAGATGCAATCATATCGGACATAGGAATCGTATAAAGATTGGTGCTCCGATTGCCGGTGAGTAAATCATGTCCTTCCAAATCACGTACGTAACAGGTTTTGGAGCGAAACGCAACTTCCAAATCATCATCACAGAATTGTCCAACTGAGAAAAGATTGTGTCCAAGACCTTCAACATAATAAACCCGACTGATCTCGATGTTTCCATTAACATAATCTCCATATCCCATTATTGCAGCAAAATGATCATTCCCGAATCTGACAGTACCGATGAACTTTGAAACAAAGTTTACTAACAGCTTTAGATTGCCTCTCATATGCCGGGTACATCCGCTATCAACAATCCATAGAACGAGTTGAATCACCTGCAACACACAAAGACAACGAGGGTGGTATGATAGAAGCAGTGGAACCCAAAGAGTTAGTGGGTTCCATTATGTTAGTGTTACACACATTTGCACATTTAGGAATCCATGTAAACCTTGAGGTACGCTGCAACCATTGTTGCCATAACCAATTATTTTTCGCTTTGGTCTTAGTGAAGTCACTAGGTGAGTACACTTTCTTAGGAGATGTTTTTGCAGCAATGGATGTGTCAACAGATTTCTCAGAAACTACACTGTGCACCTTCCCTAAATTCGATTTTGCAATAATTGGGGACCTAGAGGGAGGGCCAGTTATAGATTTCTTAGAACGAGCTAACAGAGAATTTGCAACACATTTTTCATGATTACCAGCCATCATACTGTTACGACAAAAAACACAAGAAGCCTTAACGTTTGAAACGTTTACAGACTTATCATTCGTTACACTGACATTAGAATTACAAGTTGCCAAATTTGAATCTAAAGCAGATGCAACATGATTTTTATTTGATTTCCTAAGATGAACTTCTACTTCTGATGTCTGACGAGTGCTCTTCCTATGTTGCGAGATCCTAGTATTTTCTTTTTGTCTCTTTTTCTCGGATCTTCTAACATTAGTGGACGCAACTATTCCTGTAGAAGTGGAAGAAATCAAATTAGTTTCCTGCGTTTTGTCAATTATATACATGCCAGGAGCAATCACGTTTGTGTTACTAGACTTGCTAGATGCTTGTTTATCTAGCTTTTCTTTAAGCTCAATGATAATGTGTTTTTGATCCTGAATGATGGAATTTAATCTTCCTTGTTCACCCAACATTTGTCGAGTGTATTCAACATGCTGATCAAGTTCTTTTGATGCTTCAGAACGAACAGTTTTAGGAGAATCAAAAATCGTTTTATATTCCTGTTTGACTTGTGCAATTTCTTGTTCATATTTGAAAATTTGACATTTTAACGATGCATTTTCATCATCAAGAAATTCGACTTTTGAAATTCGCGACTGATCCAAAGACACCTTTTCCATGTGATTTTGTAAAGCAAGTTCAGATTCAATTGTCTTAGACTGACACCATTGAAGTCTTCGTTTAAGTTCAGAAATCTCCATTGAAAGTTTAGATTGGACATCATCATTTTGTGAAAACATTTTTTCATTTTCCTCTTTTAATTTCTCAATTTCATGCTTTAACATCTGATTGTCCATTTCCAACGTTTGAACCATATTGAGACTCTCAGCAGTTAACACATTATCATTCACAGAAGCAAATTCACAATATATAACCACATAAGCAATATTAGCAGAAAGAGCATCTTCTAACAATTGATCAAAGGCATTTTGAAGATCTTGGTTTTTGCATTGTTCTTGTGAAACTGAGTTTTCAAGTGTGGTAAAAGCTTCAATCATTGAAGTCACCTCTTGTTGAAGTTCCCTTTCCCAGTGTGTTGCACACAAATGCAAATGTGCGACGTGAGGTGAAATTTGGGTTTGAAACATTTGTCTTTGCTCTCTTGCATAAGCAGATTGAAAATTAGATGCTTTTAACTCATAATTTTTCTCAATTGCCGTTTCTAAAAATGAAATATCTTCCATAAATGTTTGAAAGTACCGTAATACTAAACAAGGTTTAGGAGTTTTTGGCAACGAGTTGCTTTTACAAGAGGACGGTAAAGGACCATTTATTTGTGAAACACTGTGAACGGGACCTTCCACACAAGATGCCTCAGTTATTTTAGAAAGATTATATGATGGTGTTGAAATGACATTCAGTTTGTAAGAAGCATTTTCTCTTGTGTAATCATATGGTAAGAGTCCATTTTGTCGCATTTTTAAACGACTTCGATCATCTTGTGCCCATTGTTCCTCACAATCAAATACAACAAGTTGCATGCTTGGATCTAAAAGACATTGAGCACTATACAATTTGGGCATTTTCTTGAGAGCTGTGTGAAGAAAACGTGGGTGATTATACCCAAGAGCAAAACGTTTTGAGTCATCGTGACTCGGGAGTAAAGTTGACATTTCAATCTGTTTTACTGAGTGGCCAATCTTATATATAACAGTGCCAAAATCTTTTAACCGTCTTTCCAATCGAAGAATTTCCTCGATTTGATCATCAATGCGTTTCTTAGATTTCTTTTTGAATTCAGAAAAATTTGACCGACTTGTTGAAAAATCTTGTTTAGTATTGGAAAGTTCCATTTGAAGATTTTCAATGTTTTTCTGAAGTTCAGACTTTTCTTGTTCAATTTTAGAAATCTTTTCGTTATTTGACGCAACAATTTCGTGCATCTGATGTTGAAGATTTTGTTTGTTAACGTAAGATTTTTGAAAGGCCACTTCAAAACTTGTTTCTCGGGTGGTTTTAGTTTCAAAATCATTTATCCGTTTTCGACAACTCTCAAGTTCAGCAGTCAAGGAGGTAATCTCAGCCCTAAGGTTTTGGTTTATCTCATTACATTTTGTAGTTTGGGCTTCCAATGGCAGAAGTAATGAATTAAGATATTCTGAATCTAGACCATGAATTGCTTCACTTTGTTCAATATTCTCATTATTTTTGCCATCACTTAGTTCATCAAATGTAACCACGAGGTTAATTTGATCAACTTCAGTATGATTAAATAATGATTCATGTTGAACAGATTGCTGCTCATCAGGTGCAGATGCAGACACAATTGCATTTATGAGGCATATATCAGTGTCAGGTACCTGAGATAGACCATCTGTGTCATAGACTGGTCCATTCTCTGTTTGACTGATGTGATGTTCCTGTATATTTGCCATCAAAACAACTGCAGCATTGGCTTCTAAATCTTCATATTCATCATCTGAGAGAGTATCTGCCATAAAACCTTGCTGAGTTTCACTGAGTTCTCCTCCTGCTTCATCCTTGTATGCCATCAGCATGACTTGTTTATAGTAATCTCCTCCTCTGGTTCGTGGATCAGGACAAGCATTAGCAAGATGTCCATGCTTTTTGCAATTATAACAGCGAATAGTAGATCCTGAAGCCAGTGAATTCCCTGTTTCCACAACTTGAACATTTCTCTTGAAGTTATTACTAGCCGATCCCCCTGCTGCTGTTTGACCATTCCTAGAATTACCAGAATTACCAGAATACCCACTTGTAATCATTCGACGACCACTAGTTATGTTCTGAACTTCAACTTTGCCACCTTGTATAACTGCGTGACTTTTGGGATTTGATGATGAACGAAGGCGATTGTTTGACTGAGTAGAGAACTTGGAGAAGGCTTTAGCAATAAAGTCCATTCCATGATTCAATGCTTCAAAAGCATCATCTTGATCATCATTGGTTTGAGCATAGTATGCAGTATTAGGATCACCTTCGGGAAGAACTTGATGAGAAGGTGTGGGTGGAGCATAAGCAAAATGACGTTGTTGTTGATCAAAAGCATGATTGGACTTTAGGTATGGATTCGGATAACCATGTGCCATGAGAGCAATCTGATAAGCAATTGGTGGTGGAGGGAAACCGTGTGTGCCACGAGCTTCTTTATCTTTGAGAACCTCATATTGATGATGTTTTAGATAATCATATGTAACACCCCCAAAATTTCACAGCGGAAGCGTTCGGGTCATGGGGTGTTACTAAATCAATAACCACAACACTAGGTAATAAAGAATGGAAATTCTATTCCATTTTCAAAATATAGATTTATTTAAGAAATAGTTTTACATCATTGTTTCAAAGTGCGGAAGTAAAGCCCATAAAAATATATGTTGTCCCATTAAATTTGTATTAGAATGTTTGGAAACACTTCGGATGCCAGTCTTCAATGAATGCCTTTGCCATTGCCCACGCCAATAAGTAAACCTGAGAAAAACATGCTAAAATGTCAACACAAAGGTTGGTGAGTTCATAGGTTTAAGTTTCGAAAATCAAGTTGGACCACAGTTGTACATATAGCATCTCCGTGAATGACACTATATGCAAAAGGCTATTACGCTAGTACCAAGTTCATGCGACCAAAACTACGACAGTGTGCATGCATCTAGAAGCATGATAAATAAAAGCCCAGCAAGTGTATTTCCAGTACACTCAATCAATACGATATGATATACGCCCGACGTTTGCCTATCCGGTCAAACTCGAACGGGGGTGTCATCCCCAATAGATCTATTCATAACAATCGCGCCTCCCCAAAGGGAACTAACGGTACCATAGTTGGGATTCAAGGTTGTGTTCACGTAATAGTGTTTTCAGTTTCAGGTCCGAAAAGAGTTTTGCATGTTTCTCACCCCAAAGTTTTATAAAGCAAGTAATAAAAGTAAAAGTGGGGCTATAAACTCACCTTAGCAGTTCAATGAATAAAGCACAAAGAGATCGAGTGTGATGAAGCATTGGCTCCTACCCGGAACCTAAGAACGAGATGGCAAGTCTCAGAATAATGACATACGTTTGGTTTACGACCGAAAAGATAGAGCATTGAATATAAAATTCAATAGAGCGTTATTAGCGTAGGTTTATAAATATGACGATGTTACCGAGAGTTTTGTTTATTTACTTTAAGTTGTGTCGGTATCGAGTAGTGTTTTCATATATTTATATACTTATAAATATATATAAGTTTAATTAGTTGTCGACTTAGTAATTTTCATATATGAACACTAGGTTGTCAAAATACTCATTTTTATAAAGTCGTTATAAGTTTATAAGTTTTCTAAACATTTTTCCAAATTTACACTTTTTACCTCAAGTTATAAAATGTACGAGTTTGGCCCTTATATTTTGGAAAAATGACAATTTGTACCCAAATATATTTCTCATTCAGAATTTACAGTTTTGGTCCTTCAAAATCTGTTTTTACAAAGTTTATCCAAAAAGTTATATTTTCACTTTTAGTCCACAAGTTTCAAAGTTTATAATTTTTACCAAAACTTTTAATTACCTTTTAATTACTAGTTTCCCATGTTTACAAAATGGACCCCCGGACTTTCCATGCATACGTAAAGTATGAAAATATACCCCTTTAACTTTCCAAAATGTTTACTATTGACCCGAAAGCTATATATTTTGCAAATTTAGTCCAAAAAAATGTATTTCGACCACATGGCTTATTTAACTTTTACAAAAGTATAGCACTAGCTTATTCTTAGCTTATGAGGTTATTTTTAAACGTAATGGGCCGGGTATACGATCGATCTTTAAGGTGAAATAAACATGTTTACGTGTGATAGTTTATTAACGAGGTTACTTAGGCGCATTATTAGTTTTTACGTGTGATATATATACACTATAAGCGAGAAAGAGTGAGATGGAAGCAAGTAGAAAGAAACTTACGACACCCAAAGGGTGGTGACGATATCGAAAAGAAGTGAACGTGATCAAGCTACTCTCTCGACCCTTATGCCCAAACGAAATGATCAACCTTGCGCCTCGTTCCCTTCTTGACCCGTCTCCACATTGGACGACTTTATGTTTAACATAGACTTAAGACTTTAAGTTTTAAAAGTTATATAAGGTCCTTACAGTGAGTTCGAGTTGTGTGAGTTGAGTGGAACGAGAGACCAACGGAAACTAAAAGGTGTCGAACCCACGAACCGAGAATAACCCAATAAGCTTTCTTTTCTCTCTTGCACCTCCAACAGTGAACGATTGAAAGAAGATCGAGAATGTTTGAGTTTGTTTTTGTAAGTGAGTTTGATAATGTTAATGTTAGAAGTGGGTTTATATAGGCAAGGCATGCTAGTCCTAGGTGAGTATAATATTCCTCATGGTTGTATGAAAGTGAGACCAAAATCAAAAGTGAAGTTAGATTAAGTGTGTACTTCTTGTCGTGAAAATGAGTAACAAAAGGAAGGGTGTTCATGGTTGAGGGTTGTTCAAACAGTAGGAACATAGCATAAGTCAAATCTTGTTTTGTTGGTTTATTACTCCTTGGATCATGGGGTTAAGAGGTGGTCAATACATGTATACGAAGGTTTATATTTTCTAGCTAGGTGTAGGGTCATAGTTTATGTTTGTGTTTTGAGCGTGCAAGGTTCCTCAGAAAAAGAGGGGCACGTTTTTGTGTTTTCATTGTCGAGTGAAAGAGACCATTTAAAAGCATGCTTGAGGTTAACTAGGTTTCTTAGATGTTAGGTCCAAAAGTAAGTCAAAAGGAAGTATAGTTTAGGTTAGTATAGGATTGTGTAGACTAGTTTAGATGTGCTCTTGGCTTTGCTTTTCGTTTACTGCACAAGAGAAAAGAAGAAAAATACTTGTCTCCTATTTGGATCACACGCATGATGCATTTGACTAAAGGTGAATGTTGAATTTTTGTTTTGTGCTTTGTTGGGTTCACGCATGCATGCACAGAAACATAGAAATCACAATTTGTCACAATATTTGACAAAGTGTATATGTTGGGCTAGGAGTTGGAAATGGGCTTGGCTCAAAAGAAATAATAGAAAAGATTGGGTTGGTTTGTGTCTAACGAGCCCAAGATAAAAAATAGAAGAGTTGGATCGGGTTTGGGTTAAGAGGCCCGGTAGGAAATAAAAATAAATAAAAGTTTATTGTATATTTATTTTACAAAGTTTTTATTATCTAGGTCGAGGTGAAAATATCCCGTGGCTTGTCGTGATTATAGATCGAAAGAAAATAAAAATAAAAATTTAGCCGCGAAAATCGATGGGGAAATTTACGAGTTGTTATATCATACAACAACCCATGCTTTACTTCATGAATGTCCTTGACTTGTCGAACAAAAGTAACATACTTATGCCAATCTGGTCCTAATGAGTTCAGAAACTTTGTGTTAATAGCAATGGTTGGAAGATCAATCTTATGTCAATGTAAATCATTGACCACATTCGTGAAACGATGATAATATGATTCAAGTGATTCCCCAGGTTCAATGGTAAACACATCAAAGTTATGATACAGTTTAGACTCCATATCGACCTTATTCAGTTCAGTGCCTTCCATCAAATGATGAATTTGTTCCCACATAGATTTTGCAGTTGTTTGTGCATCAATACTTTTGTAGATCGGATTAGGAATTCTAAGAAGTATTTGTTGCATAGCAAGCTCATCAGCTTCAAGATGAAGTAGTTGTTCTGGTGTTAAACGACTCAGTGGAACAATTGAGATAGTATCGGGTCTTGGTGGAATAGTTGTAGGATCTCCGGGAACAGTTTCAGTTGGCATTTGAAATGGTCCTTCTAGTATCACCTTCTTCAGATACTTACCATGAGGTTTCTTGAGTTCCATATACCTTAGAAACCGACTTTCCCATTGCACATAATTGCTTGGTGTAAGCATTGGAGGACGAGTATCCGAACCAGCTTCATGAATTGATTGCTGATTTGTAACAGCTTCACACATTTGAGAAAACCAAGTTGGTTGTTGAGGGATTTGTGGAACCATTGACATTCGTTGTTGAACTTGTTGAGGAGGTTGTTGTGGAGGAGCTTGTTGAGGATAATAGGGGTAAGGGTAATTCGGATATGGTGATTGAGAGATAATTGTTGATTGATGAATGATGTGGATCGTTAAGGATAATTAAGGTTGAGGTTGTTTAGATTAAGGTATATTTGTAGCAGAAATCCAAACTTGCAGAAATCCAAACTTGCAGAAGAAACTCTCAGAAGAAACTTGCAGAAGAAACTCATAGAAGAAACTTGCAGAAGAAACTTGCAGAAGAAACTCGCAGAAGAAACTCGCAGAAGAAACTTGCAGAAGAAACTCGCAGAAGAAACTCGTAGAAGAAACTTGCAGAAGAAACTTGCAGAAGAAACTCACAGAAGAAACTTGCAGAAGAAACTCGCAGAAGAAACTTGCAGAGAGAACCTCGCAAAGAGAAACTTGCAGAGAGAAACTCGCAGAGAGAAACTCGCAGAGAGAAACTCGCCAAAAAGAAACTCGCAAAAAAATTTCTGGAATTTGCTAACTCGCAAATTTTCAAACCAGAAATCCTAACTTGCAAATCTACAATTTCAAACTCGCTGAAATTCAAATAGAAACTCGCAGAACTTCAAAAGAAACTCGCAGAAGTTCAAGAAACTCACAGAACTTCAAAAGAAACTCGCAGAACTTCAAAAGAAACTCGCAGAAGTTCAAGAAACTCGCAGAACTTCAAATGAAACTCGCAGAACTTCAAAAGAAACTTGCAGAACTTCAAAAGAAACTCGCAGAAGTTCAAGAAACTCTCAGAACTTCAAAAGAAACTCGCAAAACTTCAAAAGAAACTCGCAGAAGTTCAAGAAACTCGCAGAACTTCAAATGAAACTCGCAGAACTTCAAAAGAATTCGCAGAACTTCAAAAGAAACTCGCAAGAATTCAAGGCTAACTCGCCAAACTCGCAGAAACACGTATTTCAGTCCAATAAGTCCATAAATTTCAATCTAAACACGTTTTTAAGTACGGATTTCTATTAAATCTAATCAATATTAACCTAAACTATCCCTTGGCTCTTGATACCACTTGTTAGGTCACCATTCTATCACATCACAACATGTATTTCTAGAGAGAGAAAGTTTTAGAGAGAGAAATTGGAAGGAACTAATGAAGTATTATGAAATGATAATTGCAATTAGAACCAACAACCTCTCCCTTCAAGGGAGGGGGTATTTATAGTGTTTACATAAGTAGGGGTGTTTCCCCTTGGTTCTAGAAGAACCTTCTATCACAGCTCATGGGCTTACTACATGAGCTGTAAATCTAAATACAAACATTTATAAACCATAATTGTTAACGACCTATTACAAATGAAATGACCTACACTTTATAATAAAACATGTTCCTAACAGAGACAACGTCTTCACACAGACGATGAACATTGAATTTATGCACTCACTGTCTGCCAATCTGAACCTAAACACATTACAGATGCAATGATCAAATACAACTGGATTGAATCCATGCAAGAAGAACTCAATCAGTTTAAACGTCTTGAAGTATGGGAATTGGTTGAAAGACCAACAGGGGTCTTCGTCATTGGTCTCAATGGATTTGGAAAAACAAATTGGATGCTGAAGGAACCGTAATCAGAAATAAGTCACGTCTGGTGGCTAAGGGTTATAGACAGGAAGAGGGTATTGACTTTGAAGAATCATTCGCTCCGGTTGCTCGTCTTGAGGCTGTTCGGATATTTCGGGCGTTCGCGGCTCACATGAACATCACGGTCTTTCAGACATACGTCAAAACTACTTTTTTGAATGGTAAACTGAAAGAAATGGTCTATGTCAGCCAGCCAGAAGGATTCGTTGATTCAGAGTTCCCGAACCACGTTTACAAACTGAACAAGGCTCTCTACGGACTCAAACAAGCTCCTCGGGCGTGGTACGATAAGTTATCATCCTTCCTCATTGCCAATAATTTCACCAAAGGTTCGGTCGACCCTACACTATTCATACAATATCACGGGGCTCATATTTTAATCGTTCAAATTTATGTGGATGACATCATTTTTGGGTCAACACATCTTAAGTACTCAAACGGTTTTTCAAAACTTATGAAAAAACATTTTGAAATGTCAATGATGGGTGAACTTACATTCTTTCTAGGATTGCAAGTTCATCAATCACTCCGTGGTATTTTCTTGAGTCAGTCCAAATATGCTCTTGAAATTTTGAACAAAAGGCAACTTGAGGATTCTATCAACTATGACTTTGAGGATCCATAAATGGAGAAGTATGAGAAAATTCCAGATGAAGATGTTGAGGCTGCATCTAAATAAAATGCAGAAATAGTGGATTATATTCACCCAAGGGCATGAATCTGGGACCAAGTGTGTGGGCGTCAGCCCGATAGTACTATCAATACCTCTTCATCGGCTTCATCCAGGAGTTAAACAGTTGCTAAGGAATAAAGCGTATATGAATAAGTTTAAGACATTAAGGCGTATATCGTAACTACACTTCATGTCCAAAAGTATAAAAAGTATAGCGTAGTATAAGAGTATAAATGGTTTGAGTATTTATGGAAATCAAAGAAAGTATTTGAGCATGTATCTCCCCCCAAAGAGTTTATAAAGTAATTAAATGAGTTAAAGTGGGGCTATGACTCACGGTAATCCTTAAAAGTTTAGAGTACTTGTGTAAGTAAATGAAAATAGTTGAGCATGTATCTCCCCTAAAAGTAATTCAAAATGTATAAAAGTAAGGGCTATGAAACTCACGGTAATCCTTAAAAGTTTAGAGTACTTGAGTGATCTTAGAACTAGTTGAAGTAGTTAAGTGGGAAGGATTTTGGGGGTGACTGGTTATAATGAAAAAAAGATAAGTCAAGTGGATCGGTTTGGTTTTTGTGACATCTCATGGGTCTAAAACAACTACTTAATGTGACCAACAATTAGGAAGAACGTTTTTAAGACCTCATGAACCCTTTTGGCTAAGAAACGAGACATAGGACCTAGGAAATATAAGTTTTAGTGATTTTTGGTTAACATAGGCGAGTGTTGTAAAATGTTGAAACAATTTTAGCTTTGGCCTTCGTTTTCTTATTAAACAAACCTACAAGGTTAAGGTTTTTGGCATTCCTGAATCTTTGTTGTGAGTTGAATCGATTTAAGTACTTTGTGTCACAACTTGTATGATGAAAACTCGAATAAACAAGGCTAAGTGATGGTGTGATGAAACGTTTGGAAAATAGTTAATTAAGGTTAATGGACTTGTTTATTGGGATAACTTGTGAAATTGGGCCTAATATCCGGTTTGGTTTTTAGGTCCAACAAGATAAATAGGATGAGGGGAGGGTTGTGAGTGTTAATTTGTGTTTTGGTGATAAGAAATGATGTCGATTTTGATTTGTTCACGATTCTTAAGTGGAAGTGAAATCGATATAGAAAATAATGGTACAAATTTGGTAAGTGAATCACGATGAAAACGAGGCTAAGTAAACGTGTATTGAATTATTTATATAAAAGTATAAAGGGTTAATGGGCTTGAATAGTTTCTATGCCTAAGTTACATAAATAAAGGTCCGTTTGATTATAATTGTTATTGAGGCTCGTTAAGAGAAAAAGGAAAATTTACGAGATGTTACGGTACCTACCCGTTAAATAGAATTCCTCTTGTAATTCAAGTCTAAGATAGTTATCGAAAGGCAAGTGATAACATCAAATAGTCCTGAATATTAAGTGTCAATTTCCCCCGTTAATTCTCGTTATTTATATCATTTATATGGATTTACGCTTGTTTTCTATTGTTTTCCACTTTCAGGTAAATTACGAGCATTGGAGCTAAAGAGACGCGGAAATGGAAACATTATTAAAGATTTATCACAGTATGCCTATTTTGAAGAAGTTCCGGCGTAACTCGTCTCTCACATTATGCCGTAACTATTGCGTGACCCTGAATACCAACTTATCAAGAGGTTATGGCGTAACTCTTCCCAAAGGTTACGACCTAACTCCATTAAGTCAAAAGAGGTTCCACGTCGCTGTTATTTACTCCGTAACTACTGCATCACTTACGACGTAACCGAGTTTACTGAAGACTATGGCGTAACCACTTATATGGTTACGCCGTAACTAGCAGATCTAGTGCATTTACGAAGGAATAAAAGGTTACAGCGTAACTCCTTTATTGGTTACGCCGTAACCCAGACCTGGCCTATAAATACCCCACGAATTCCAGCATTTCTAAGCATCCCATTCCACACACAACACTCAGAGAATGTGGGAAAAAGCTCAAGGCAGGTCTAGGGGAGCATACGGAGCTGTTTCCAAGGGAGAAGTAACTCCATTACGATAAGCTTTAGCGTTTTATATTTCTTTTACTTTCAATTCATGTATTTCGTACCTTTGAATATTGAATTGATTTGCATGATTAATATGAGCGGCTAAGCACCCTTTGGTGCTAGCCTAGTTATGATTCCTTAATTGTTTTGTTTGCGTTTACCTTTACTTCCGTACAATTATTTCTAAGTGTATGCATGCATAGTTCTTTGGTAGTCACCCTTGATCCGGTAGTTTTGAATGGCGATAGAGGCCAATTGCCTAGGAGATATGACCAACTGACCCTAGGTGAGCGGACTGAGATGGGAAGGGTAAGATATGACCAACTGACGACCCTTTCTACTTGTGTGATTTGACCAACTGATCACCTATCATTTGGATGAACTTAAGAATTGGGGGGTGTAGTGTCTAAGTTCCTAACGGTCGGGCACTCACTATTTTGAATCTAGCATGTAGCGGTACTTAATGACTTGGCTTAGGGGACCAGGAACAACAGGACTTATGACGGTGCGCCTGATTTCTCCGATGGTGGCATCTTTGCTGATAGGTTAGGGCGAATTGACCAAATGTTGTCCTCTCGAATTTGACCCCACCTGAAGTAATTGGAAGTAGGTAGACGTAGACATAACTAGCTAGGAGGATTGACTAGGTTAGCACCACTATTTTTCTATTGATTTCCCTTTATCCATTTATCTGCTTTTATTTCATTCTGCGTTAGTAGTTTAATTAATTAAATCCCTATCGAAACCATTATTATTCTGTGACAATTAGACTTAGTAATAATCCAACACACATAGCTCTTGGGACGACCTCGGCATTACCATTTACTACACTACACGCGACCGGGTACACTGCCCGTTAGTGCACTAGGGTAGACCATAGGTATAGCGAGACACTATAAATATTAAGACCTGGTCAGTAAAACCTGCATCAAGTTTTTGGCGCCGCTGCCAGGGAATTATATTAGGATTGATATTAAGTCTTTCATTTCGTTTTTAAACTTTTCTCACGATCATATTTCTAGTTTTCAGGTACCATGGAAACTGTTAACATCGATAACCTCACTCTTGAGGAATATTTGGCATTGACAAGAGAAGAACAAGGGCCAGGGATTGTTAGGCCAGCCATTGCAGAAGATGCTCAATTCGAAATCAAACCTCAATTCATGAGGGAGTTGCGTGCAAATCCCTTCTCTGGAAGCATCACCGATGATGCCCATAAACATGTAGACAATGTCGAATACATTGTCAGCCTATTCAAAATTCCCAGAGTCTCACACGATGCTATAAAGCTACGAGTATTCCCTATTTCTCTTACGGGAGCTGCAAAAAGATGGGTCGATCGATTACATGCAGGGACTATCAACACTTGGTCTATCTTAAAAAAATATTTCATTCAGAGATATTGTCCTCCATCAAAGACGGCTAAGCGAATGGAAGAAATTCATAACTTGAAGCAAGAGGGTGATGAAACGTTATACAAAGCTTGGGAAAGATACAACGAATTGTTATACAAGTGCCCTACTCATGATCTCAACAACCAACAAAAAGTGAACGTCTTCTACAAGGGACTGAACATCTCTTCAAGACAAATGATTGATTCTCAAGGGCCGATTCCTAGTATGACACCCACTATGGCTTTGGAAACTATTCAAAAAATGGCAGACCACTTGTAACATATTGGATTTCATAAACACATCATATCATAAACACAAGTAGGCGTACAAGATGAGGTTTTAGAGAGAGAAAGAGTTAGAGGTTTGGGAACTTAGTGAGAGAAAATGAAAGTATTATTATGAGCTCCAACTCTCTACCTTGGGAGGTAGAGAGTATTTATAGTCTTACACAAATCGCCACCTACGGGCTGTAGATCAGGCATACAGTGGGTAAAGACCCGTCCGTCCTCCACGGTGTTACTTAACTAAATACTACTTAACACTACATAATCTATGACAACGAGCTTTCTAACGATTACATATACTTGAGGTGACCGACTCTTTAATAACTGGATTTACTAAATTCTAACAATCTCCCCCTAAGGGAGGTCACCTCAAAAATACTATGAATACAAACAGATATTACATTAAATTTGTTCTTGGATTCTTGTTAAAGCTCTTTGCTCAGTAGCCCGTAGTCATTGATTCATAATTGTTGCACGTTTGGTTAATCCAAGTGGAGGTCTTTAACTGATCCACATGATAATGAGTGTTGAGCCAGCTTTGAGATCATCAGCTAACATAAATCTCTGACTCATCCATTGTGGTGTTGGTATTATGTGATGTTGTAACATTTGGACCGACATGCTCACATTCTGGATCACGAGTTCATCTCATCAGAGTAGCGGAAGCTTTAGTTAATTCATGATATTTGCAGCAGCGTAGCAGAAGCATGGAGTGAAAATATCAGAGTCATTGATGCACTTATCATGATTTCTTTAGAAATGAATGTGTTGAGTGAGCATGCGGCTATGGATTGACCGCTTCATTCTGATCAGCTGCAAACGTCGGGCGTACCTGTATAAAACAGTTAGCAATAAAGCGTACAAAAGTGTCTTTGATCACTTTTGTTGAATTGAGGTACACGGCCCACGGTTCCCCGTTGATCAGTACAAGTACTGCCTGTGATCAGGTATAATTCTGAAGAATTTCCTTGACAGGGTTTTGCAGCTGCTCTAGCTGTTCTCAAACCGGAACGTCTCAAAGAAGACAACACAGAGTGAGTGAACCAGCGAATTGAGATTCACTGATTGATGAAAAGATATTTGAAAAACAATCGTGTACCGCACAATTGAAATTGTTTTTGCAATATAACGAAGGTTTTAATGAAAATCAATTATCAATCATAAACACCTTTTATTTTGAAATATTAGTACGCAGTCGATGTGCTAAAGAAAAGAGTTTTTAAGCACAACGACCGATTTTTCAAAGGTATCCGTCAATCCATAACCAGAACCAGGATTGATTCAAAAGATTGAATCGCCCCATTGTTTCTGCTCAGTTGTCACATGGTTGATCTATTAGATAGATCTCACATGCCACCCACCAGGAGCTTATTTGATGTTGGCTCCAGAAGGCTTTCCATCTTCATTGTGAATATGTTAGCATATCACTCAGATGTTCGGGCAATACCACAAGGATAATGCGTAGGATACATAAGATATAATCTCTCTTTCCACATTGTGTGAAACAGAGAGTCTTCATAGACAGTGTCCTAATGAGATTTATACGATGATCTCGTGGCTCTAGACTCAATTGTGCATATTTGGTTCCTATGCCGGAGAATAGGGAGAGGGTCTCCTTCTTCAATATCAACAAACTCTAAGAGAAAGTCGATAGATAATGTCGGTTCCCTGTGAGAATGAAACAAGTCCTTTTAAGAGGAACTTGAGTAGCTTGGGAAGTTGTCGTGCAGTGCGTCACTGGGTCCATGACGTCTTGTCTTCAATACCGATGTTACCTTGGTAACCACCAGTAGCATATGAATTGAACCCGGTTTCTGCCCTAAGGTTGAATGAATGGAGGGCTGTTTCTTTTCACCCTTTTTCACATTCAATTCTTTTTCATTCTTCAACCCCTTCAGTGCTTACCGAGACTTCATAACTAGAACCTTGTTGGGTTTATTCCAGTACTAGCTCAGTCTCAGTCCGCACTCTTCCCATATGACACTTTTCTCATTTTTTTTCATCAAACCTAAGGACTTCTACACTATCTAGTGGATTGTCCCTGGGTAGATCCCTCCGGTTCTGGCGGATCATGGGAACAAATACCTAACCTTATCATCCTTATATCACCATACATAAAGTAAATTTGGTCGGTCTATTTGGTATTGTTCATCTGCCATTGGAATCAATTGAAAACCATTTGAAAATCAATCCAGATACTTGTGATATATTATCAAAGCATTTTGTACCTGAATTCTTTTTGATATTTTTAGTAAAAGAGCTCCCCCTCAACATGTGCATCATATATTTGAAATCGTTTTAGCACACGGAGGCAAGAGGAAGTATTAACTTCTTTGATTACCATTTTCTAAAAGATATCAACATCACTTCCCTGATCAAATCAAGTAGATAAAGCATATTGGGGAAGGATGAGGTTTTCAAAAGTTTGCTCCCCCTCAATATGTGCCTCGAGGTTTGAAAGAGTTTTGCACATACTAGAGGGAATCTACACTTAGATACAAATCAATCACGTTTCAATTCTTTGTGGTTTAAAATAGATGCTCCCCCTCAACATGTGCATGGAAAATTTGAAATCGTTTGGCACATGTGGGGAGGAAGGCTTGCTAAACACTTATGAAACCATTTATCAAATTATCAGTTTAAATCCAATTTAAATCACAAATTCTCCCCCGATCACAATTTTCAAATCATTTGAGATTTGTGATCTCTGTAGATTTAAATTGATTTGAAAGCTTTCGAGGAGAATCGTGACTTGATTATGAAAACATTTTAACTGATAAGGATCGGATTTTGAGACTTTACACTCCATTGATTAAACATGCATGATTATCTTTTGAAAACAATTGTATGACGAACAACCATTTGATTTAATTGAAATCATTCTCCCCCTCAATCAATGACATAAGTTGTTGATTGAGAGATAGATAGTTTTCACAAACGTTAAGACCAGATGATTATCAAAAATAGAGTCCGAGTTATTTTTCAAAGCAATTAGTTTTCATTAGATAGTAAGTAATTGTTTATAGAATCCGAGCATGAGATTTGAAAACAAGACAAAGCACGGCTCTGTTCTATCCTTGAAAAACGGGTTACTGCCTGAAATGACAATAAACCATAGTTTCACTTTCTCCCAAAAATATTTTTTGATTTTTTGATTTATATTTTTTTTATATATATATGAACATTCGAACAACATCTAAAGTCCCGTGTCATTCTTTGAATGACATCACAAAGACCGTAGATATTATCGAATCGAGAAAAACATGACAAAAAGACAATATTTTTCAAGATTTTTCAAATTTTTATGAATTTTTTGAAAGTTTTATATTTTTCTATTTTCTTTTTGTAGGTTTTGTAATTTTGTATTTTTCTTTTCGAATAAATATTTACAAGAGATGGATGAAGAAAGACCTTTACTCCTCGTCTTCTACTTGAAGACGTTTGAGTGTTTCCAGTTGAAGACTCTTTAGACAAAGTCGCGGGAGGATAAACTCAAAACGTTCTCTATGAAGGGCTTTGGTGAAGATGTCTGCTAACTTGTATTCAGTCCTCACAAAATAGAGTTCCACCACACCGTTTTCTACTTGCTCCCTGATGAAATGATGTCGAATGTCGATGTGCTTTGCTCTTGAGTGTTGTACGTTGTTGCATGAGAGAGCAATAGCACTTTTATTATCACAGTACAGAGGGATTTTGTTGAATTCAAAGCCATAGTCAGATAGTTGGGATCTCATCCATAGGATTTGAGCACAAAAAGATGACATTGCTATGTATTCAGCCTCTGTAGAGGAAATAGAAGTACTCATTTGCTTCTTCGAAGACCAGCTCACAAGATTATCACCCAGAAACTGAGCACCTCCAGACGTACTTCGACGTGTATCTTGACATCCTGCATGATCAGCATCTGCATAGGCTGTTAGTGACATACCGGTGTCCTTCGGTTACCAAAGTCCCATATTGATGGTTCCTTGGAGATACCGAAAGACCCGTTTAACCGCTTCAAGGTGCTTTTTGGTAGGCTTAGCCTGATATCTAGCACACATGAAAACAGTGAACAGAATGTCTGGTCTACTAGCTGTGAGATACATCAGGGATCCGATCATACTACGATATTTCGTTTGGTCTACCATGATCCCTGAGTGGTCCTCATCCAGTTTAGTACGCTTTATCATGGGAGTGTCAACAGGGTCACTAGAATCAAATCCAAATTTATTTAAAATCTCATTTGTATATTTAGATTGATTTATAAAAATGCCTCCGGGACTTTGTGAAATTTGTAATCCCAAGAAAAATGACATTTGTCCCATCATTGACGTTTGAAATTTTGAACCCATTTCATTTGAAAAATGGTGACATTCATTGGGGTCAGTCGAGGCAAAGATAATATCATCAACATATATTTGAACGTGAATTAAATGTTTGCCTGACTTTCTGGTGAACAATGTCGGATCAACTGCTCCTTTGCTGAATCCAGTAGATAGAAGAAACTTTGATAGCGTATCATACCATGCCCTTGGAGCTTGCTTCAAACCGTAAAGAGCCTTCTTCAAACGATAGACGTGAGTAGGATGCTCTGGATTCACAAAGCCTTTAGGTTGGCTGACGTATACTACTTCTTTAAGATCTCCGTTAAGAAAAGCCGTCTTTACATCCATCTGATAGACTACCATGTTCTTACTTGCAGCATTAGCCTCGATACGCGCAACAGGAGCAAATGATTCTTCAAAGTCAATACCCTCCTCTTGACGGTATCCTTTTGCAAACAATCGAGCCTTGTTCTTTAAAACATCACCATGCTCATCAAGTTTCACTTTGAAGATCCACTTTAGAGAAATGATCATAGCACAATCTGGAGCAGGTACTAATTCCCATACATCTAGTCGATCAAACTCATGAATTTCTTCTTGCATGGCATTGAACCAGCTGTCTTCATTCATGGCAGTTTTAACAAATTTTGGTTCGACCTTAGAGAGTATGGAGTTGAAGAAGCACCATAAGGCATCGGTTGCAAGTTGTTTCCGTGTGGATACTGGACGAGAAGGGTTTCCAATGATGTTGTCCAATGGATGATCATGTGTCCGCTTTCTAAGGTGTTCATATGGTTGTTGTTGAGGAACTGACGTGGCAGAGTCGATATCTCCTGATGAAGATGGTTCTGATGATGATTCAGGAGCAAATATGTTTTCAAATGGAGCATCTTCGGGAGTAGCAAAGGGATTAACTTCATCATGGGTACCAGAAACAATTCCATGATGTACATTCGATGATTGATGATTTGTTGATGAGACAGAGTGATCAGCAGCAGGCGCTTCTTGACTTAATGATATTGAAACTGAAAGGTTGACTTCATTGACAGGGATAGGAGCAGCCTCTGTTGATGGAATTGACATTTCATTAGCATTTGGCTCATAGTGTTCATCAAACATTGGATCAAACAATTTCTTTAAATCATCTTCTTATGGAGGTACATAAGGAGTTGCTGGAGAGGGATTAGAGACAAGAGTAGAACTGATAGGACTACTTGATGAAAGTTGAGATGCGGGTCCAGAACTGGATTGTCCTGGAGCCATTTGCCCAGATAGCTCATCGAACGTGACTTAAATAGTTTCCATGATATCTCGAGTTCTTTTGTTGTAGATTCGGTAACCCTTCTTGTTTGATGCATAACCTACAAAAACTCCAATGTTCGCCTTAGCTTTTAATTTACCTAAATCTTGACCGTCATTCGTTGGATAACACAAAGCACCAAACACACGAAGGTAGGATAGATCAGGTTTTCGTTTATGGACAAGTTCATATGGAGTTTTTCCATGAGAGGTGTGTATAAGGGAACGATTTTGGGTGTAGCAAGCAGTGGCAATGGCTTCAGCCCATAGAAACATTGGAACCTTTGAATAAATTAGCATTGTTCTTGCGGCTTCCACAAGAGTTCGATTTCGTCTTTCAACTACACCTTTCTGTTAAGGAGTTCGTGGAATACTTCTTTGATGACTGATTCCAACACTTTTATAAAACTGAATTAAGTCTTTGTTAACAAACTCTGTGCCATTGTCTGTTCGAACAATTCTAACAGTATTGTTGAGTCAAACTTGAAGCTGTTTGATAAGTTTGATGATGACATCTGGAGTTTCATCCTTTGTCCTCAAAAACTTTACCCAAGTAAATCAAGAGTAGTCATCAACAATGACTAGAATGTATTTCTTCCCATTTATCGTTTGGACTCTCATTGGTCCGCACAAATCCATATGAAGGGTATGAAGAACTTCCATTATTGAGTTTGTGGGTTTTGGTTTGTGCGCATATTTCGTGCTTTTTCCCAATTGGCAAGCTGCACAAAGATGATCTTTTTCATATTTTAATCTGGGTAAGCCTCTGACAAGATCCTTTCTGGAGAGGTTATTAATGGTGCCGAAGTTCAAGTGATTGAGACGACGATGCCATAACCATGATTTTGTTTTCGAAGCCTTTGACAACAAGCAGATTGGAGAGGACTTCATCATGTCTTCGATAGAGATGGTGTATAGATTGGAACCACGGGTTCCTCTTAATAGTTCCACACCATCGAGTTCTCTAACGAAACAATTATGTTTTCTAAATGCCACTTCTAGATCAGAATCATAGAATTGACCAACAGAAAACAAGTTATGACCAAGACCTTCAACATAATATACCCTGGAGATTACACTTTTGCCAACTACATAGTTACCATAACCCATAATTGCTCCAAAATGGTCGTTCCCGAATCTAACAGTCCAGATGAATTTACTCACGAAATTCATGAGCCGCGAGCGATCACCAGTCATATGCTTGGAACAGCCTGAGTCCAGGTACTACAGAACGATTTGAACGATCTGCAGTTGAACACAAAAAAGAATGGATAACTGGATAATTGGGAACCCCATGCAATAATGGGTTCCACTTAGTTAGTAACAGTGATTGGAACACCCACATCAGAATTAGAAACAATGGAATCATTAGAAATAGATGCAGTGCTAGTTTCCGTATTTGACCTATTCAAAGTATGTTCACTTCTTAAGGGAATAGTTCTACCAGTAGGCATGCATTTTCTAGTGGGCATTAACTTAGCAAATTTAGGGCAAAACTCATTAACCTTACGGCCAGTAGGTATCCATTGATAACCTATATTACTGAATTTTCTCCCTGTGGGTTTCCATTATTTTCTAACTTTCTTTCGCCTTTTCCTTTTAACCTTCTTAGCTTGATTTTTAACATTAACAATTTTAACAGGGCATTTAACAACATTAATCAAATCATTCACACCACATTCATGATTAGTAACAGAATTCAAGCAAACATCAGTACGTGGTTTACAGATAGTAGCAGAATTCGAATTAATTACAGTACGCTTATCGCTAATACTAGAATCAACACGATTCATTTTATTCAACTCAAACTTAATGTTCCTAGGATGGTCTTCTACTCTCTTCCAATGCACATTCTTAGCTTGCGAGGTCCTATCTTGCTTGGTATTGCCTGGAGGCTTTGACCCGCTTGCTTTTATGTCACTGATTACTCCTGTAGAGGGAATTATGGGAACATTAGTTGGTTGAGCTAGCTTTTGCATTCCTGAACTAGACGTGCAAGGATCTGAACTACTAGAAGGCATCTTAGAGTTCACTTTCATATTACTGGGCATAGAATGGTTTGTATACTTGGCACAAGGCATAGAACAAGGCATCACAGCTTTACCTTTCACACCTAAGGATTTAGGACATGTTGCTATTAAACATTCTAGCAGCTCCTGAGATCGTTTGGCCTGAATGCAAGCAAACCTAATTTCTCTATCAAGAGGCTTATTTATGAAATCCTCTTCCACAATCTCACGGAGACATTCTAGACTATCCTTAAGGTGAGCACAATAGTTATGAAACAAAAGTTCATTATTCCTAAGATGAGGAGGAATGTATTTAATAGTCACAGTATATTTGCAGTCTGAGGATGAATTTGATGAAACATTCTCATTAAAGATAAGTGGCAGTTTCTGTTTTTCCTGACTCCTCAGATTCTCAATTTCTTTTTGTAAAGACATTATTTTTTCGTTGTTTTTGTCACGAGTGACTTTCATTGAATCATATAACTCTTTAAAGTGTCGTTTAACTTTTTCATTTTCTTCTAGAAAACTCTCGTTTTCTTTTTGTAAAGCATTAACCAAGTTTTGAAGATGAAAAGTTTGAGAATACTAAGAATCTAAAGGAGGAGGCATTTGGGAGCCAGTCACATAGTTCTTTTCATCCTTTAATTGAGTAATTTGGGCTTTCAACTTTCTGATCGTGTTACAATGAGCTTGAATCTGTTCGTCACGTTTGTTTATCTGAAAAACTGCATCAAACTCTGGAACATCTGTGGATGTCTTGATATTTGAGGTTTTGACATTTTCTTTAAGATGTTGATATTTTAGTTGTAAATCAAAATGTTCAACTTCTAGTTTAGAAAGATGTTTTACCAAATTATCGTGATCATCCTGATCAATTTTCTCATTTAGTTTTGAGTTTTTGTTTTCAAGCTCAATGACACGATCATGGGAAACTTTCAATGCAATAGATAATTCATGAAATCGAGAAGCAGTAATAGAGTGCTTAGTAACAGTATAAAACACATCTTGAGCAACACAACTCGAAATCAAATTCTCATTTAAGATGTGCAAGTTCTTCCTTTCAACTTCATTATATTTGAGTTCATGTTCATAATCATTGACCTCAACTATCATTGCATCAAATTCCTTTTCCATTTCTTTAATATCTGAATTTATCCCTTTTTGAAGACTCTCAAATTGACCTTTTAATTGTTTAAAGAAAGGCATGACCTCAGTTAAATAATATTCTTTAGTTTGCTCAAAACCCATTCCCCCTCAGTTATGCCCGTAGGTGTGATTCTCTTCTTACACGTTTTCTCAAAATCAACAAACAGCTGATAAACAACATACAAGCTGATTAAGGTCTTGCTATTAGTGGCAATAGATCTAGGAACTAAATGCATTGGTGTATTAGGAGGATACACAGTTGCTTTAGGGAATTTCCTACAAGGGGGATTCTTTTCAACAAGATTTTCAGCTTTTTGCATATCCATATCCTTTTTCCAGAACACTTGTTCAGGGGTTAATAGAGTCTGAGGCTTAAACTTGTTTAAGGATATCCAATTTTCCTTAGTGTAATCATGGGGTTTGATCGTTATATTATTCATTTTACACTCAGGATCTTCTAGCTTCTTATTCATTTTCACCCTAGTGGCTTCATCTGATTTCTTATCTTCCTCAGTGCACTCAGCGAAACTAGGTTTCTGTCTAGGCTTAAGGATTTCATTACCATCATAAAGTACCTTATGAGCAGCTTTAGCCTTTTTAATGACCTCTGGATTTGGTTCCTCAACAATGGGAATGCTATGCTTATCGCTTAAAACTCTATGCTTAGTGATCAAGTGAGTAGTCTGAATGGTATTCCCTTGTACGTACAGCTTATTTTCAAGCTTGTTTTTCAAAGTTTTTAGATTAGAAAAATCATTCAAAAGTTTTGATTCCTTAGCATTGAATTCTTGCTTAAGCATTTTAACATTTTCTTGAAGTTCTTGTTTTTGTTTAGCAGTTTTAGAAAGCTTTTCTTGTAAGGAGTTTAACTCTTGTTTTAATACTTCTTCTCTAAAATTACTTTTTCTAATAATGATACGCATTTGGTCATCCATTTCCTGCTCACAGGTGGTTAACTCAAACTTAGCACGTTGTTCATAAATAGCAACTTGTTCTTTATAGGCATTCAGTTCAGAGATAACAGAATCATCAGGGGCACATGCAGTGTATTCATCAAAAACATAGTCATCATTGACTGCGAAAGATGCATTACTTGGTACAACCTCACTTTCACTTTGCTTCACATATTGATCATATGGGACAATATTGCTATTACCCTCATCATCAATATCTGATTCATAAGTTTCAAGAGATTGTACTTTATTATGCATCTTTTGCTCATCAACATCATCATATAGTTTTAATACCTCTGAAATGATTTTGTCTTTTGATGGACCTGCTTGTTGTGGTGGAGAGACCTTTGGAGAGACCATAGGTGAGATGCTAGCCATGAAGATTGTTTGGGCAGTAGGTTCATCATCGACGTCAGAGTCAAATGCATCACAGTCAGCTACTTGAAAAGCATTTTGATGATTATGACCTATCTCCTGAATTGGCTGTTCATCATGATCAGCATCTTAGGTTTGGGCATTTCCCTCAGCAAGAAACAACAACTCCTCTTCATCCAAAGCGGCTCTATTATCCTGAGCTTGCACAAGCAACATGTAACATATTGGATTTCATAAACACACTAAACCATAAGATCAAATAGGCGTACAAAGAGTTCTAGAGAGAGAAAGTTAGAGGTTTAGGGAACTTTAGTGAGAGAAAGAAAAGTCTTATTATAGGCTCCAACTCTCTACCTTGAAAGGTAGAGAGTATTTATAGTCTTTACATAAATTGCCACCTAACGGGCTGTGGATCAGGCATACAGTGGGTAAACACCTGTCCGTCCTCCACGGTGTTACTTAAACTAAATACAACTTAACTTATAATAATCTACGATTACGAGCTTTCTAACGATTACATATACTTGAGGTGACCGACTCTTTATATTCTGGATTTACTAAATCCTAACAATCTCCCCCTATGGGAGGTCACCTCAAACACATATTAAACATATATTGAATACAAACAGATATTACATTAAAAATTGTTCTTGCATTCTTGATGTTGTACTTTGCTCTGAAGCTCGTACACTACTACAAAAAACTCAATAAAGACCGGTTAGAATAGCTTATAGAAACTGGTTTTGGAACCACTCTCTGTGAGGGGGTATCTCTTTGACGGAAACACATAGATACCGGTTATGTAACCAGTCTCTTTTTTAGATAATTAAGACCAGTTTTATTGTATGAACCGGTTTTGATTATTGAGCTGAACAAGTATCACAAATGAGAATCCCCATTGATTCGTTGTGAAGTGAGTGGTGAAAACAAACACAATATCAATATATCAAATTAACCGTTAAATTCGACAAATTAACCCTTTAGGAAAAAGGTCAACGTGCCAAACCTCACGGGTGTGATAAAAGTGATATCGGAAAAGTGATTTCCCGGGTCGTGTCCCAACGATGTGTGAATGGAAGGATTCGTTGAGTTTCGTGATTTGAACTTGAATTGGTTTTTTTAATGATTTTGGATTTTGATTACGTATTCTGCAATTTAATGAACGGGAAGGTAATTAAGGCAGGGGAACCCTAATAAACTAAAATTAAACTATCACTAAACCTAAGGAATGATAAAACGAAGCTACACTAAGTCCTAGGGTGCTAAAACGCAAAAACGTAAAAACGGTAAAACAACCCGAGCCATAAACGTAAACGTTTTGCAATTTAAGGGCTACGGGTGTGAAATCAATATTCCTACATTCTATTTGACTAAAAATAATTTTAGGAAAAAGCGGAATATTTTTTCGACTTTTAAATTAATTACTACGAATTAAAAACTAATAAACACTAATTAAATGATTAAAAATACTAAACTATTTAATAAAAATTTGGAAAAATCACAGAAACTACTTCAATCTAAGCTAAACCTAAGAAAAATAAGAAACAGCGGGGTTGCTATGGAAATAAGCTGCAAAATAAGCTAAGAAGGGCTTATAAGTAAAACTGTTAACAAGTCTATAAAGTAATAGATTGTGTAGAACTTGTGAGACAAGTCCCAAGGGCGCAGTTGGTTGTGATGTTGTGTTTATGGTCGTGTGCTTTGAGCTGAGAGACCAGGGTTCGAATCCCTTGGCTCTCACTTTTTGCAAATGATTTTTTTTTTATTTTTTGCTTTTGAACAGTAAAGACACAAACCAAATGAGCAACTTTTACAAAGAACTGCACTTATAAAAACCACCCAATAAGCTGTTTGGACAGCTTATTCCCAACAGATGGCAAACATTTCAACAAATATTCCTTTTAAAGCCACTGTCAACAAACAACTTAAACAAATCCATTTCTTTTTTTTTTCTTTCAGAATCCACTTAAAGGGATTAACTTGCAATTCTTTCTAAAAAATTAATTTTTGAAAAGCTTGAAACTAGCTGTTTGGAACAGCTTATTCCAACAGCCAAACACCCCTTAAAAGCAAACAAACAAACACTCCTTTTTCACTTATTTAGAAACTGTTTGGGCAAATTAAGCAATAAGCAATTTGACAAAAGATGAATGAGTGAAATAGAATGAAAATAAGCTTCCTAAGTGAGATAAGCTATAAGCACAAGGGAGAACAGTTGGCTATTGGTTCTATCTTTGGAAATCCTAAACTACACTAGATCAAATAAGCCAACCCAAACCTGAATAAGCTTCTAATAAGCAACCTTAGAAATTACTCTAATCTATATATCATAAAAGCACTAAAGAGAATTGAAATGAGTGGGTGTAGAACCTGGAAAGTTTTCAAAAAACTAGATGACCAGCTACAGTTGCAGGGTAAAATCAGCCTGCACAAGTCACTTTGGAGCTTATTTTTAAGCTGCTAAATAAGCTTCCAACCAAGACACAAGCTGAAACAACAAAAGTTAGCACAGTAGTGATCCTAAAAAGCTAAATGTCACAATTCTTAATTTCCGGTCATTTTGCAAACTAAAAAAAATAAAAATAAATAAATAAAATAAATAAATAAATTATTATTCATCATTTTACTATTTATCGTTTTTGAGTCGATTTGATATTTTGAGAGGTTATCTCATGAATTTAGAAAGTCACAGCACCGCACGCGTACCGACACCATAATAAAATTGGCACGAAATTTATTTTCTAATGTCAAGATAATAATAATACCATAATAATCCGCTCGTCAAAACGTCTCCAGAAATATAAAAATTATAAGATACGGATACCTGAATAATATTCTACATAAATAAACGTTATTCTGTACGGAACAAATTATACAGTATCGGGTACATATAATACAATAATAAAAATAAAACTACCCTACTCCAAGCCTCCTTACTGTCTCCTCTCCCTCCTCTTTGTCGACATACACATGGAAACCAAAACACAAAAATGGGTTCTTCTTTTCCAAGTCAACCTCGTTCCATCTCTACCATTATCCCTAAATAAAAACACTACCCTCCTAGACATCACATGAGGCTATAGAACATGGCTGTGAGAAGAGTATCACCACTTTCACTTCAAATTCGAAATTAGGGTTTCTTCATATCAAAGGGGTTTTCAAAATTAGTTTAGGGGTTTTGTAATTAAGTGCATAAGGAAGCTTTCCCAAGTGGTTAATTGCTCCAATTTATCTCGAGTCTCTCCAATTGAGGCGTTTGGTGTTCGGTTTATCTACCCTTCGACCCACCAATTGGTTTCTTGTAAGAACATGTCCTATATTTCCTTTCTATTAATTTGTGAATTCACACTTACTATATTCGAATTTATAGAATTTCTTTATATACATATATCAATTCATGAAATATTATTGGATGTTGTTGTTGTTCTAAAATGTGGAGACTTAATAATATTACAAGCTAAAAACTAAGGTCGGCTCATATTGGAAGTGCTTATTGCTAGTTTCTTATTACTATGCTTGTTGACATATTTGGTTAAGGATTTGATTTGGTTAAGCTTATTTTCATTTTTGGTTTTGCTGTCAAAATTTAAACCAGAGGATTTGGGCGACTTAAAGATGTTTTGATAAGCTAAAAGATTGATTTTTGGATAGCTTATTTCGTATAGATGAATTTTCATGTAAATAACGACGAAAACGGACTTATAACAAAGAAGATATGGCCGATTTAAGATTGATTTCTTTCTTATATACATATGTACTTATGCACTTCCAAGAGCCAATACTTGCAAATATTTAGAAAATTGTTTTAAACTTAAATGATGCCACATAAACAACAACAACAAAACAAACATTTAAAGATTCATTAAGTTAGTTAAACCTTATCGAGTATTAAATTTGAGTAAAGACTAAATTGCCGTACTAAATTAGGTTGCGTGTCGGAGCCGTGCACTACCAATAATTGATTTAATTCCCTTCGGACTACTAATTGCCAAGGTGAGTTCGTAGCGCCACTTTTACTCGTTTAATTGTTTCATAAACTCTTCGGGGGAGATACATGCTCAACTACTTGCTTTTACTTTACATTTATATGAACTTAATTATCTTTTGTTTCACTCTATGTGCGCGTAAGTAGATTATGCCCGAACTAAATTGATCACTATCTTTTGAACGCTATTAGTTGAAACACTTTCCTTGATTTTGAACCCTTCGACATGTATATTTGAGCACTTTTAAATTGATTCGGACCCTTTAACATATAAGTGAACACTTTGGACTTGATATGAACCTTTTTGACATAAAGTTAAACTCTTTTAACTTGTAAAGGACCCTTTTGATATATTTTAAACTTGTTTGACATGAATTTGAACGCTTCGACTATCTTGAACCTTTTGATATTATTCGAGCTCTTTGACTGTTCTGAACTTTTAAACTCGACTTAAATCTTTGAACTTAATTACGAACTTTTGAACGGAACTCTTGAACTTAAATACAAACTTATGACTTGTTTGAACTTATTGAACCGTACGTGTTATGGCCTTGACCTAAAGTCTCCCATGTTCGGAGCATCACTATAAAGTCTCCCATGTTCGGAGCATCACTATAAAGTCTCCTATGTTCGGAGCATCACTATAAAGTCTCCCATGTTCGGAGCATATCTTTGGGAAGAGGCACCCAGTATATCTTTGGGAAGAGGCACCCAGTATATCTTTGGGAAGAGGCACCCAACATAACTTTGGGTAGTGGCACCCAGCATAATTTGGTTTCATCAGAAGCATCATTACAATGTCTCCCTTGTTGGAGCAGTGCAAAGTCTCCCATGTTCGGAGCATCCCTGAATTATTATATACGTGGTGCTATATTGTGAAATGTTCTGATAATGTATACTTAACTATTAGACACACTATATTTTGTGCAATGGGTTGTGAACACACAGGTTGCAAGTTTTGTATGGGCGGAACTTGAAACTGAGTGGATTTACAATGCCTTTGCTTTGTGGACTATCCTAAATGACCAAAAACTTTGCTTTTATTGCATGAGCGTCCTTTAAAAGCTTTACTTGTTAAACAAACTCTATGAACTCACTCAACCATTGTGTTGACACTTTTAGCATGTTTTATCTCAGGTATCTAAGGCATTCACTTCATGGCATGCATGTGGACTTATCATAGAGTCGCGGTGTCGACGCGTCTCACCTATATTTTATGCACTTAACTATCGTTTGATTGTAACAAACTCATTTTGGTACATTGGAAATCTTTTGGGACCTATGTTTTGTAAACTCTGATTATTATACTTAATCAAACGATATTTTTAAAACGACACTTTAGGTCGTTCGATATAACTGTAACTTTGATGCTATGACAGTCATCCCTCAGGAATTCCATTCCGCTGCAAAACAGGTAATTTGGGGGTGTGACAGATTGGTATCAGAGCATCGGTTATAGAGAACTAGGTTGCATCATTGACCCTAGACTATAACCACATCATCATAGCATCCCATCATATCATTATAAGTGCATACTCATTATACATGCGGGTTTATGACTCAACATCAAACATCATATGAGTCGATTAGTCCAAGCATTGCATAGTTAGTCCTAAATTATACATAGCCTGATCACCTATGTCTAATTTAGGAAGAATCATGCAATGAAGGGAGTAGTAGTCTCATATGTGTAAGCAATTCCGTAATCGAGCCAAATTTTCAGAAGATTTTCTTCAAACCACTTGTTTCCAGTTTGATCCGAGTGACAGTTCTTGTTTGATGAGTTGCAAAGATCAAGCTAGAAACAAGTTGTTACCTAAACCGATTTAGCCTAATCGTATGACAGTTCTTGTTTGATGAGTTGTGGGATCAAGTAAAAATCGGTTACCTAAAAGTCTTTTGAGGGTTTTGCTCGAGAATGGGAAAGCTTGCCTCATCTAACCCAATCATAATAGAGCATGTCTTTAGGATGGGAAATTGTCACGATAGCACGAGAACGTACCTAGTTGGACGAGGAACTCATATGCATGAGCATTGACATGATCATTTAGACTATTCGTACGAGCATGAACTTTTAGAACCCTTGTCGAGGTCCGGACTATAGATATCAATAATTGAATCACGAGGACGTGATTCCTCTAACCGGGGAAGAATGTCACAATTCTTAATTTCCGGTCATTTTGCAAACTAAAAAAAATAAAAATAAATAAATAAAATAAATAAATAAATTATTATTCATCATTTTACTATTCATCGTTTTTGAGTCGATTTGATATTTTGAGAGGTTATCTCATGAATTTAGAAAGTCACAGCACCGCACGCGTACCGACACCATAATAAAATTGGCACGAAATTTATTTTCTAATGTCAAGATAATAATAATACCATAATAATCCGCTCGTCAAAACGTCTCCAGAAATATAAAAATTATAAGATACGGATACCTGAATAATATTCTACATAAATAAACGTTATTCTGTACGGAACAAATTATACAGTATCGGGTACATATAATACAATAATAAAAATAAAACTACCCTACTCCAAGCCTCCTTACTGTCTCCTCTCCCTCCTCTTTGTCGACATACACATGGAAAGCAAAACACAAAAATGGGTTCTTCTTTTCCAAGTCAACCTCGTTCCATCTCTACCATTATCCCTAAATAAAAACACTACCCTCCTAGACATCACATGAGGCTATAGAACATGGCTGTGAGAAGAGTATCACCACTTTCACTTCAAATTCGAAATTAGGGTTTCTTCATATCAAACGGGTTTTCAAAATTAGTTTAGGGGTTTTGTAATTAAGTGCATAAGGAAGCTTTCCCAAGTGGTTAATTGCTCCAATTCATCTCGAGTCTCTCCAATTGAGGCGTTTGGTGTTCGGTTTATCTACCCTTCGACCCACCAATTGGTTTCTTGTAAGAACATGTCCTATATTTCCTTTCTATTAATTTGTGAATTCACACTTACTATATTCGAATTTATAGAATTTCTTTATATACATATATCAATTCATGAAATATTATTGGATGTTGTTGTTGTTCTAAAATGTGGAGACTTAATAATATTACAAGCTAAAAACTAAGGTCGGCTCATATTGGAAGTGCTTATTGCTAGTTGCTTATTACTATGCTTGTTGACATATTTGGTTAAGGATTTGATTTGGTTAAGCTTATTTTCATTTTTGGTTTTGCTGTCAAAATTTAAACCAGAGGATTTGGGCGACTTAAAGATGTTTTGATAAGCTAAAAGATTGATTTTTTGAATAGCTTATTTCGTATAGATGAATTTTCATGTAAAGAACGTCGAAAACGGACTTATAACGAAGAAGATATGGCCGATTTAAGATTGATTTCTTTCTTATATACATATGTACTTATGCACTTCCAAGAGCCAATACTTGCAAATATTTAGAAAATTGTTTTAAACTTAAATGATGCCACATAAACAACAACAACAAAACAAACATTTAAAGATTCATTAAGTTAGTTAAACCTTATCGAGTATTAAATATGAGTAAAGACTAAATTGCCGTACTAAATTAGGTTGCGTGTCGGAGCTGTGCACTACCAATAATTGATTTAATTCCCTTCGGACTACTAATTGCCAAGGTGAGTTCGTAGCCCCACTTTTACTCGTTTAATTGTTTCATAAACTCTTCGGGGGAGATACATGCTCAACTACTTGCTTTTACTTTACATTTATATGAACTTAATTATCTTTTGTTTCACTCTATGTGCGCGTAAGTAGATTATGCCCGAACTAAATTGATCACTATCTTTTGAACGCTATTAGTTGAAACACTTTCCTTGATTTTGAACCTTTCGACATGTATATTTGAGCTCTTTTAAATTGATTCGGACCCTTTAACATATAAGTGAACACTTTGGACTTGATATGAACCTTTTTGACATATAGTTAAACTCTTTTAACTTGTAAAGGACCCTTTTGATATATTTTAAACTTGTTTGACATGAATTTGAACGCTTCGACTATCTTGAACCTTTTGATATTATTCGAGCTCATTGAGTGTTCTGAACTTTTAAACTCGACTTAAATCTTTGAACTTAATTACGAACTTTTGAACGGAACTCTTGAACTTAAATACAAACTTATGACTTGTTTGAACTTATTGAACCGTACGTGTTATGGCCTTGACCTAAAGTCTCCCATGTTCGGAGCATCACTATAAAGTCTCCCATGTTCGGAGCATCACTATAAAGTCTCCTATGTTCGGAGCATCACTATAAAGTCTCCCATGTTCGGAGCATATCTTTGGGAAGAGGCACCCAGTATATCTTTGGGAAGAGGCACCCAGTATATCTTTGGGAAGAGGCACCCAACATAACTTTGGGTAGTGGCACCCAGCATAATTTGGTTTCATCAGAAGCATCATTACAATGTCTCCCTTGTTGGAGCAGTGCAAAGTCTGCCATGTTCGGAGCATCCCTGAATTATTATATACGTGGTGCTATATTGTGAAATGTTCTGATAATGTATACTTAACTATTAGACACACTATATTTTGTGCAATGGGTTGTGAACACACAGGTTGCAAGTTTTGTATGGGCGGAACTTGAAACTGAGTGGATTTACAATGCCTTTGCTTTGTGGACTATCCTAAATGACCAAAAACTTTGCTTTTATTGCATGAGCGTCCTTTAAAAGCTTTACTTGTTAAACAAACTCTATGAACTCACTCAACCATTGTGTTGACACTTTTAGCATGTTTTATCTCAGGTATCTAAGGCATTCACTTCATGGCATGCATGTGGACTTATCATAGAGTCGCGGTGTCGACGCGTCTCACCTATATTTTATGCACTTAACTATCGTTTGATTGTAACAAACTCATTTTGGTACATTGGAAATCTTTTGGGACCTATGTTTTGTAAACTCTGATTATTATACTTAATCAAACGATATTTTTAAAACGACACTTTAGGTCGTTCGATATAACTGTAACTTTGATGCTATGACAGTCATCCCTCAGGAATTCCATTCCGCTGCAAAACAGGTAATTTGGGGGTGTGACACCACATTTCTTGTTTGATTTGTTGGTTTTCCGTCCTTGTCGCAAATGAGCACCATTATACCTTTTTGCTAAGTGGGCCTACTCGAAGATGCAAAGTAAAGTATTACCAAGTCTAAAAAGCTATTTGTTAATGGGCTTTAGTTACTTGTAAGAGCACTGGGTACAGTGGTGCCAAGCTCGTGCCAAACTGCCACGTCAGCAGTTTTTGAGTTTGGCAGCAGAAACTGTTTGGCACCACATTTCTGGGGTATCCATTGGCACCAGAATTTCTGGTGCCAAACTCAATCTTTTTATTTTTTATTTTTTTATAAAATTTAAAAACAATATATCCTAAAATTACTTTATTCATAAAAAAAAACATTAAAATAAATAAAAAAAACAATAAACTTAAAAAAACATAACATAATTATTCTTGTGAATATTTTGCCCGGATCCGTGCTTGTTGGGCCCTCACGATTGACGCGTTCATCGGATCGAGCGTGCTTGTGTCCATAGATAGCACCCGCATATCTTCGGCTATCCTTTGAGTTTCGATTAAATCGACCCTCGCTCGAGACTCCCGCTCAAGAACACTACCTTTTTGTTATGCTCAACCTCGCTTTTTACTTCGTTCTACAAGAACTCGCCCTCAGAGCTCGCTCCCAGCTAAATTAGCTTTGAGTTTCCTATCGGCTTCTATACGCCCACGATAGATACCTGTGTTCGTGCGAGCTAGGCTACTTGCGCAGTTAGCACTCCCGGGTTGTTCGTGCCTAGGCCCGTTTTATAAGTGTTCTTATTAATACAATACAAAAAAATTCAAATAACAAAAAAAATAAATAAAATTACAAAAAAAAATACTTATTTCATTAAAATCCTATATAACAAAAATTTAAAATATTTTTTTATTTTTTATTTTTCTAACTCAAACCGTGGTCTTTAAGACCACGGTTACCTATGGGGTCTTTACACCACGGTTTGTCAAAGACGACGGTTTGAGTTTTTGACGACTGCACCGTCAAACCGTGCTCGAA
>BPTQ01000003.1:103564018-103592516 GCA_019973895.1 Chrysanthemum seticuspe | reverse complement strand
AGCAGTGCAAAGTCTGCCATGTTCGGAGCATCCCTGAATTATTATATACGTGGTGCTATATTGTGAAATGTTCTGATAATGTATACTTAACTATTAGACACACTATATTTTGTGCAATGGGTTGTGAACACACAGGTTGCAAGTTTTGTATGGGCGGAACTTGAAACTGAGTGGATTTACAATGCCTTTGCTTTGTGGACTATCCTAAATGACCAAAAACTTTGCTTTTATTGCATGAGCGTCCTTTAAAAGCTTTACTTGTTAAACAAACTCTATGAACTCACTCAACCATTGTGTTGACACTTTTAGCATGTTTTATCTCAGGTATCTAAGGCATTCACTTCATGGCATGCATGTGGACTTATCATAGAGTCGCGGTGTCGACGCGTCTCACCTATATTTTATGCACTTAACTATCGTTTGATTGTAACAAACTCATTTTGGTACATTGGAAATCTTTTGGGACCTATGTTTTGTAAACTCTGATTATTATACTTAATCAAACGATATTTTTAAAACGACACTTTAGGTCGTTCGATATAACTGTAACTTTGATGCTATGACAGTCATCCCTCAGGAATTCCATTCCGCTGCAAAACAGGTAATTTGGGGGTGTGACACTAAATGGTGGTGAAAAAATTAAATTTTCAAATTCATCTCATCAAAAACTTGGTTTAATTTGCAAGGGAAAACTGACAGAACTCACTGTTTTGGAAACCAACGCAAACTTGAAACCTTTGAAAACTTGTAAAACTCTTTTCCAAACCAAAACAAGTGACTACTAAGCTCAAAAGTTGTTTGACTACAAAAGTCAAACGGGTAAAAAGCATTATTTTGACCACTTTTCTCTTTGTCCCAAACACTCTTTAACAAACGTTTCAAACCCAAAAATTGAGACTACTTTGATAACCACTGAAATGCAACATATTTCACACCTAATCTTGAAATTTATATTCTGCTGAAGGGATAAAATCTAGTAACAGTTAAAAAAAAAGATTGCTTTCATTAACTTAAAAGTAACATTACATTAGAAAGAAAAAAAAACATAAAACTGAATTTTTTAAAGCTAAGAAAAGGGTGCCATTATACACTGGCTTACATCAACTATTTATACTATCACTAGGTCTTCAAGGTCTTCACTTCTTGTGCTTGATTTGTGAGTGCAAACAGCCAAAGACTCCACATGTGCTTTCTTGAATAAATCTCAGCCGTCCAACTGTTAGGTATAGATGAGAATGAATCCAAGCCATTGGTTGGTTTCTTGAAGCTGGGATTGGTGAGGTGGCAGTGGGAAAAAGAGATAGTGGGTTTGGGATTTGGGTGAAACTGGTTAAAAGAGGTTAAGGTGGTTTTGGGTTTTGATGATTCTGGGTAAAAGAGTATGGTTGGGGTTGAGTGTTTGGGGGGAAGGAAAAGGTGTTAGGGATCTAGGGTTCTGGGTTTAGTTTGGGCGGGAAGTGGGGAAGACAGAGATGAGGGGTTGGGTTATGTTATCAATTGACCGGGTCTGGATAGGGGTTTGACCGGGTTTGGATCAGGATAATTGGGCTTGGGTTGGGTTGCTAGACTAGGCTTGGGTTTAATGAGTTAATGGTTAATCTTGGACTTAACATGGATCCAATTAATACCTTAGGGACCAAAACTGCCCAACTGAAAATTCAGGGACCAAGACTGAAAATTATGAAGTTGTAGTCCAAGGGTCAAACTTGCATATCTCAAATAAGTTAATGACTATTTTTGCAAATTGTGAAATCCCAAGGACTAATCAAGACAATTTTGAAAATCCAAGGATCAAAACTGTAATTTCTCAAACTTTTGAAATTTTTCACCAAAGGACTAATTATGACAACTTATGATTTCAAAAGGACCTTTGGTGACTTTTCTTTTGAAAATACGTGCTCAGGGACTATTTCTGTCAATTTTTGAAAGTCGGGGGACTGAAACTGCCAATTATGCAAACTTTGTTCGTTTTTCATTTGTTTTCAATAATTTTGCATCTGAAACATATAAAACACAATTTTGAGATATTTTCAGTATTTTGATGCATTTCGGAGTGTTTTTAGATGTTTTGCAGTTCAGATTTGACCAAAAATGATGAGTGAATAAGCACTCATCACCCATCGATAAGAACCAGTTTCTATTATGGAGTCGAATCAGTACCAATAGATTTCTAATTTTTCATTTTTTGCTTTTATTGATATTTAATTCCGATAGGGATCTAATTCGGTACCATGAAACTCAAAGGTCAATAAATAACATCCATTCAAATATTAAAATCAAATACAATAACAACTTTTCAAATATTATAAATCATATAAAAATACAATTCTTTCTCATATGGATCATTCAATAAGCATCAATGTCCATATAGCATCTACAATGTAACAAACTATCAATATACATTGTTTCACCACATTTCATCACTTTTTAGAGACTTGAACACCAAAACAACTTTATATGTGCGTGCTTGTTCCAGATGTATCTCTAACTTGTTAAATGCCAATGAATCAATGTATCAAACCTGTATCCAAAGTCAATAAAAATATTAGGAACAATAAGTAACGACTTAATTGTTACGCTAAGAAAGCGATACTAGTTTTTTGTAAGTTAAAAAAATCCTTACCAATGGCATCTTAGATAGTTTTTTGATACCTTTTGCATCGTTTTCTATCTCCCACATACGAACCAATCTAAACGAGCTATTGCAAGATCAATGCATCTACATACAAGTGAGAAAAATAAGTTGTATTGTAAACGATACAATTAGTTTATCTTGAATATATACGCAAAAATAGTTCCACCTCTTGACATTGTCACATAAACGTATACTACTTAAGTCAAACACCTAATAACTTTAAAAATCAATAATATAAGCAGTTAATAATCTTGTAACAACAACCTTATAATGCCACTATCTTGAACCGAATTTTATAACTTTAAATGCAACCATTACGAATTCACCATTTCCTATGTTACTTGAGATTTGAGTAGCTTATCATACTCGTAACAATTCAATAAATGTTGCCACCACAAATAAGTAAATGGGTTTTAATTGGCTAAAACTCAGTGCTTTACCCAAAAACTTAAACATATTAACAAGGATTATACCTGCTTTGAACATGATACGGCGGAATTTTATTTTCACATAACAAACAAGTAATTAAAAACTAAAAATTACTTGCCACAAAATTCATATATATTTAGTACTTGGTGAGCTGTACTGGTATTATATAACTATTCAGAACCAATTCTTAAAATAAACATGTGGTGAGTAATGAAATCATACCTGTACCTATGTAAAATGATCAAGAATTCCTTAGAATCAAAACTGCAAAATTAAATAAAAAAAATTCAGACTCGTAAATGCAAAATTCAAAACCATAACATAAGCAAAATACATCATCGTAAGATCACCGCACGTCGAGAATACCAACCTTTATATCAAAACCAAACTCACAATATCTAAAACACGACCACCAAAATAACTCGGTTCAAAAAAACCAATACACAATATGAAGCACACAACCCTCATGATTCTACCGACTGAAATGAACCACATCGAACCCAAACCACACAACAAGTGAAATACATCTGAGTCGAAATTAACCACGAACACGACCTCGAGCACCCTCTACAACAACATCCCTCACGACCTCTACTGGTTAAAGATCCCGACCGAAACCACTTGCACAATGATGCAGACCAACACTCATCATGCCCTTGACCCACCTATGCTTATCATTTAATACCTAAAACAAATTTATATCGTCTTTATCATTCTTTTTCTGTCTTTTACACCGTCTTGTGAAAGATGATAACTAACAGCATATTTGTCTACAATAAAGTACTTATTATCCAAAATATCATCATTAGATCCTCCCTAGTTCATATGAATGAAAAACGCACTCTAAATATGTGTGACACAATGCTTATTATGTGGTGACAACGTATAATAATTGATCCTCCCTAGGTAACTAATGACCCAAAGTATGTTAGAATAATGTACCATTTACATTAGTACGGGTTGTTAGTACTAGATTTTTCATATTTTTCTTCAAAATGAGTTTGTTAAAGAAATCATTTCAGTAATTTTTGAAGTCTTTCAATTTGATTTAGGAATAAAATGATCCAAACTACTGTGAAAACAACGAGCCCCCGAAACCATCTAACCGAACTACTTGACTCGGAACCTGCCTGAACCCACGACCGACACCTTCCACAACAGATCCGATCTACTACCATAAGCTGCGGGAACCATTACCATTGCATAAAATACACCGAACTGATGAAAGAGTTAAAAAAAATACAAAAAGAATGTGAGGAAGTATTTACAAATAGAAGAGACAAGAGGGAGGCCATTCGGACCGCCATTCAAATCCGACGGCCGGAAGGATGTTGATGGCTGTTGTAGTTGATATTAGGGTTACAAAAGATATGTGAGAGAGGGAAAATATGGTAACTATTTATGATGGATTTTAGTTTTATTTATTTTTTATTTTATTTTTTTCATTTGTATAAACCAATGGCGTTCTCTCAATGGCGTAACAATGATGTATATATCTAAGAGAGCAAGGTGTCATAACAAGGTTAAAGTTCGTCGTCGCGCCACCTCAGCGCCACATCAGCATCCCATTTTCCCACAACTAACCACAACAAACCCCCTCCTCACTCATAACAAACCTCAACCTCTTCATTTGGGGCCCACCACTACCACTTTATTATATAAAACTCTACAAATCTTTAAAAAAAAAAAAAAAAAAAAAAAAAAAAAAAAAAAAAAAAAAATCGCTGCTTAAATGTCAGAACTTACCTTCGTCGTCCCCACGATTTCTTGTTTCACGGCGAGCCACAACGGGCAACGCCGGTGTGGCGGCGGCCCACGGCGACCCTCCACGTAGGCCACGGCGAGCCACAACCACCCCCACACCGTCCACTCTAAACAACCGGTGTTTCATAGGAAAATTCTCTTCAAAACAACCGGTGTCTTTCAAAACAACCGGTGTCTTTGACTTTGTGCAGACTAGTTTCTTATAATAGAACCAGTTTTTCTGCGATTTGGATTAAAGAAACCGGGTTGTTTATAATAACTGGTTTGTATGCTATCCATGCTCCTTAGTTTTTAACAGTAAAAACTAGTTTTTTTAAAACCGGTCTTTATTAAGAGGTGTCTATGGCCTTTTGTGTAGTAGTGGTAGTCATTGATTCTTCACATTGCATGTTAGGTTAATCCAAGTGGAGGTCTTTTTACTGATCCACGTGATAATGAGTTTTGAGCCAGTTTTGAGATCATCAGCTGACAAGAAATCTCTGAGATATCCATTGTGGTGTTGGTATTATGTGATATTGTGACTTTCGGACCGACATGCTCACATTCCGGATCATGAAATAATCTCATCAGAGTAGCAAAAGTTTTCGTTGATTCATGATATTGGCAGCAACGTAGCAGAAGCATGGAGTGAAAATATCAGAGTCATTGATGCACTAATCATGATTTCTTTTGAGATGAATGTGTTAAGTGAGCATGTGGCTATGGATTGACCGCTTCATTCTAATCAGCTGCAAATGTAGGGCGTACCTGCATACAACAATTAGCAATAAATCACACGAAAGTGTCTTTGATCACTTTCGTTGAATTGAGGTACACGGCCCATGATTCCCCGTTGATTAGTACAAGTACTGCCTGTGATCAGGTATAATTCCGAAGAATTTCCTTGACAGGGTTTCGCAGCTGCTCTAGCTGTTCTCAAACCGGAACGTCTCAAAGAAGACAACACGGAGTGAGTGAACTAGCGAATAGAGATTCACTGATTGATGAAAAGAGATTTGAAAAACAATCGTGTATCGCACAATAGGAATTGTTTTTGCAATACAACGAAGGTTTTAATGAAAATCAATTAACAATCATAAACACCTTTTGATTTGGAATATTCGTACACGGTCGAAGTGCTAAAGAAAAGAGTTTTTAAGCACCAAGACCGGTTTTTCAAAGGTATCTGTCAATCCATAACCTGAACCAGGATTGATTCAAAAGATTGAATCGCCCTATTGTTTCTGTTCAGTTGTCACATGGTTGATCTATTGAATAGATCTCACATGCCACCTACCAGGAGCTTGTTTGATGTTGGCTCCAAAAGGCTTTCCATCCTCATTGTGAATATTTTTACATATCACTAGGATGTTCTGGCAATACCACAAGGATAATGCGTAGGACTCAAGATATAATCTCTCTTTCCACATTGTGTGAAACAGAGAGTCTTCATTGAAAGTGTCCTAAGGAGATTTATTGATGATCTCGTGGCTCTAGACTCAATTTGTGCATATTTGGATCCTGTGCCGGAGACTAGGGAGAGGGTCTCCTTCTACAATATCAACAATCTCTAAGAGAAAGTCGATAGATTATGTTGGTTCCCCGTGAGAATGAAACAAGACCTTTTAAGAGGAACTTGAGTGGTTTGGGAAGTTGAAGTGCAGTGTGTCATTGGGTCCATGACGTCTTGTCTTCAATACCGATGTTACCTTGGTAACCACCAGTAGCATATGAATTGAACCCGGTATCTGCCCTAAGGTTGAATAGTTGGAGGGCTATTTGTTTTCACCCTTTTCTCAATCAATTCTTTTTCATTCTTCAACCCCTTCAGTGCTTACCGAGACTTCATAGCTAGAACCTTGTTGGGTTTATTCAAGTACTAGCTCAGACTCAGTCCGCACTCTTTCCATATCTCATTTTTCTCCTTTTTTTTCAATATACCTAAGGACTTCTATACTATCTAGTCGATTGTCCCTGGGTAGATCCCTCCGGTTCTGGCGGATCATGGGAACAAATACCTAACCTTATCATCCTTATATCACCATACATAAAGTAAAGTTGGTCGGTCTATTTGGTATTGTTCATCTACCATTGGAACCAATTGAAAACCATTTGAAAATCAATCCAGATACTTGTGATATATTATCAAAGCATTTTGTACCTAAATTCTTTTTGATATTTTTAGAACAAGAGCTCCCCCTCAACATGTGCTTCATATATTTGAAAGTGTTTTAGCACACGGAGGCAAGAGGAAGAATTAACTTCTTTGATTACCATTTTCAAAAAGATATCAAAAACACTTCCTTGATCAAAACAGGTAGATAAAGCATATAAGGGAAGGATGAGGTTTTCATAAACTTGCTCCCCCTCAATATGTGTCTTGAGGTTTGAAAGAGTTTTGCACATACAAGAGGGAACCTGCACATTGAAATAAATTGATCACGTTTCAGATCTTTGTGGTTTAAGATAGATGCTCCCCCTCAACATGTGCATGGAAAATTTGAAATCGTTTGGCACATGTGGGAAGGAGAGCTTGTACATCCTTATAAAACCATTTACCGAATTATCAGATTAAATCCAATTTAAATCACAAATTCTCCCCCGATCACAATTATCAAATCATTTGATATTTGTGATCTCTGTAGATTTAAATTGATTTTGAAAGCTTTTAAGGAGAATTGTGACTTGATTATGAAAGCGTTTTATCTGATAAGGATCGGATTTTAAGACTTTAAACTCCATTGAATAAACATGCATGATTATCTTTTGAAAACAATTGTATGACAAATAACTTTTTGATTTAATTGAAATCATTCTCCCCCTCAATCAATGACATAAGTTGTTGATTGAGAGATAGATATTTTGACAAACTTTTAAGTCCAGATGATTATCAAAAATAGAGTCCGAGTTATTTTTCAAAACAACTAGTTTTCATTAGATAGTAAGGATTAGTTTAAAGAATTAGAGCAAGAGATTTGAAAACCAAGATAAAGTATGGCTCTGTTCTATCTTTGAAAGGCGGGTTACTGCCTGAAATGACAATAAACCATTGTTTCTCTTTCACCCAAATATATATATATATATATATATATATATATATATATATATATATATATATATATATATATATATATATATATATATATATATATATATATATATATATATATATATATATTTTATATATGAAAATTCGAACAACATCTAAAGTCCCGTGTCATTCTTTGAATGACAACACAAAGACCGTAGATATAATCGAATCAAGAAAAACATGACAAAAAGACAATATTTTTTGGAATTCTTCAAGATTTTTAAGTTTTTCTGGATTTTGAAAGTTTTATATTTTTCTATTTGATTTTTGAAAAACTATTTACAGGGGATAGATGAAGGAAACCTTTTACTCCTCTTCTTCCTCTTGAAGACGTTTGAGTGTTTCTGGTTGAAGGCTCTTAAGACCCAGTCGTGGAAGAATAAACTCAAAACGTTCTCTAGGAAGAGCTTTGGTGAAGATGTCTGCTAACTGGTATTCAGTCCTCACAAAGTAAAGTTCCACCACACCGTTTTCAACTTGCTCCCTGATGAAATGATGTCGAATGTTGATATGATTTGCTCTTGAGTGTTGTACGTTGTTGCATGAGAGAGCAATAGCACTTTTATTATCACAGTACAGAGGGATTTTGTTGAATTCAAAGCCATAGTAAGATAATTGGGATCTCATCCATAGGATTTGAGCACAACAAGATGACATGGCTATGTATTCCGCCTCTATAGAGGAAATAGAAGTACTCATTTGCTTCTTTGAAGACCAGCTCACAAGCTTATCACCCAAAAACTGAGTACCTCCAGAAGTACTTCGACGAGTATCTTGACATCCTGCATGATCAGCATCTGCATAGGCTGTTAGTGACATACCGGTGTCTTTCGGGTACCAAAGTCCCATATTGATGGTTCCTTGGAGATACCGAAAGACCCGTTTAACCGCTTCAAGGTGCTTTTTAGTAGGCTTAGCCTGGTATCTAGCACACATGCAAACAGCAAACAAGATGTCTGGTCTACTAGCTGTGAGGTACATCAGGGATCCAATCATACTCCGATATTTCGTTTGGTCTACCATGATCCCTGAGTGGTCCTCATCTAGTTTCGTACGTTCAATCATGGGAGTGTCAACAGGGTCATTAGAATCGAATCCAAATTTCTTTAAAATCTCATTTGCATATTTAGATTGATTTATGAAAATGCCTCCGGGACTTTGTGAAATTTGTAATCCCAAGAAAAATGACATTTGTCCCATCATCGACATTTGAAATTTAGAACCCATTTCATTTGAAAAACGGTCACACTCATTGGGGTCAGTCGAGGCAAAGATGATATCATCAACATAAATTTGAACGTGAATTAAATGTTTGCCTGAATTTCTGGTGAACAATGTAGGATCAACTGCTCCTTTGCTGAAACCGGTAGATAGAAGAAACTTTGATAGCGTATCATACCATGCCCTTGGAGCTTGCTTTAAACCGTACAGAGCCTTCTTCAAACGATAGACGTGAGTAGGATGCTCTGGATTCACAAAGCCTTCGGGTTGGCTGACGTAGACGACTTCTTTAAGATCTCCGTTCAGAAATGCCGTCTTTACATCCATCTGATAGACTACCATGTTCTTACTGGCAGCATTAGCCAAAAAGATTCTGATTGTCTTGATACGAGCAACAGGAGCAAATGATTCTTCAAAGTCAATACCCTCCTCTTGACGGTATCCTTTAGCAACCAATCGAGCCTTGTTCTTTAGGACATCACCATGCTCATCAAGTTTAACTTTGAAGATCCAATTTAGAGCAATGATCATAGCACAATCTGGAGCAGGTACTAATTCCCATACATCAAGTCGATCAAACTCATGAATTTCTTCTTGCATGGCATTGAACCAGCTGTCTTCATTCATGGCAGTTTTAACATCTTTTGGTTCGATCTTAGAGAGTACGGAGTTGAAGAAGCACCATAAGGCATCGGTTGCAAGTTGTTTCCGTGTTGATACTGGACGAGAGGGATTTCCATTGATGTTGTCTAATGGATGATCGTGAGTCCATTTTCTAAGGTGTTCATGTGGCAGTTGTTGAGGGACTGAGGTAGCAGAGTCAATGTCTCCTGAAGAAGATGGTTCTGATGATGATACAGGAGCAAATATGTTTTCAAATGGAGCATCTTCAGGAGTAGCAAAGGGATTAACTTCATCATTGATGCCAGAAACAGTTCCATGATGTACATTCGAAGATTGATGATTTTTTTATGAGACTGAGTTATCAGCAGCAGGTGCTTCTTGACTTAATGATATTGAGACTGAAGGATTGACTTCATTCTCAGGGATATGAGCAGCCTCTGTTATGGGAATTGACAGTTCAATAGCACTTGGCTCATAGAGTTCATCAAACATCGGATCAAACAATTTCTTCAAATCATCTTCAGTTGGAGGTACATATGGAATAGCTGGAGAGAAATTTGGTACAAGGGATATGACCAATGGGACTGTTTTGAAGTGCGGGTCCAGAACTGGGTTGTCCAGGAGCCATTTGACCGGTCAGCTCATCGAACGTAACATGAATTGTTTCCATGATATTTCGGGTACTCTTGTTGTAGATTCGGTAACCCTTCTTGTTTGGTGCATACCCAACAAAAACTCCAATATCTGCTTTTGCTCTTAATTTACCTAAATCTTGACCGTCATTTGTTGGATAGCACAAAGCACCAAACACACAAAGGTAGGAGAGATCAGGTTTTCGTTTAAGAACAAGTTCATATGGAGTTTTTCCATGAGAGGTGTGTATAAGGGAACGATTTTGGGTGTAGCATGCAGTGGCAATGGCTTCAGCCCATAGAAACATTGGAACCTTCGAATAAATAAGCATTGTTCTTGCGGCTTCTACAAGAGTTTGATTTCATCTTTCAACTACACCGTTCTGTTGAGGAGTTCGTGGAACACTTCTTTGATGACTGATTCCAACACTTTCATAAAGCTGAATTAAGTCTTTGTTGATAAACTTTGTGCCATTGTCTGTTCGAACAATTCTGACTGTATTGTTGAGTCGAACCTGAAGCTGTTTGATTAGTTTGATGATGACATTTGGAGTTTCATCCTTTGTCCTCAAAAACTTTACCCAAGTAAATCGAGACTAGTCATCAACAACTACTAGAATGTATTTCTTCCCATTTATCGTTTGCACTCTCATTGGTCCGCACAGATCCATATGAAGGGTATGAAGAACTTCCATTACAGAATTTATGGGTTTTGGTTTGTGGGCATATTTCGTGCTTTTACCCAATTGGCAAGCTGAACAAAGATGATCCTTTTCATATTTTAATCTGGGTAAGTCTCTGACAAGATCCTTTCTGGAAAGGTTGTTTATGGTGCCGAAGTTCAAGTGATTGAGACGACGATGCCATAACCAAGACTTTGTTTTAGAAGCCTTTGATAGCAAGCAGATTGGAGAGGACTTCATCATGTCATCGATAGAGATGGTGTATAGGTTAGAACCTCGAGTACCTCTTAATAATTCAACACCATCAAGTTCTCTAACAAAGCAAGTATGTTTTCTAAAAGCCACTTCTAGATCGGATTCACAGAATGGACAAACAGAGAACAGATTGTGACCAAGACCTTCCACATAATATACCCTGGAAATCACACTTTTACCAACCACATAGTCTCCATAACCCATAATAGCTCCAAAATGGTCGTTCCCGAATCTAACTGTCTCGATGAATTTACTCACGAAGTTCATGAGCCGCGACCGGTCTCCAGTCATATGCTTGGAACAGCCTGAGTCCAGGTACCACATAACGATTTGAACGATCTGCAGTTGAACACAGACAAGAATGGATAACTGGATAATTGGGATCCCCTAGCAAGAATAGGTTCCATTTGGTTAGTAACAGTGATTGGAACACCCACATCAGAAATAGAAGCAATGGAATCGTTATGAATATATGCAGTACTAGTGTCTGTATTAGCCCTATTCAAAGTATGTTCACTTCTTAAGGGAATATTTCTACCAGTAGGCATCCATTTTCTAGTGGGCATTGTCTGAGTAACCTTATGGCCAACAAGTATCCATTGATAACCTATCTTACTAAATGTTCTTCCTGTGGGTTTCCACTGTTTTCTAACTTTCTTTTGCCTTTGCCTTTTAGCCTTCTTAGAATGATTTTTTTCATTAACAATATTAACTAGGGATTTGACCGCATTAGACAAAGCATTCACACCACATTCATGATAAGTAACAGAATTCAAGCAGACATCATTACAAGGTTTGCAAATAGTATCAGAATTCGAATTAATTACAGTACGCCTATGGCTAATACTAGAATCAACACGATTCGTTTTATTCGGCTCAAACTTAAAGTTCCTAGGTTGGTCTTCTACTCTCTTCCAATGCACATTCTTAGCTTGCGAGGTCCTATCATACCTTGTATTGTCTTGAGAATTTGACCTGCTTGCTTTAATGTCACTGATTACTCCTGTAGATGGAATGGGAACATTAGTTGGTTTTGCTACTCTTTGCATCTCCTGTTTAGATGTGCTGGGATCTGAACTACATGCAGGCACACAAAGGTTCACTTTCTTAACGCAAGAAGTGCTGGGATTTGTACTCCTAGAAGGCACACTAGAGTTCACTTTCTTAGCACTAACAGATCTGGAATCTGAACTACTTGAAGGCACACTAAGGTTCACATTCATGACATTGGGCATTGAATGGATTTCATGCTTGGCACTAGGCATAGAACAAGGAATCAAATGATTAACTCTCTCACCTAAGGACTTAGGGCATATTGTGATTAAGCATTCTAGAAGTTCTTGAGATCGTTCGGCATATAAGCATGCATGCCCAATTGCATTATCAAGTGGTTTCTCTAACTTATCCTCTTCAACAATCTCACGGAGACATTCTAGACAATCCTTAAGGTATAAGAAATATGTTTGAATTGCAAGTTTGTTATTCCTAAGATGAGGGGGAACATATTTCACAGACAAAGCATATTTATTACAAGAGTGAACCTTTGATACACCATTCTCCCCATTGGTCATTGGCATTTTCCCTTTTACTTGGCTCTTTAGATTCTCAATTTCCTTTTGCAATGAAGCTATTTGTTCGTTATTTTTGTTACGAGTGACCTTTATTGATTCAAATAACTCACTGAAGTGACGTTTAACCTTTTCATTTTATTCAAAAAAACTTTCGTTTTCCTTTTGTAATGCATTTACTAAGTTTTGAAGATGAAACGTTTGAGAATTCTGAGAATCTAAAGGAGGAGGCATTTGGGAGCCAGTCACATTGTTCTTTTGACCCTTTAATTGTGAGATTTGGGCTTTCAACTTTCTGATCGTGTTACAATGAGCTTGAATCTGTTCATCACGTTTGTTAATTTGAAAAACTGCATCAAACTCTGGAGCATATGAGGATGTCTTGATATTTGAAGTTTTGATATTTTCTTTAAGATGTTGATATTTTAGTTGTAAATTAAAATGCTCAACCTCTAGTTTAGAAAAATATTTAACCAAATTGTCGTGATCATCCAGTTCAATTTTCTCATTTAGTTTAGAATTAGTCTTTTCAAGCTCAATGACACGATCATGGGAGACTTTCAGGGCAACAGATAATTCATGAAATTGAGAAGCATTAATGGAACAATTTGTAGCAGTGAAAAACACATCTTGAGCAACACATTCAGTAATAAGAGTCTCATTCAATGTATGCAAGTTCTTCCCCTCAATCTCATTATATTTTAGTGCACGCTCATAGTCACTAACCTCAACTATCATTGCATCAAATTCCTTTTCCGTTTCTTTAATGTCTAAATTCATTCCCTTTTTAAGACTTTCAAAATGATCTTTTAGTTGTTTAAAGAAAGGCATGACTTCAGTTAAATAACATTCTTTTGTTTGCTCAAAACCCCTTTCCCCTTCAGTTATGCCAGTGGGTGTGATCCTTTTCTTACAAGTTTTCTCAAAATCAACAAATAGTTGAAAAATAACATATTGACTGATTAAGGTCTTGCTTTTAGTGGCAATAGTCCTAGGAACTAAATGCATTGGTGTATTGGGAGGATACGCAGTCGTTGAAGGCATTTTCCTAAAAGGGGGGTTTGTTACAACAAGATTCTCTGCTTTTTGCTTATCTAAATCCTTTTTCCAGAACACTTGTTCGGGTGTTAACAACGTCTGAGGCTTAAACATGTTCAAGGAAATCCAATTCTCCTTTTTGTAATCATGGGGTGTGATATTTATTTTCTTCTCTTTACATTTAGGATCATCTAGTTTCTTGTTCATCTTTTCCCTAGTGACTTCATCTGATTTCTTATCTTCCTCAGTGCACTCAACGCAACTAGGTTTCTGTCTAGGCTTAAGGATTTCATTGCCATCATAAATAACCTTATAAGCATTTCTAGCCTTCCTAATGACCTCTGGATTTAGTTCCTCAACCAGGGGAATGCTATGCTTATCGCTTAAGACTCTATGCTTAGTGATTAAGTGAGCAGTCTGAATAGTATTTCCTTGTACGTACAACTTATTTTCAAGCTTGTTCTTCACGGTTTTTAGATTAGAAAAATCATTCAAAAGTTTTGATTCCTTAACACTGAATTCTTGCTTAAGCATTTTAACATTTTCTTGAAGTTCTTGTTTTTGCTTAGCAGTTTTAGAAAGCTTATCTTGTAAGGAGTTTAACTCTTGTTTCAATACTTCTTCTCTAAACCTACTTTTTCTAATAGTTGTACGCATTTGGTCATCCATTTCCTGCTCACGGGAGGTTAATTCAAACTTAGCACGTTCTTCATAAATAGCAAAACGTTCTTTATAAGCATTAAGTTCAGAAATAATAGAATCATCAGGGGCACGTGCAGTGTATTCGTCAAAAGCATAGTCATTATTGACTGCATAAGATACATCACTTGGTACAATCTCTCTTTCACTTTGTTTCACATATTGATCATATGGGACAACATTCATATTACCCATATTTTCAATATCTGACTCAATAATTACAGTTGATTGTACTTCGTTATGTATCTTTTGCTCATCAGCTTCATCGTATAATTTTAATACCTCAGAAATGATTTTGTCTTTGGATGGACCTACTTGTGGTGATGAAGAGACTTTAGGAGAGACCATTGGAGAAATGCTAGCCATGAAAATGGTTTGTGCAGTGGGTTCTTCATCAACATCAGAGTTGTATGGATCACAATCAGCTACTTGAAAGGCATTCTGATGATTGTGGCCTATCTCCTGAATTGGTTGCTCATCCACATCTGCATCATATGTCTTAGCATTTCCCTCAGCCAAGAACAACAACTCCTCTTCATCCAAAGTTGCACCATTATCCTGAGCTTGCACAAGCAACATCTTATCCCTGAAGTACTCGGAATTCTGAGGGCGTTTTGGCGATGTGTAGTTCCTTGCAATGTGTCCCTCACCTCCACAATTGTAACATTTGATTGGCTTTGCTTGACCCTGGTTTCCATTCCTTCCCCTATTATGATTTGCAGCATAACCTCTACCAGCTCCACCTCTTGCTTGTTCGTACTGCCTTTCTTGAATTGGCTGCACCATAACCTTCCCATCTCTGACAGTGGCTTGATTGTGTGGATTGGATGCAGTTCTGAGATTGTTGTTGGTGTGTGGAAGAGAGTTCATGTTTTGACTAATCAGGAGAGCCAGTTGATTAATGAAGTTTCCCACGTGTGCATCAGCATCAGCTTGTTTTAACATAGGATCAGGAATGAGTTTGTGATTACCATTACCCATGGGTATGACTTGTGAGGCTTTGGTTGTGATTCCAATGTTTGAGTAGAAGGCAGTTGAATCATTCGATGAGCTTGTCTCTCCCTGGTTGGTTTTGAATTGATTAAGAATCCTTTTTTCAAACATAGCATGTCTCTCATTCTGAAGGAGGAAGGCATAGAGTTGCTCATAGTTTGTATTCTTCAATCCTTTGGTTAGCTTTACAGAGGTGACAAACTTGTGCCATTCGGGATTCATGTTGTTCACAAACTTTGAGTTCATCTGAATGTTTGGAATCTCACATAGTACTCATAGACACTCTCATCTGGTTTCATCTTGAAGTGTTCAAATTCATCATAGAGTTGTGATTCTCTGTCTTCCATAGTTAATTCAGAACCTGAGAGAAGCATCTTGACATTATCCCACACTGCCTTGGCTTCGGTGTTGTGATTGATCAGCTTGTAGATATCTTTTGGAAGACCTTGAAGTACGATGTTAGAAGCCCTGATATCAGCATCGAATCTCTTTTTCTCCTTATCATCGATCTCATCATATGTCTTTGGTCTGTCTATTCCATAGATCATTGTTCCATCTTCAGCTGTATCAATTAGGTCTCTAGTAGTCTCAACCCGATATGGTCCTTCATCAATGGATTTGAGAATGTTGACTCCATTTTCCTTTCCAAGACAGTACAATCTGATTCGTTGAGCCCAAGAGTCGTAGTTAGTTCTGTCAAGCATGGGTGGACGAGTATCTGAACCAGCTGCTTGAACATCCTCGGCAACAGTGGAGATGATTGTAGGAACGTTGGTAGACATGATGACAGATTAAACGGGATTTTATAACTCTCTGATTAAACCGGGAAATAGATTCTTTCACGGGATTTTACTAAATCAAGAGAAAACCGTATTACAGACAGAGTCAACCAAGTCGCTAAGAAAACCTGAACCAAGTCGCTAAGCACCAAGTTGCTAGTAAAATTTTGATAGCAAGTCGCTAAGCAACAAGTCGCTAAGTTGTCAAGTCGCTAAAGAGCAACTCGCTAAGCACCAAATCGCTAGCAAAATTTTGACAGCAAGTCGCTAAGCACCAAGTCGCTAAGTTGTCAAGTTGCTAAAGAGCAACTCGCTAAGCACCAAATCGCTACCACCAAGTCGCTAACAAACATAAGTACAAGTCGCTAACTTTCACCAAGTCGCTACCCGTAGTGGAGACTCCACTAAGTGTACTGTTTGTCGGCTTGTCTCAATAGACAAGTCGCTAGCTCAACTCGCTAAGGCCTTCAACTACAACTCGCTACCAAATTACAAAGCAAGTCGCTAACAAGATAACTTATCCGTGGCTTAAGTCGCTAGCAAGAAAAACACATAAACACCACTTTTCAATCCAAAAACAACCCAACCACGATGATTCAAGCTTAACAAATCAAAACCCAAGCACATACAATGATTCTAAACACAAAACTACACTCAAGTTTCAAATTTTAACACTAGAAATGATCCAAATGATGCAAAAACCACTAAACTTTTTCAAACTCTAAAACCACCTAAAAGTCACTAGAAATCCAAAGATATGTAAGAGATGATCAAACCTTGGCTCTTGATACCATTTGTAACATATTGGATTTCATAAACACACTAAACCATAAGATCAAATAGGCGTACAAAGAGTTCTAGAGAGAGAAAGTTAGAGGTTTAGGGAACTTTAGTGAGAGAAAGAAAAGTCTTATTATGAGCTCCAACTCTCTACCTTGAAAGGTAGAGAGTATTTATAGTCTTTACATAAATTGCCACCTAACGGGCTGTGGATCAGGCATACAGTGGGTAAAGACCCGTCCGTCCTCCACGGTGTTACTTAAACTAAATACAACTTAACTTATAATAATCTATGACTACGAGCTTTCTAACGATTACATATACTTGAGGTGACCGACTCTTTATATTCTGGATTTACTAAATCCTAACACAACATCTTGTCTCTGAAGTATTCTGCATTCTGTGGATGTTTTGGGGATGTGCAGTTCCTAGCAATATGTCCCTCACCACCACAGTTGTAGCACTTATTTGGCTTTGCTTGACCTTGATTTCCATTCCTTCCCCGATTCTGATTTCCAATATGACCTCCACCTACTCCACCTCTTCCCTGTTCATATTGCCTTCCTTGAACTGGTTGCACCATAACTTTTCCATCTCTGACAACCGCATGAGTGTGAAGGTTGGAAGCAGTTTTGATCTCATTGTTAGTGTGAAGACTGTTGGTATGTGGATTGAGAGTCAAGTTTTGTTTAACCATAAGAGCCAGTTGATTGATGAAGTATCCCATGACTGCATCAGCATCAACTTGTTTGAACATTGGATCGGGAATGAGTTTGTGATTACCATTACCTGTGGGTATAACTTGAGAAGCTTTGGTGGTAATTCCAACATTTGTGTAAAAGGCTGTTGAATCATTTGAAGAACTTGTTTTTCCCTGGTTGGTTTTGAACTATTCAAGAATCCTTTTTTCAAACATAGCATGTCTCTCATTTTGAAGAAGAAAGGCATACAGTTGCTCATAGTTTGTATTCTTCAATCCTTTGGTTAGCTTCACAGCGGTGACAAATTTGTGCCATTCGGGATTCATGTTGTTCACAAACTTTGAGTTCAGCTGAATGTTTGGCATGGTCATTTTGATGTTCCTCATTTGATTCACAAGCTTATGGAATCTCACGTAGTACTCATAGACACTCTCATCTGGTTTCATCTTGAAGTGCTCAAACTCATCATACAGTTGTGATTCTCTGTCTTCCTTGGTTAATTCAGAACCTGAGAGAAGCATCTTGACATTATCCAAAACTGCCTTGGCTTCAGTGTTGTGATTGATAAGCTTGTAGATATCTTTTGGAAGACCCTGAAGTATAATGTTAGAAGCCCTGATGTCAGCATCGAATCTCTTTTTCTCCTTATCATTGATCTCATCATACGTCTTTGGTCTGTCTAATCCATAGATCATTGTTCCATCTGCAGCTGTATCAATTAAGTCTCTTGTAGTCTCAATCTGATAAGGTCCTTCATCAATGGATTTGAGAATGTTGACCCCATTTTCCTTTCCAATACAGTACAATCTGATTCGTTGAGCCCAAGAGTAGTAGTCAGTTCTGTCAAGCATAGGTGGACAAGTATCTGAACCAGCTGCTTGAACATCCTCAGCAATAGTGGAGATGATTGTAGGTACGTTGGTAGACATGTTAACAGATTACACGGGATTTTATAACTCTATGATTAAACCAGGAAATAGATTCTTTCACGGGATTTTACTAAATCAAGAGAAAACCATATTACAAACAAAAATCAACCAAGTCGCTAAGAATTCTTGAACCAAGTCGCTAAGCACCAAGTCGCTAAGTAGCAACTCGCTAAGATCTCAATTTCCTGTGAACCAAGTCGCTAAGACCCAAGTCGTTGGACACAAGTCGCTAAAGCACCAAGTCGCTACACTGTCAAGTCGCTAAAGAGCAACTCGCTAAGGTCCAAGTCGCTAACACCAAGTGGCTAAGAATATTAAGTACAAGTCGCTAACAAAATTGAAAGGAAGTCGCTAACTTTACCAAGTCGCTAGCCGTAGTGGAGAATCCACTAAGTTGTACCGTTTGTCGGCTTGTCTCAATAGACAAGTCGCTAGGACCAAATCGCTAACAATTAACACTACAACTCGCTACCTTTTACTGAAGCTAGTCGCTACGATGAAAAACACTACGAGAACCAAGTCGCTAGCAAGAAAAACTTCAAAAACACACTTTTCAATCAAAAACAAGCTCAACCACAGTGATTCAAGCTTACCAAATCAAAACCCAAGCACTTACAATGATTCTAAACACAAAAGTACACCCAAAATTCAAACTTTAACACTAGAAATGATCCAAATGATGCAAAAACCACTAAACGTTTTCAAACTCAAAAACCATCTAAAACCACTAGAAATCCAAGGATATGTAAGAGAGATGATCAAACCATGGCTCTTGATACCATTTGTAACATATTGGATTTCACAAACACATCATATCATAAACACAAGTAGGCGTACAAGATAAGGTTTTAGAGAGAGAAAGAGTTAGAGGTTTGGGAACTTAGTGAGAGAAAATGAAAGTATTATTATGAGCTCCAACTCTCTACCTTGGGAGGTAGAGGGTATTTATAGTCTTACACAAATCGCCACCTACGGGCTGTGGATCAGGCATACAGTGGGTAAAGACCCGTCCGTCCTCCACGGTGTTACTTAACTAAATACTACTTAACACTACATAATCTATGACTACGAGCTTTCTAACGATTACATATACTTGAGATGACCGACTCTTTAATAACTGGATTTACTAAATCCTAACACCACTCTCACAAATGACAGAATGGAGGAAGCAACCGAAGTAAGAATGATGATATTGAGGGCCTTGCAGCGATAAACAACAAATTAGAAAGCCTTGGAAGAGAAATAAAGAAGCTCAAAGAAAATGTGCATTCCATTCAAGTTGAGCGAGATGGGACTCATCCTTCTAAAGAATATTCCTCCAATGAAGAAGTTAAAAGGATCGGAGAAGTGAACTATGGAAAAGAATTCCCTTTCAACAACTACAATAATTACGGACCTAGGTATCGTGAAAAATCCCCTGGGTTCTACACTAGAATCAACAATAATCCTCCTAAACCTAGCCTTGAAGAAATAATGCACCGGCAAATCGAAGAATCTGCAAAAAAGGGAGATAGACTCAAGGAATGGATGGTCAAAGTAAAGGAGGACATAAATATGAACCTACGTAACCAAGATGCTGCAATTGAGAACCTCGAAACACAAATTGGGCAATTGGCTAAGAGCCTTGAAACAAGTAATGCTAAAGCCACTTCCTGCAAGGCCATATTTGCGCAAGATAAAGCAAAAAAGGAGCAATGCACATCCTCTATCACTAATGATCTCTCTGGGATTAACTACCTAAGAGAGGATGATAAAGCAGAAGACGACGAGTTCCTGCCAATCCAACTTCCTGAAAAGCTGCAATACCAGGAAAGTTTTCTTCTCCCTTGCACTATTGGTAACATTAAGATTCCAGCATTAGCTAATTTAGGGGCCGGGGTTAACCTTATCTCTACCACTTTATTTGAAAAAATCAAACTTACCAATTTAAAAGAAACAACTATTATGATTGAAATGGCTGATTCCTCTAAGGCTGTACCGAGGGGAATTGTGAACAATGTGCTTTTAAAAATTGGAAAATTTTTCTTCCCCATCAATTTTGTAGTTATTGACATGGGAAAGCGGGAGGCTTACAACTTGATTGTCGGAAGGCCTTTTCTGGCCACTTGTAGGGCTCAAATTATGGTTTTTGAAAAACAAATTCCCTTGGGGACTGAAAATGAACGAATAACTTTTAGTATGAAAGATCATTTAAAACCAAAAACTGAAATTTCTAATAATGTTGTTACTGTTCAATCGCTGAATTCCACTCTACACTCTAAACCTATTACTGGTATTTGTAAAGAGAGTATTGATCATTGTAAGCAGAAACAGGATGAAATTGTCCAAAGCATTGAGGAAACTCTGAATCCAAACAAACATTTTTGCAACTCGATGTCAACCAAAGAAAGCAAATCAGTATGGCCACCGTTTACTCGTCCTCAAAAATGTGAAAGAAAAGCGGATGAATGGATTTACCCTCATAAGGGAGAGCAACATGATGTTGAATTAGCATTGGAAGATTGGTACAAATTAAAACTTGGAAGCTCGAAATTCATTAAGGAACTGGTTAAGCAGTATGGGTGCAATCATCTTACTGACACCATAGGCGGTACAAGATCTATCATCAGCATTACTGATAGGATTATTACTAAAGATGATAACCGAGGAAAATCATGTGATAAATGGCTTTCACATAAGTTAGGAACAATTGGACTCAATAATCCTACAAGGAAAAAAAGGCTTGATAATTGGATGAATGAATAGCAACGAATGATGGAAGTGGGGCAAGTTCAAAGGCCCCCATAGGAGCCCCGCGGATCTGAGTCTAACTTACAGACTCGTTAATAAAGAAAAGTGCTCTTTCGGGAGACAACCCGAATTATCCCATTCTTTTGTTTTTATTTCCTTTCTGTTGGGTTTTGTGTTTTCTAACCATTTTTGCAGGAAATGAGGAAGCAATTACTGCTGCAGTTGCTGATCTGAACAGAGTTACGGCGTAACTCATCTTGGTGATTACGCCGTAACCAACATTTTAGCAACAGAATTCTTGACGCATTACAAATTACGGCGTAATACCATCTCAGTGGTTACGCCGTAACTACTCGCTTGACAACTCATACCAAGTTTTGCCAGTTACGGCGTAACTCTCTCATAGTAGTTACGACGTAATTTTCCTCTGCTTTAATTCTTTCGTTTTAAAACACGGTAACCTTGTATTAGTTTTTAAATGAACTCTGTGGGTGTGTTCCCTGTAAACCCTCACGAGACTTCACTCGTCCACTTGGGACACCAAGTGGTTTAAAAGGCTTGTTGCATTCGCTAAATGCAACCGTGATTCCTACGAAAGTGAGTTAGGTTTGTCTTTCATTTTATTTTTTTCTTTTTAGTATTATGCTTGTCGGTATTGTGATTTCAGGGATTGAAATTTGTTCATGACGCTTAAACGAAGGCACGGTTCTTTCTCGTGGGCCTTCTTCTTTTTGGAGCAAATTTCAGGGAAGTTCTCGCTCTAATTCTACCTTTCTCTTCACCTTTATTTTAATTCCTTGTACAAAAGGGACTTTGTACAATTCAAGTGGGGGGACAGGAGTAGAATTATCTCTTGAAATTTATTTCGCCCTCATTTTTCTAGTTTATTTTGAAAAATTATGCCATTTTTAAAATTTTGACATGTTTTTCTAAACATAACTAGATTAGACCTTAGCCGAGCACATTCAACCCTTGACATTACATGGTGAGATTAGCCTTATTCGTTTCCAATATTTTACCCCAAATCCACCAAATTATGAGTGTGTCGGTAGCTTGTAAACTTTAGAACTTGGCCTTTGCATCATTTCGAGACCATAGACGAGGTATGTTGAGTTAGCTCGATGTATTTGGACTTTTCAGTTTTAGAAGGCAATATTATAGGATTATCACCCAAACATCTTATCATTGTGAGTCTATCGATTAGTCACCTCGACTTTTCGACCCCCATGTGAAACCCTTTTTTTTTTGCACTCCCCTTTAGTTCAAGATACCCATAGATACACCCTTCTGAGCCATTCCTTTCATTTTGTCAACCCAATATATTGTTTCGTTACACCTATACACCTTAGCATACCTTGTAGTCTTTATTTGTGATTGGGAAGTCATCATTTGCCTAAGTTCAAGGTTCGAGTGGAAAGGTTTGGAAATCATGCTTTCATCAACGACATTTATGAAGATCATTGAAGACCCCCCGAATTCCCATTGTTCATCTCAAGTGGGGAGATGTTATGTTATTATGTTATGTTGAAAAAAAAAATAGTTGATTGAGTTATGATATTGTAAAGTGCGATGTTATTAGCACTGTAGTATGAGCTTTATTGATTAATATCGAGGGGGCCACCTCGGTCACATTTGAATATTGGAGTTTGTAGTTTTGCCGACAGAAGAAGAAAAGGTAGTGTGCCCATCACAACGTACTCTAATGACACATCTACCTTGCATTTCATGATCCGGTCTCTAGAATTCTAAGCTTGAACTTTAGTCATACGGTAAGTGGTGATGACTTGGTTATAGATTTAGACTACCTGCTTGTTTTTCATTTTACACCAATTATATATCCCATGTCTTATCCTACCCTTTAGTCATGTAGCGTGTCTAGGTGATGCAGCGATCAATCTTTGGTGTCTTGGCCATGGTTTGGTCATGTATCATTGATTTTGTCCACTTCGCCGTGACATGTTAGTAATGACGAGTCACCCCTTAACCTTTGTCGTGTCTACCCATATTGCCTTCGAGAATTGTTTAGCCCTTAACTCTAGTGGTGGAGATTTGTGTAACCGCCAAGCTTATGATAGAATACATGCTATGACTGTGCGATTGAGTGATCACCTCAAAATTGACACTTAGAATAGTTGAGAGATTTGAATGTTTGTTCCCCTTTCGTGAGGTGTTCGGCTTTGTTTTATTCTAGCATAAGGGATTTTTAAACTCATATTTTCCAGGTTTTGGGAGATATCTTTTTAGGAATCTATCTAACATGGTCTACTTGAGCTGCCCAAGTAGAGTTTAAGTGGGGGGATATTTGATAACATCAAATAGTCCTGAATATTAAGTGTCAATTTCCCCCGTTAATGCTCGTTATTTATATCATTTATATGGATTTACGCTTGTTTTCCATTGTTTTCCACTTTCAGGTAAATTACGAGCATTGGAGCTAAAGAGACGCGGAAATGGAAACATTATTAAAGATTTATCACAGTATGCCTATTTTGAAGAAGTTCCGGCATAACTCCTCTCTCACATTATGCCGTAACTATTGCGTGACCCTGAATACCAACTTATCAAGATGTTACGGCGTAACTCTTCCCAAAGGTTATGACGTAACTCCATTAGGTCAAAAGAGGTTCCACACCGCTGTTATTTACGCCGTAACTACTCCATCACTTACGACATAACCGAGTTTATTGAAGACTACGGCGTAACCACTTATATGGTTACGCCGTAACTAGCAGATCTAGTGCATTTATGAAGGAATAGAAGGTTACGGCGTAACTCCTTTATTGGTTACGCCGTAACCCAGACCTGGACTATAACTACCCCACGAATTCCAGCATTTCTAAGCATCCCATACCACACACAACACTCTGAGAACGTGGGAAAAAGCTCAAGGAAGGTCTAGGGGAGCATACGGAGCTGTTTCCAAGGGAGAAGTCACTCCATTACGATAAGCTTTAGCGTTTTATATTTCTTTTACTTTCAATTCATGTATTTCGTACCTTTGAATATTGAATTGATTTGCATGATTAATATGAGCGGCTAAGCAGCCTTTGGTGCTAGCCTAGTTATGATTCCTTAATTGTTTTGTTTACGTTTACCTTTACTTCCGTACAATTATTTCTAAGTGTATGCATGCATAGTTCTTTGGTAGTCACCCTTGATTTGGTAGTTTTGAATGGCGATAGAGGCCAATTGCCTAGGAGATATGACCAACTGACCCTAGGTGAGCGGACTAAGACAGGAAGGGTAAGATATGATCAACTGACGACCCTTTCTACTTGTGCGATTTGACCAACTGATCACCTATCGTTTGGATGAACTTAAGAATTGGGGGTGTAGTGTCTAAGTTCCTAACGACCGGGCACTCACTATTTTGAATCTAGAATGTAGCGGTACTTAATGACTTGGCTTAGGGGACCAGGAACAACAGGACATATGACGGTGCGCCTGATTTCTCCTGTGGTGGCATCTTTGCTGATAGGTTAGGGCGAATTGACCAAATGATGTCCTCTCAAATTTGACCCCACCTGAAGTAATTGGAAGTAGGTAGATGTAGACATAACTAGCTAGGAGGATTGACTAGGTTAGAACCACTATTCATCTATTGATTTCCCTTTATCCATTTATCTAAATCTGCTTTTATTTCATTCTGCATTAGTAGTTTAATTAATTAAATCTCTATCGAAACCATTATTATTCTGTGACAATTAGACTTAGTAATAATCCAACACACATAGCTCTTGGGACGACCTCGGCTTTACCATTTACTACACTACATGCGACCGGGTACACTTCCCGTTAGTGCACTAGGGTAGACCATAGGTATAGCGAAACACTATAAATATTAAGACCTGGTCAGTAAAACCTGCATCAGCAAGATACTGAAATAACTCAGTAATAGAAATTGGAAGTCACTAGAGTAAAGATCCCAGCATGGTAGTTGTTATGGACTTTTCTATTGAGCAACTCTCTATAAGAGGTGTTGGAGAGAGTGCAAGCACGATTAAAAGATTTCAAGTGTTGTGATAAGGTTTTAAAATGTACCTTTTTGAGGGGTCGTTTAAGCCCTTATTTGATCACTTTTGTATCCGTTATTACTTAATATCGTTCCTTTTCACTTTTTAGGTCTCTTGAAGGCAAATTGATGTAATGGCACTTATTTGGACGAAAAGGCGCGGATATACGAAGAAAATGGCCAAAGTCAAGAATCGAGACACTCAAGCTGCTGAAAGACAAGGTGACGGCGTCACTGCTTAACTGCGACGCCGTCGGAGGATTTTTTGACGACACAGAAGCCAAATTTCATATTTTCAAGTGACGGTGTCAGGCTTTAAAAGAGTAGGCCGTCGCAACTCAGACGGCCTAGATTTGATCCAGACGGCGTCAGAAGCTAAAGAGGACGGCGTCACAAGCACAAGGTGACGCCGTCGCAAGACTAACGTGGCCAAGACAAAACCCTAATGACGGCGACCCGACGGCGTCACAAAACATAAGGTGACGCCGTCGCATATGTAATCTTATATATAGAATCCGAATTTTTCAGTATTAGTGTGTAGTCTTTTGGAGTAAAAACCTAAACCGAACCAAGGCTGTCTTGTACAGTATTTTAGGGTTCCAAACCCTATCTTACAACAAGATAAGTGTTTTACTTCATTAATTCAATTATGTCTTTGATTATTTGTGTGTATGCTTGCATGTTCTCCATGTCCGGCTAATTTACTTGTGTGTTTGCTTAGGGAATATGAAACTTAGTTATTGAATATTGATTGGTTGTCTCTTATCTTAATTGTTAATGATCTAGTAATGCGATAGGTCATTCGTTGTGTAATTAATGCTTGATTAATCTTTGTGACCCTTAGGCTATAGCACTTAGAGCGGTTGTAGGCTAAACCATCCAAAGAGGCCTTAGAGTTAGAGTTTATAATCCCTAGTGGGTTTTGTAGAAGAGACCCTTTGGTAAGTTCAAAGAGTTAGGGATAAACGCATACCTACGACTTTAGACACACAACGCGATTAAGAATAAGGACGTGACAATTCAACCACCAATAGGAGATAATTAAGGAGTAATAAAACCTAAGTAAACACATCTTTAAACTATCATACGAACACACAATAATTAGACATAGACTACCCATTAGTTTAGATAATTAGATAAATAGAAGTAATCGGTAGAAACACCAACCCCCAAACTCAAACCCCGAGATTCGTACCTTTCCATTTCCTAAAAAAACATAAGAAAGATAAAAAATAATCTTCCTCAACCCCCAACCTTAGCGTAGTAACTTCTCACTAGCATTCCTATTCCCCTAGAGAACGATATCAATACCCGTGGCTTACCCTAATACTACACTACAACGATTAGGTTCACTACCTAGGGTGTTATAAAACTTGCTCGAAGAAAAGGAAGTTCCTTTGACCCCGAACGACGCGTGTAGCGTTATCATGTTGGAGGCATATTCATTTCGCAGGAGATGAATTTATTGTAGTACACGGTCAACTTGACTTGGGGAAATTTTCATTTTGAATGAAGATTGTTATTCTATCATGTTTTGAAAATTAACATGGTTCACAATTTCTTATTTCATGAAAATTAAAATCTGTGGGGGTAACCTACCCGTTAAACAGAGGAGTTGTTAGTAACAGATTTTTAACAATGAGGGTTTCGGATGAGAACTTGATGAATGTAGAGAAAGTTGCTGAAGTTTTACAAGAATCAAACAATGCGGTAGAATACTTAATAGTCTAAGTAAACATACCCGTTACGCGTTGCGGGCTGCCTCAGTACCCAAATAGAATGCTCGACTACGAGGCGGACTGATGTTGATTTCAAGGTTTAGGCTATTTCCTTCAATTGCTAAAGCTAGATTACCTTGTATTTGTCTCGGTGCCCTATTCAACCTAGGACAAGCACTCCGGAGGTGATCCGAGCTGTTACACTCATAGCATGTTCTTTGCTCGTTCTTCATGTTGCTCGCATTCACTAGCGCTATACACCGATTTGTAAAATGACCCAACTTATTGCAATTTGTACACACTCGGAGCACATTTAGCACACTTGGGATGTATACCCACATACCTTTTCGTGTCCATTTTTTTATTTGACTCACTTGTCTTTCCTTTTATAACTGTTTTTCAAAGTTCCATTCCTAACCATCTCATCTGTTAGAGTCCATGCTTTCAATATTGCACTTTGAATTGTAGAAGGCCCAGTTTCCTTCACCATTCCACGAATCTTAGGGACAAGACCATTGTCACACCCCCAATTTACCTGTTTTGCAGCGGAATGGAATTCCTGGGGGCAATGACTGTCATAGCACCACATCACAGTTATATTGAACGACCTAAAGTGTCGTTTTAAAAACACATCGTTGGATATTTCATAAAACAAAATCAGAGTACAACATCGGTCCCAAAAGGTTTAACAAGTTTGCCAAAATACAAATATGTTACAAATCCAAACGATGTTTTGAAATAAAGAGCCATAATGTACATAATGTAAGTCGACGCCGCGACTCAAAATATAGGTCCCTAAACCATGTCATGATGCGAATGCCTCAGTTACCTGAAAATACATTGCTAAAAACGTCAACAATCCGTAAGCGTAGTACTGTACCAAATCCCTGGATATAAAACTCAGCGCCGCAGCTGAATGTAATACATGTAATACCGAGAAATAAAGTTTTGTAGCAAACCTAAACATTGTATAAACATAAAACCGTTTGAACAATTTGGAAAACCCTGGCTACAACATGAGACTAAAACAAAATACTTTATAGGTTGCTACACAAAAATTTTGCTGTGAAATCCAGCAAGTTATATTGACACTACACCACGATACTGTCAGTAACGGGGGTCCTTAAGGTAAGGCGACGTTTTGTCCATTTAACCCCCACACTGTTACCAGAACAGGGATTCTAAGCACCTTACCACTTCCTTTGACCCGGAAGATGTTAAGTTTCACGTTATAACTT
>BPTQ01000003.1:103513356-103564008 GCA_019973895.1 Chrysanthemum seticuspe | reverse complement strand
CTTTCAAATTGGCATATGTGGTAACTTAAGCAATGTAATGAATTTAACATACTTGGTATCGTACAAAAAAATGTAGTGCAATGTATTCTCCCCCGTGGGTTTGAAAATAATCAAAAGCATGTAAAAACGGGGCTATGAAAACTCACTTGGATAAACTGGAAATAACGGCAATAGTGAGTACACTGAGGTTTATAATGATGCGTCAACCGGGACCTATTATCAATGATATGATATGTCATGAGTTGCAATGTAATGCTATGCATGCACTTCGTATGTTATTTATACCATTTACGGGTTTTTGAAAATGTTATTCGTCGTCGAAAAATACTCTTTTGACGTCTCGACCAAATCAAAAATGTCTTTACATGTCTTTACGTCAAAATGTCATCCTACAATGGTTTTATAATGATTTTTGGTGAAATAAACACTTTTCGTCGCAAAACAATGTCGACGGAAAAACCATGAAATCAACAAAAATGACTCCGGAAAACTAGCCGTAAAACGGTGCACGTCGATCGTTAGAGAACGAACTCGACGGTTTTGGAAAGTTTGTATCGATATCTAAAAGTTTCAGTTCAGGAGTTTTCGTCAAAAAGGTCTCGATCATAAAGATATTCAAGGCTCAAGATGGTGGTTTTTGCTAATGTTGTGCAGAAAATGAGTTTCGGCCAATGTTTGAACATCCGTAAATAAATAACCATAACTCCGCTTGACAAACGGCTTTTTGTTTTGAAAAATATGGCCGATGAACTTGATTTTACTAGAAGACATTTTGTTATAAAAAGTTTTGCATCATGGGTAAAAACTGCCGCAAACATGGACGATATAGCTAATGAAAAACTTGTTACGTCAAAAATAATAAAATTTTCAGAAATTAATACTTACGTCAACTTTATGAAAATGGCCATATATTTGTCGTTTTACATCCGTTTTCTACGTAAAATATGTCCTTAGCTTCGTATCGAAGTAAACTAATATATTTTTGACTAGTCGAAATAATTTGTGAAGCTTAAGGCTCGTTTTTGACCCGAAAACACTCAAAACAGCAAGCTGTCAATTTCAGAAAATAATACTTGTCGGTGTCAAACTTTAAAAATTTACCACGGCTTCGTTATAACTCCGTTTTTATCCGTTCAAAAGGCCACGGATTCGTTTTAAAGTATATTTTCTAAAAATCAAGGCCAAAGGGTCGTACCATCAGTGGGTTTTTCCAGAATTTCATTTTAAGGACAGAACGTAATATAGAGTTTACGAAAATAGTTTTTCTCGGACAAAACCTATTCTAAACCCTTCAAATCAACTCCGAAACTAACTAAATCCTACCATACACCTTCTTAGGGTGTCATGGGTTCCTAATCACCATCAAGACCAAAGATTAACTTGGGAATAATTATAGGATGACTAATATGTATATAAAACCTTAAAATCAAGAAATAAATGGTATAAACTCCATAACATGCATATGAGCTTCAAAAATGATAAGGAACATATAAAAAAGATAAGGAAACATAAGGATGATAAAAAACATGCTTACTAGTGATATGAAGAGGTGTAGGTAACAAAGGTTTACTTAGATATCCTTGGTTTTTATTTCAAAACCACAAAGAGGATATGATCTAGGTTGTAAATAACACTTGAAGTTCAAAAATTTTCTTGATCCCTTGGGAGCTTGTTGAGGCCGGTTTTTAGAGCTAAGGAGAAGAGAGAATTATTTGTTTTTCACACTTTAAGTATGTGTAGAAGTATGTGTTAATTTTTGTCAAGTAAGAATTTGTACAAGTGAGGTGAATTATTATAGACAAGTATTAAGAAACACCATACCAATCAATTAAGACTTCCCTCCCCCTTGGCCGGTTTTGGGGGAGGGTTGTCTCCCTTTATATTTTTTTTTTTTTTAAATGTTGCTACTTGAAGATATTTGTGTATTATTTGTTGAAATTTGTATAAATAAAGTGTAAGTAAAGTTAAGTTAAGTTAAGGTATATGAAAGTTTTTAGTAGCTCAAAATAGAGTGTATTGAGGTGCTAAAAATTGTAAAAATACTTTCCTTGTGAAAATCGGGTGATAAAATAATTATCGTAAAATTTTTAAGAAAACAACGTAATAATTAAACGTTAACGATTAAAATACCAATTAAATGTGAAACACTAAGAAAACTAAAAATATAGTTTTTATAAACCAAATGTGAGTTTAAAAATACCTCGGGATCATTTTTGAGAATAACGGTTTAAATAATCAAAATAAAAACTCACGCGATAAAAATTATTAAATATAAAAATTACACGTTAAAGGGTGAAATGAAATGTCGTGCATGAACTAATGAAATGCACATGATGTCAATGAAATGTAGACTACTCATAGTCCATATGAAATGTACGTGAATGTCATGATCATGAATTCGCCGCTAAACCTCCCAGGTTACGCGAATTTGAAACAAGTAAACCAAGTTTACTAAAATGTTGAAACAATGAAACATGAACGGTGTCGAGAAATGACCTGAAAGTACGGATTGTCACATGTTAGCTCGTAGATTTGTTGTTGTTTACGTTATTTATCAGTTTATTAGTTAGTTATTAGTTTAGTTTAGCGTAGTGTAACATCGTGGAGGAAGGACGGGTATTTACCCACTGTATCCCTGATCCACAGGCCGATAGGAGGTCGTTGAGTCTGTAAGTATAAATACCCCTTCCATCCATGGAAGGGGTGGTGCTTCTTTGAATCTAATATTTCATACTTTGTGTAAACCTCTAGCAAGAACACCCTCTCTCTCTCTACTAACTCTCTAACTATGGCAAACATGTATTTTGATCTCCCAAGACCACCCGAATCATCAAACACATAAATATAACGATCCTACACCTTATAACTCCAATAAAGTAAACGCAAGGTCAGTCATGTCGTACTGTTCTTTCCGCCTTAAAACCAATTGAAAATCAATCAAGGTACTTGTGATATTTGATATCAAAGTATTTGTACCTCAATTGTTTTTTATCTTTTAGAAATTCTCCCCCTAACATGTGCATCGGTATTTGAAATTGTTTAGCACATAGAGGAAGGAGTGTCTGGTTGAGTCTTAAATAAACACACATGTTTTATCAGATTTTAATATTTAAATCACATTATCTGCCCCGATCAAAAATTTCAACCCTTTTGAGATTGGTGATCTGAATTGATTTAAATAAGCTAGAAAATTTGGTAGAAAATGTGGTCTGATTCAATATATACTGATAATAGAACATTACATGCTCGCCCTCAATCTATAAGGGAGAATGTTAGTTTCAGGTATGATGAGTTTATAATGATTTGGAGTTTAATGGGAAACTCGTGAAAAATTCATATACTGATACATAACATTTGAATATTTATTCACTACTTATAATGTACAAAGAGAAAGAGACTCGTTTGATGATATAAAGTTTGAAAATATAAAATTTGAAATCACTCTCCCCCTCAATCGGTGACCCGTTTTCTATTAAAAGACTTGTAGTCATTGATTGAGTGACAAATTTTATGAAAAACTTAAGTCCGATTGATTTTCAAAAATTTAAGACCGATTAATTTTCAAACCATATGTTACCACCATGTGAGACACAAATACTCTCCTGAAGAATCATATACGGAAAAATATTTGTGTAGGAACAACCATCTTTTTGGCGACGTGCTTTTCTGATTTTGATAGCAGGTTGCATATCTCAAATAATAGAAAGCCATCTAGTTTAAGCGCGGATTACAGTCTGAAATAACTGCAAGCCATATAGGCATATTTGAAAACTTTTTGAACTTATGCTCAAACTTCATTTAAAGACCCGTGTTATTATTGAATGACATTTCTAGGACCGTAAATGTTATCGATACTAGAAGACGTGCCTTGAAAACTATTTTTCGTATCTTCTAATTTTCTGATTTTTATGGTTTTTGAAGGTTTTATAATTTTCTAGTTTTCTTTTTGGTTTCAAATATGTACAAGTGATACATGAAGCAACTTCATTGCTCCTCATTCTCTTCCTGAAGACGTTTGAGTATTTCTAGCTTCTAACTCTTCATACCAAGTCGTGGGAGAATAAATTGAAATTGTTCTCTTGGAAGGGCTTTAGTGAAGATATCCGCTAGCTGGTACTCAGTCCTTACGAAGTAAAGTTCAACCACACCGTTCTCAACTTGTTCCCTGATGAAGTGATGTCGGATATCAATGTGCTTTGATCGAGAGTGCTGAACATTTTTGGAGCAAAGAGCAATGGCACTTTTTTTTATCACGGTACAGAGGAATGTTGTTGTATGCAAAGCCATAGTCCGATAGTTGGGATCTCATCCATAAGATTTGAGCACAAAATGCATACATGGCAATGTATTCGGCCTGTGTGGAAGATATGGATGTACTCATTTGCTTCTTTGAAGACCAGCTCACTAATTTATCTCCTAGAAATTGAGCACCTCCCGACGTACTTCGACGTGTATCTTGACACCCTGCATGGTCAGCATCTACATAGGTTGTTAGTGCCATGGCGGTGTCCTTCAGATACCAAATTCCGAGCACACATTCATACAATGAATAGAAGATCTGGTCTACTGGCAGTGGTATACATCAAGGATCCAATCATACTACGGAACTTAGTTTGATCAACCGAGATCCAAGAGAGGTCCTCATCTAGTTTTGTTCTCTCCCACCATGGAGTATCAGCAGGGTCACTTGAATCAAATGCAAATTTCTTTAAAATTTCATTAGCATTTAGATTGATTTATAAAAATGCCTCCGAGACTTTGAGAAATTTGTAATCCTAAGAAAAACGACATTTATCCCATCATAGACATTTGGAATGTAGAACTCATCTCATTTGCAAAACGGTCACATTTCATAGGATCGGTTGAGGCAAATATGATATCATCAACATAAATTTGAACATGAAGTAAATGTTTGCCTGTTTTTCGAGTGAATAAATTAGGATCAACAGCACCTTTGTTGAATCCGTTTTCCAGTAGGAACTTTGACAAAGTGTCGTACCATGCCCTAGGTGCATGCTTCAAGCCGTAAAGAGCCTTTTTTAGACCATAGACATGTGTAGGATGATCGAGGTCCACAAATTCTTCTGGTTGACTGACATAGACTACTTCTTTTAGCTCGCCGTTTAGAAAAGCAGTCTTCACATCCATTTGGTAGACTATCATGTTCTTGCTGGCAGCATTAGCGAGAAAGATTCTGGTAGCTTCTATTCGAGAAACCGGTGCGAATGATTCCTCAAAGTCGATGCCCTCCTCTTGGCGATATCCCTTAGCAACAATCCATGCCATATTTTTCAGAATGTCACCATGCTCATCAAGTTTCACCTTATAGATCCACTTAAGAGCAATAATCATTGCATAGTCTGGAGGTGGTACTAATTCCATACTTCAAGTTGTTCAAACTCGTGACTTTCTTCTTGCATTGCATTAAACCAACAATCTTCAGCAATAGCGGTCTTGAAATCTTTGGGTTCAAATTTGGATAGTAAGGAATTATAAAAGCACCACAAGACATCGGTGGCAAGTTGCTTTCGTGTGGATACCGGACGAGAAGGATTCCCAATAATGTTATCAATCGAATGATCATTGGTCCATTTTCTAAGATGTTCATGTGGCTGAGGGTAGGGAACTGAAGTAGCCGAGTTAAGATCCCCTAAAGAAGATGCCTCAGAAGGAGATTCAGGAGCAAATATGTTCTCGAACGGAGCATCTTTAGGAGGAGCAAAAGGATTTACTTCTAAAGAATTGTCTACTGCAGTGCTTTGATGTACAGAAGGAGATTGAATATTTGATGATGATCATGAATGACTTGCAGAGGGGGCATCTTGATCTACTGAAGTAGACACATATGGACCATTTGAGTTGTTTGGAACAGGAGTTGCGGCACCCGATGATGTCGGAGTATCACCAGTTGGTGGCTCAAAGTATTCATCAAACATCGGATCAAACAAGATCTTCAAATCTTCATCTGAAGGGGGTACATAAGGAACTGCAGGAGTGGGATACTGTACAAGTCCTGAACTAATTAGTCCAGGAGTCAAAAATTAGGTGTGGATCCGGAACTGGTGTGTCTAGGAGCCAGTTGCTTAGTCAGCTCATCGAATGTCACGTGAATGGTTTCCATAATTTTTCAGGTTCGTTTGTTGTAGATTCGGTATTCCTTACAATCTGGTGCATACCCAACGAAGAATCTAATGTTTGCTTTAGCCTTTAACTTTCCAAGATCTTTACTGTCATTAGTCGGATAACATAGAGCACCAAACACACGTAGAAAAGAACGACTTGGTTTCTTGTTATGTATCAGCTCATATGGAGTTTGTTATCAAGAGTATGAATCAAGGATCGGTTTGGGTGTAACAAACAGTAGCTATAGCTTTCGCCCAAAGAAACATATGAGCCTTAGAGAATATCAGCATGGTTCGTGCAGCTTCCACAAGAGTATGATTTCGTCTTTCAACAACTCCTTTCTGCTGAGGAGTACATGGAATACTCTTCTGGAGACTGATGTCAATACTCTCATAAATTGAATGAGCTGTTTGTTCACAAACTCAGTTCCATTAACTGTGCGGATGATTCTGATGATTTTGTTGAGTCTGATTTGTAATAATTTGATCGGTTTGATGATAAAAAACTTCACCAATGTAAACCGAGAATAGTCGTTTACAACAAAAAGAACATATTTCTTTCCATATATACTCTGCACTCTCATTGGTCCGCATCCTTGCGAGCAAGATTGTTAATGGTACCAAAGTTCAAGTGATTTAACCGGCGGTGCCCTAACCAAGATTTGTTCTTTGAGGCTTTAGATAACAAGAAAATAGGAGAGGACCGCATCATGTCTTCAATAGAGATGGTGTATAAACTAGTGCCATGAGAGCCTTTAAGAAGATCAGCACCATCTGATTCTCTGACGAAGCATATGTGTTTTCTGAAAGCCACTTCGAGATCGGAATCACAAAATTGACCAACAGAGAAAAAATTGTGACAAAGTCCTTCCACGTAGTATACCATGGAAATTACAATGTCTCCAAAAACATAATGTCCGTAACCCATAATTTCCCCAAAATGGTCATTCCCGAATCTAACTGTCCCGATAAAAATATTCACGAAATTCTTGAGTTGTGAGCGATCCCCGGTCATATGTTTTGAGCATCCTGAATTCAAATACCAAAGGACGATTTGTACGACCTGCATTTGAACACAGACGAAGATGGATAATTGTAAAAATTAGATCCCCACGTGCAGATGGGGTCCTTTTGGTTAGCACAAACAATCTCTGTATCTGCAGAAACCCTAGGTGCCTTGGTTTTAACAATGGGGGCAGCACTAGTAGGAGCACATGACCTAGTTAAAGGGCATAGTGTAGCTAAAGGAATAACTCTACCAGTTGGGTTCCATATCTTAACAGGAATTCCTCTAGGCATAACAATCCTAGTTAAGGGGCAAAGTTTACCTAGTTTGAGTGTTCGACCTGTGGGCTTCCACTGTAAGCCCACATTGGTAAACATTTTCCCAGTGGGTTTCCAAGATTGCTTAAATTATTTTGCTCTCCAACTTTCTTAACTGTGTATTGTTTCTTAGACATAAAATATGACACAACACATTGATCATGATTACCAGAAATTAAACATTCATTACATGTTTTGCACACATCATATGAATTCGAATTAATTACAGTACGCTTAGAGCTAATACTAGAACCAACACGATTCTTTTTATTTAAATCAAACTTATTGTTCCTACGGTGGTCTTCTACTTCCTTCTTGTCAGAACTTTTGGCTTGCGTAGTTCCATCATTCTTTGTATTGTCGCTAGGCTTTGACCTGCTAACTTTAGTGTTACTGTTTACTCCCGTAGAAGTAATGATGGGAACATTAGTTTGTTTCACTGCCATTTGATTTTCTGGTTTTGATGTGTTGGATTCAGATGTTTTCAGGGGTACATCAAAGGTTACATGCTTGTTCTTAGGCATTGAAGAGGATGCAAAAAATCTATCTCGCTTGGTACCGGTTTTAGGACATGTGCCAATGACGTATTCTAAGATTTCTTGAGATCGTTTAGTGTACATGCAAGCATAGGCAACGACACTATCTAGAGGTTTCTCAATTCTATCATCTTCAATGATCTTACGAAGACTATCTAGGCTATCCTTAAGGTGAGTGGATATACTTTATAAGCAGACCTATTGTTCCTAAGAGGAACGAGAATAGGCTTAACATCAACTGTATATTTTTTACAAGCAGAAACCTTTGGAACACCATATTCACAAGTGGTAATTGGCAGTTTCCCTTTCACCTGAGTCTTTAGATTCTCAATCTCGTTAATCAAAGAAGTTATCTTTTCATTGTGTTTATCACGTGTGACCTTACTTGAATCATATAACTCTTTGTAATGCAATTTAACCTTTGAATTTTCAGCTCGAAAACAATCATTTTCCTATTGCAATTTTTTAATGATATTTTGGTATTGAAAATTATGAGAGTCAAGAGATGGTGGTTTATGGGTGCCAACCACTTCACACCTATTTCCCTTCAATTGAGAAATTTGTACTTTCAATTTTCGGATCGTTTTAGACTGAGCTTGAATCTGTTCATCTCGTTTGCTTATTTCAAAATATGCATCAAATTCAGGAGCATCTAAAGATGTCTTGGCATTTGACGTTTTAATTATATTTTCTAGATGTTGATATTTTAATTGCAAATTAAGATTATCAACCTCTAATTTAGATAAATGCCTGACCATGTTATCATGATCACCGTTTTGGATTTTCTCATGCAATCTTAAGTTCTCGGCTTCAAGCTCATTGACACGAGTCTGGGCAACCTTAAATGCAAGTGACAAATCATGAAATTGGAAAGCAGTTAAAGCAGAATCAGTAGCACTATAATATACATCCTGGGCAATACATCTAGCAATCAAATTCTCATTGATGATGTGAATATTCTTTCTCTCAATCTCATAACTTTTAAGCTCTATTGCATTTTGTTTTACCCTGTTCTCCATATCTTTAAACACATATTTCATTTCTTTAACTTCAGTTTCTAGAGCCTTTTGAGTGCCATCAAAATGTTCTTTGATCAGTTTAAAGAATGGAATAACCTCAGTTACATAACACCGTTTCGTTTGTTCAAACCCTTTTCCCCTTCAGTAATAGCTGATGGTGTAATTCTCTTCTTACATGTTTTATCAAAATTAGTAAATAGTTGATAAAGTATGTAAATGCTAATTAACGTTTTACATTATGTAGGAAGATTTCTGGGAACTAAATGCATGGGTGTATTAGGTGGGTACACCGTTGTAGCCGGTAATTTCATTAGGGGAGGATTATTTATTACAAGTTCTTCGGCCTTTTACTTTTCCATGTCTAACTTCCAAAATCTTGTTCAGGGGTAAACTGAGTTTGAGGTTTGAAAGTAGCTAAGAAGTTCTCCTTAGAATAATTGTGAGGTTTGATGTCTACCCGGTTTTTCACACTTGTAGGATCATTCATTTTCTTAGCCATTTTCTTTCTAGAAATTTCTTCCAACTCTCTATCCTCTTCTGATAATGGTGCACTAGCAGGGACATGATCAGGTTTAGTAATTTCACTTCCATCATATAAAGCAAGTTGGGCCACTTTAGATTTCCTAAGGTAAACTGGATTTGGGTCATCAAAGGGTTTCTCACTATGTTCATCAAGCACCTTTTATGACTTATCATCATGTGAGCAGTTTGTATGGATTGGTCTTGTGCGTACAACTTGTTTTCGAGTTAATTCTTTAACGTTTTAAGTCTAGAAAAATCATTCAAGAGTTTTGTTTCCTTTTCTTTGAAGTTCTGTTTAAGCATATTTACATTCTCTTGTATTTCTTGTTTTTGCTTAACAGTTTGATTAAGTTTCACTTGTAAAGAATATAACTCCTTTTTCAATGTTACTTCCCTTAAATTACGATTTGAAATCAGTGTACGCATTTGACTATCCATTTTCTGTTCGCGTTCAGTTAGTTCAAATTTATCACATTGTTGATATATGGCCACCTGATCCTTATATATATTAAGTCTAGTGGTCAAGGAGTCATCAGGGACATATGTTGTGTTCTCATGCAACACATAATCATCATTCAAAGTAGAAGATGCAAACTAGGTACAACATAAGCTTCGTTGTGTTCCACATATTGCCCATATGGGATAACATTGCTATTTCCCATATTTGCAATATCTAATTCAACAACTTTTGTCTGTTGTACTTTATGGGGAATCTTATGTTCATCAATCACATCGTACAATTTGAGTACATCAGCTATGACTGAATCCGAAGTGTTAGGAATGATGTTGACGTGAACGGGATTTTACAAGTCTATGATTTAAACCGAGAAATAGAATCTTTCGCGAGATTTTACAAAATCAAGAAGAAACCATGAGACAATGACCAGTTGAACGTGTTATGATAACTGATTGATCGGTACAATGATTGAAGATTGTGTGTTAAGAGTGGTGATTATTTGTTGGATTAGGTGATATGTTGTTAATTGTGATTAGGTTTCAAAACTTAAAAATGTCAATAACTTTCGTTCGAAGCGATTTTGGGCTTCGAAGATTGACCCGAATGGTCTTTTGTTATTCAGCATGTCGTTCTCCTTGTTCTCACGGTCTTTTTGATAGGTAGATCGTCGAAAACAGAGTTACGGTTCAAAAGTTCTGGCCGTTTGAAGTTTTGTTGAAAAAGTTGTCCAAATTCGTAAAGAAATTGGTCTTAGTCGTAAAGATATGTTTCTTATGTGATTCGGTTTGGTTGAAAAGAGTTTACGTACTAAAGTAGGAAAGTCTCAATGAAAAAGCTTAGACAAAACGCAGTGAAGAAGCTTGAGCAAAACGCAGTGGATGCTTGAGACAAAACGCAATCTAGAAATGAATTGGGCAGTGTGTCTCCTAGACAAAACACAATGTTGGTTTTCAAATTTAGCAAATCACAGTAGGCAAAACGCAATAACCAAAATGCAGTATCTTGAGCAAAACGCAATGACGGAAACGCAACAACCAAAACGCAGTGTCTTGAGCAAAACGCAGTGACCAAAACGCAGCAACCAAAACGCAGTGTCTTGAGTAAAACGCAGCAACAAAATCACAGGACTACAGTACAAATCATGGTGTCACTTTCGATCAAGTACATAAGTCACTTTCACCCAGTTTTGTCTCTATTCCCTCTTAAGCAATCAATCCAAAACGCAGATTTGGAAATAACCAAAGCGCAAAGAAGAATTACCCTTTTAGACACAAATCGCAATGAAGAACATCAACTTATAACCAAATCGCAGCCAAGAAAATACCAAAACGCAGCCAAAAACAAGCCTTCAAACACCAAAACGCAGCCAAGAACAAGCCTTCAAACACTCGAATAGCTTTCAAAACATCCAATAAGCTTATGAAATAAGCTAACCAATCTACAAAATAGGCTATAACAACAAACTTAAACAAAACAGTACAAGCTTTTAACACATCTAACCACAAACAAAGATTAAACCAAGATGTTTACTAACTTATCTATTCGAACCAAAAGAGAAAAGACTATAACCAATCCACAAATCTGAGCACACACAATCTAGCTAATCAAACCATGGCTCTGATACCAATTAAAGAATATTGATTATCATAAAACACACATAATCTTGTGGTTTGGCTGAATCTTAGAGTTATAGAGAGAAAGAAATGGGAGTTCAAGTATAGAGAGAGAAAGTATTGCGTATTAGGTTAAACCAAATGAAGCTCCAACCCTTTCACTTGGTGTGTAAGGGTATTTATACTTCTTACAAAACACGCACCTAACGGGCTATGGAACGGGCATACAGTGGGCAAAGACGCGACCCGACTCCATGGTGATACGATAACTTAACGTTTACTAATAAGACTACGACCTAACTAGTGCTAGATAATACTCGGGATGACCGAGTCTTTAATATGGATTTTCATAATCCTAACATAATTTGACCTAATTTTTTGGACTTTCAAAACGTTTACTTTCACTAATTTTAGTCTTTGACCATTTAATTTTTGGGCTTCAAAAACCCTGACTTGGCCCATCATCCAAGCTATCTTGAAATAATGAAATTATCCCCTTACATTCAGTATTCACTGTATCTTTATCATTCTTCTTCAAATATAACTTCCTCCCAATTTCAAGAGAATGTAATGACCCTTATCTTTGATCTCAGCAGCACTACCAAATTCCTGCCCAACATAGAAATGGACTTTATGCAAGTCACCATCTTCCAGATTACCTTGTTTCCTTAGTTGTTTTAGTTTCCTTTTTCCTTATCCTTTCTATCCAATCTTAATTTGAGGAACTCTGAAACTCTTCATTATCTATAACATCAACATCAACATCAAACTCCTCATTCGTATTAAATACAGGTTGTTTTTCAACATGACCAATGGTATTAGCATTTATATTGTTAAAATTATCCATGTTCACTACTACATCTTTAACTTGATTTTCATCATCAACTGTCACAATTCACAAATTCCGGTCATTTCTTAAATTAAATATGCATCATATTAATTCATTCATGGCATTTCATTTCACATTTAACGCGTAAAATTTTATATTTAATAAACGTTATCGCGTGAGTTATTATTTTGAGCATTTAATCCGTTACTTTCAAAAATGATCCCGATGTATTTTTAAACTTACATTTAGTTCATAAAAACTATATTTTTAGTTTTCCTAGTGTTTTAAATTTATTTGGTACATAAATCGTTAAAATTAAATTATTACGTCGTTTTTCTTAAAAACTAATCGATAATTATTTTATCATTCAAATTTTACAAGGAATGTATTTTTACCATTTTTATTATCTCATTACATTCTATTTTGGTCTATTAAAAATCTCTTTTACTTAAAATCCACCATTTACTTTCACTTATACAATTTCCTACACAACATTTTATTTACATTTTATTTATAAGTATACACAATTATAAAAAAAAAAAAAAAAAAAAAATTATTTTTGTTGACAAGAATCCTCCAAAACCGGTCCTTAGGGGGATTGCATTTAATGTTTGGTAGGAAATTCTAGCACTTGTATAAACTTACACTCCAAACACTTCACCTCATTCATGTACCTCATAATTTTCAAGTGTTAGCAAAAATATTTCCTCTCTTGTTTCTCTCCATCAAAAAAACGTCCATATCCAAGAGCTACATGGGATCACAAAGTTTTTTTCAAGTCCAAGTTATATAACAATCTAGTATATACTCTATATAAGGTTTTGAAATAAAAACCAAGAGTATTTAGGCTAATCCTTGTTACTTTCACCTCATCATTTTCACTTGTAAGCTTGTTTTTATCATTTTATGTTTCCTCTTCATTTTCATATGTTTCTTTTCATTTTTGGAGCTTATATGCATGTTATGTGATTTATACCATTTATTTCATGATTTATTGAGTTATATAAATATATTGGTCATCCTATAAATATTCCCATGGTATTCTTTGGTCTTGATGGTGATTAGGAACCCATGACACCCTAAGAAGGTGTATGGTAGGATTTTATTAGCTTTGGAGTTGATTTGAAGGGATTAGAATAGGTTTTGTCCGAGAAAAACTATTTTCGATAACTATATATTTGGTTCTGTCCTTATTTCGAAATTCTGGAAAAACCTACTGTTGGTACGACATTTTGGCCTTGATATTTAGAAAATACACTTTAAAACGAATCCGTGGCCTTTTGAACGGATAAAAACGGAGTTATAACGAAGCCGTGGTGAATTTTTAAAGTTTGACGACGAAACGTAACTTTTTCAGAAAATTCAGCATGCAGTTTTTACATTGTTCGGGTCAAAAACGAGCCTTAAGCTTCACAAATTATTTCGACTTATCAAAAATATATTAGTTTACTTCGATACGAAGCTAAAGACATATTATACGTAGAAAACGGATTTGAAACGACAAATATATGCACGTTTTTATAAACTTGCCGTAACTATTATTTTCTGAAAAACTATATTATTTTTACGATACAAGTATTTTAGTAGCTGTAACGTCCATGTTTGCGGCTGTTTTTAACCATGATGTGAAACTTTTTGGAACAAAATGTCTTCTAGTAAAATCAAGTTCACCGACCATATTTTTCAAAACAAAAAGCTGTTTGTCAAGCGGAGTTATGGTAAATTATTTACGGATGTTCAAACTTGGCCGAAACTTATTTTCTGCACACAATTAGCCAAAATCACTATCTTTAACCCTTGATATCTTTATGATCGAGACCTTTTGGACGAAAACTCCTGAACTGAAACTTCTAGATATCGATACAAACTTTCCAAAACCGTTGAGTTCGTTCTCTAACGATCGACGTACACCATTTTACGACTACTTTTCCGAAGCCATTTTTGTTACTTTTATAAAAATTCCGACGACATTGTTTTGCGACGAAAAGTGGTAATTTCACCAAAAATCATTATAAAACCATTGTAGGATGACATTTTGACGTAAAAACTGGTAAAGTCATTTTTGAAGGGTCTAGACGTCAAAAGAGTATTTTTCGACGATTAGTAATATTTTCAAAACTCGCTAATGGTATAAATAACATACGAAGTGCATGCATAACATTACATTGCAACTCATTGCATATCATATCATTCGTGATAGGTCCCGGTTAACACCTCACATTATACCTCGGTGTACTCACTTTTGTCATCGCCTCAGTTTATCAAGTGAGTAATCACATCCCCTTTTTACCGTTTTACTATATTTTGGGGCTGAATGCATGAACCATACTTGAATTAAATTGATCCTTACAATTGTGAACTCTTTTGACTTATTTGAACTTATTGAACCGTACGTGTTATGACCTTGTCCTAAAGTCTCCAATGTTCGGAGCATCACTATAAAGTCTCCCATGTTCGGAGCATCACTATATAGACACCTTTGTTCGTAGTATATCTTTGGGAAGAGGCACCCAGTGTATCTTTGGGAAGAGGCACCCAATGTATCTTTGGGAAGAGGCACCCAGTAGGTCTTTGGGAAGAGGCACCCAGTATAACTTTGGGTAGTGGCACCCAGCTTAATTTGGTTTCATCGGTAGCATTCCTGAACTATTATATTCGTGGTACTATATTGGGAACTATTATGACCACTTACACTTGATTACTTGACGCGCTATAATTTTTGTGCAATGGGTTGTGTACACACAGGTTGCAAGTTTTGTATGGGCGGAATTTGGAACTGAGTGGATACACAATGCCTTTGCTTTGAGAACTATTTTTCGTTGACCGAAAGCTTTGTTTATTTCTTATGAGTTTTCTTATTTCACTAAACGTGTTTACTCACCAACTATTTTCATAGTTGACCCGTTTTTCTCTCATGCATTTCAGGTGATCGTTAGTAAGCTTTTCTATCAAGTCTTGCATAAAGAAGTTTTCTCTGGTCGCTACAAGTCGTATGTAATAAAACTCAATATTTTGGAATCTAAACTTTGTAATATATTTTCCGATGACGGCTAAACTAGTATTGTAATGGAGTATTATTTCTTTTTAATCTTAATGTTGGTATGTTCTATTATCTTGTGCTTATGTTCCCTTCCGTTACACCTCGTGTTTCCGCCTCCGGCGAGGGTGTGACATCAACCAACACATCACTTTTGTTACCATGATCTCTACATGTATGCGCTTCATCTTGATCAGCCCTATCTTCATCACCACCTATATGCACTTCTTCTTCATCAATCACAATGCCTTTACCCTATCACCAACTCGTAGCTCCGGATCTTTGTCAACAACACCAAACTTGTACGTACCAAAGAAAGGGTCACACTCATATTGGCTAAAAAATAGGTCAGAAGCAGGGTAAAAGTCATTCGCAAAGTCACTAGTTAGCCTTATGTTGCTATATTAGGTTCACATTATCACCATCATTCCAGCCTAATAATAACTGTTAATACAAATAAACCATAAAAACGTTTATTAATATTTTGCGATCTCTTTGTGTTTTGTTGATAACAAATATAATGTTATCTTAAGTACAATTAAAAGGATACATGTTACTTTTATAAAGCATTTACATATAGCCATTTAAAACAAATTGTTGTAATAAATCATTTGTTGTAATAGTTTATTAGGATGGGTAAAAATCACAACCCATGGATCATATCCATAACCCATGGTATCGACCCATACCCACTTGACTAGATACATTGTACTCATTAGATAATTGTATCTAAAAGAATACCCATGGACCAACCCATAACCCATGACCGATGACCCATAACCAAAAAACCCATGGGCAAAGAGAAGCGTCCCACGGATCCCTTGGATTACACTAGACGGATCCCATGTGGGAGGGATCCGTGGGATCCGGGGAACAGTGGCAAGTTTTGCCTATAAATAGAGAGCCATTTCTCCATTCTAACTCACCCCTCTTCTTACTAATTCTCTCATATACTCTCATTCTCTTCTAACAAAAGATCACTTGATCTAGAGAGTACTTCTTTCTTTCTTTCTTTAGTGATTCTCATATAGGTCCTTCTCTAAGATGAGATCATGAGCATTCTACAAGTCATCCAAGCAAGGGGTCCTTGATTGATTTGTTCCTCCACAAGATTTTTGTAGAAAAGATCTTGTATTTGATATTTCACATATTTGTTGTGTAATAGTCGTGTTGGTTTGGTCCACCGTGTTACGGACTCGGTATTTAGCTTTGTACCGGAAAAAGGTGTAAGCAACGTTGTGAAGGCTTCTCCGCCAAGTTGAAGGAGTTTGTTGACATAGTGCTTGAACTCTCGAGTAGGTGACTCGGGGAGTGGAGTAGGGCAAGGAAGGTGTCCTTGTAGCCGAACCACTATAAATCGGTTATGTCATTTCTATCCCTTGCTTTACTTTATTTACTTGCTTTATCATTAGATCTATACTTTCTCTACATTCATACGATTTCACATAATATCGAATCTAAAATTTTTGAAACTAACTTAAAATCGACAAAACTATTCAACCCCCCCTTCTAGTTTTCCACAATTGGCATCAAGAGCTAAGTTTATAAAAGTTTTAAAGTAAACCGTATTTTAAAAACTTTTTGATCACTATGGGTTCTGAAAATTACAAGGAAGGGCAATCTATGCAACGACCACCACTACTTGAAACTAATGGTTTTATATATTGGAAAAATATATTCGAAACATATGTGAAGTCTAAAGATATTGATCTTTGGTACATTATTGTTGAAGGCGATTTTGAGGCTACCTCAAAAGATGATAAAGGAAATTTAGTTAACATACCTCATGATAAACTAAGCGCCTGTTTGGCAGGGGCTTTTTGGAGGAGCTATTAGCTTTTTGTTACAAAATAATCTCCTATAAACTAAGTAGCTTCGTTTGGATGCATTAGCTATAAGCTTTTATTTCAAACAAATAGCTCCAAAAAGAAAAGCTGATTCATGAAGCTTTTTAAATGTCTATGAGCTGTTAAAATTTTAAATTACTAATATACCCTCCAAACATTTATTTACAATTATAGATATGTCCTTTTATGTCATTTTACATCTTATAGTTACATTTAACAGCTAATTTACCAAACACTGTTATTAAAAAAAAGATACAGCTTGTAGCTCATGTTAACAGCTTTGCAGTTTACAGCTTACAGCTTACAGTTTACAGCTTACAGCATACAGCTTATAGCATACCTCAAAAGATGATAAAGGAAATTTAGTTAACATACCTCATGATAAACTAAATGACGAAATGAAGAAAAAGCTTTCTAAAAATAGTGAAGCTAAAATGGTTTTATACAATGCTTTACCCAAAAAGGAATTCGAAAGAATTTCTATGCTTAAAACCTCTAAAGAAATTTGGAATTCTTTAGTTGTAACTCATCAAGGTAATCAACAAGTTAAAAATAATAAAATTTATTTATTTGTTCAACAATATGAACAATTTTCAATATCGGATGAGGAAACTATAGATCATTCATTTGCTAATTTTAATACTATTATTACATCTTTACAAGCACTTGATGAATCTTTTTCTAGCCGTAACCATGTTAGGAGATATCTAAGGGCACTTCCATCCAAGTGGAGATCCAAGGTGACGGCAATCGAAGAGTCAAAAGATTTGACAATCCTCACCCTTGATGAACTCATAAGCAACTTAAAAGTCTACGAGCTTGTCCTTGCTAAAGATTTCGAAGCCTCAAAGGTGAAGGAGAAACACAAATCTCTTGCCCTTAAAGCCAAAAAGGCTTCAAGTGATGAAGAGAACTCCTCTTCGGATAGTGACGACGAGGAGTATGCTATGGCGGTAAGGGACTTTAAAAAGTTCTTTTGAAGGAAGGGTAGATACGTCAAACAACCGTATGACGACAAGAAAGGATTCCGGAAAAGCAAAGAGGACGAGAAGCCAAGGGATGATCGTGCTTGCTTTAAATGTGGGGACCCAAACCACTTTATTAGTATTAGTGTCCCAAAAGGGATGATCAAAAGGAATTCGTGAGTGGCACGTGGGGAATGAGCGACGAGGAGGACGAAGAAATTTGTCTCATGGGAAATGACGAGGTATGTCACGAATACTATAGTAGCTCATCACTAAATGATGAGTCATTGCATAATGAATATGACAAACTTTGCAACATTAGCTTAAAACTAATTAACAAAAACAAGCTTTTAAAAAGTCAAAACCAACATTTAGATAAAGAGGTCATAGAATTAAAAGCAAAATTGAAACGTCTAGAAAAAGGTAAAATAGCAAGTGGTGAATGTGAACTTTGCGTTCAACTTCAAACACTAGTTGATCAACTAGATTCTAAAATTGCTAGAATGAGTACGAATACTTTAGATATGATATTAGATAGTGTTAAAACCGGAAACAACAAAAAAGGTTTAGGTATTCAACAACTTGATCCATCAACTAGTGAAAACAAAGAAACACAATTTGTTAAGGCACTAGAAAAACAAGCCACTGTTGTGGTGGATCCCACGGATCCCATAAGAAGGGAACCGGCTAGTGTACAGCCAGGGATCCGTGGGTCTGCTGTAGCAAACTGTGGTAATAACATAGCTTCTTCATCTAGAACTGATTTTGTTATCATTAATAAGAAGAAACCAACTCATTTTACCACTATACAACCACCTCCAAAATATAATCCCATTTTTGCAAGAAACAAGGTTCCATCTTTTTCAAAACCTAACCCATCTAGGAGACCTAATAATGTTTACCCGAGAAGTAACCATCAAATGGGATGGAACCCAAATATGCAAAATGGATTTCCTTTTCAAAACTGTGCACCATGGAATGCATATTCACCTTATCCATACATGTCTAACATGAATGGAATGTTTAACACTAATGGACCCATGAACAAATGGGGACCAAACTTTTGAGTTAATTGTTTTTTTAGGTGTGCTTAAAGGTCGACCTAGACCCGGACGAATGGGTCAAGGATAGCGGGTGCACGAGGCACATGACCGGCAATAAAGATCTATTCTCCACATATGAATCCTTCAATGGAGGTAATGTGATGTTTGGAAATAGCAAAAGTAAAATCATTGGTAAATGTACGATTTCTAACAAATCTCTAACCATTAACAATGTGTGTCATGTAGAAAACCTAAACTTTAACCTCTTAAGTATAGGGCAAATATGTGATAAAAAGTGCAATGTACTTTTACCGAAAACGGTAGTAAGATATTAAAAAATGGCATAACCATAGGAAGAGGAACTAGGAAACATGGAGTCTATGTCATTAAAATCGGTAATGAACCTAAAGACAAACTTTGTCTTACCTCTATGGATGATACTTTGACCTTATGGCATCGAAGATTGGGTCATGCCAATATGCGACTTCTTCAATCGCTATCATCCAAAGATCTAGTAAGAGCTCTACCTAAGTTAAAATATGAACATCACTTTTGTGATGCTTGTAATGTAGGAAAACAAGTTCATTCTAGTCACAAAGCTAAAAACATGGTGTCTACAACTAAGTGTCTAGAATTACTACACATGGATTTATTTGGTCCATCCGCTATCCAAAGTTATGGAGGAAACTACTACACTTTGGTCATAGTGAATGATTACTCTAGGTACACATGGACAAAATTCTTACAGAACAAAATGGAAACGTTTAATTATTTTGAAATATTAAGCAAGAAAATCCAAAGACAACTAGGAAGTCCTATAGTGTCTATTAGAACGGATCATGGTAGGGAATTCGATAATGAAGTGCAATTTAGAGCCTTTTGTGACGCTAATGGTATTACTCACAACTTCTCGGCTCCGCGCACTCCACAATCGAATGGGGTAGTTGAAAGAAAGAATAGAAGCCTACAAGAAATGAGTCGCAGCATGCTTAATGAGCAATCCATACCTCAAACATTTTGGTGCAATGATGTTGATACTTCAACGTACATACTTAATCGAGTCTTAATTAGACCATCCTAGGTAAAACTCCATACAAGTTACTTCAAGGCAAAACGCCTATGTTAGATCATTTTAGAGTCTTTGGTAGCAAATGTTTTCTTCTCAACACTAAAGATTACCTTACAAAATTTGATCATAAATCAACCGAAGGTATCTTTTTAGGTTACTCCCCTAATAACAAAGCCTACGTCATATTAAATAAAGAAACAATGAAGGTAGAAGAGTCATTAAATATAAAATTTGATGAAAGTCCACCCAAACCCTCTCCTCCTCTTGTCGATGACGAGACTGTAGAAAGTGAAGCTATTGTAATAAAGAAAAAGATAAATGAAGAAGAAGAAGAAACTTCAAATAATGAACTCATAAATATTAAAGAGTCCAAAGATCACCCCGTAGATAAGGTCATAGGAAAGTTAAACGAAAGAACCTTAAGATCTCAAGTTCAAAACCAAAGTAGCCTATTTTGTTTTGTTTCAACCATAGAACCTAAGAATACACAAGAAGCCATAAAAGATGAAAGTTGGGTAATGGCTATGCAAGAAGAATTAAACCAATTTGTTTCTAATGATGTTTGACACTTATCCCTCCACCTAGTAATCAAACCATAATAGGAACCAAATGGGTTTATAAAAACAAGTTAGATGCAAACGGAGTAGTGTCTAGAAACAAGGCTAGACTCGTTGCCTAAGGGTATAACCAACAAGAAGGAATAGACTTTGATGAGACCTATGCCCCCGTGGCTAGATTAGAGTCTATAAGAATACTTCTTGCTTATGCTTGTGCTAATGATCTAAAGCTTTATCAAATGGATGTCAAAAGTGCTTTTCTAAATGGTTTTATTAATGAAGAAGTATATGTAACTCAACCTCCGGGCTTCATCGATTTTGAAAAACCTAAACATGTGTATAAGCTAAAGAAAGCCCTTTACGGTCTTAAACAAGATCCAAAAGCTTGGTATGATAGACTCAAGTCATTTTTAATCAAACACAACTATACCATGGGGTTAGTTGACAACACACTTTTTACTAAGAAAAGAGAGTCACATATAATCATAGTTCAAATATATGTAGATGATATTATATTCGGATCCACTTGTCAAGACATGTGTGATGATTTCTCTAAAATCATGCATGACCAGTTCGAGATGAGTATGATGGGAGAACTTAGTTTCTTTCTTGGTCTACAAATCAAACAAGTAGAAGATGGTATCTTCTTTAATCAATCTAAATACATAAAAGAGATGTTAAAGAAATTTGGTCTAGAAGAATCAAAACCAATTAGGACACCAATGCCATCCGACACCAAACTCACTAAAGATGAAGACGGTGAATTCGTTGATAATACTAAATATCATGGCATGATTGGTAGTCTTCTCTACCTCACGGCTAGTAGGCCGGATATCATGTTTAGTGTTTGTTTCTTTGCTAGGTTTCAAGAAGACCCTAAAACATCACACCTAGAAGCCGTAAAAAGAATATTTAGATACATTAAGGGTACAACACAATTAGGATTATGGTATCCTAAGGGCACGGGAGTAGAAACAATTGTATATGCAGATTCTGACCATGCAGGTGATTATGTTGACCGAAAAAGTACAAGTGGGGTGTGTACTTTTATGGGATGTTGTTTAACATCTTGGTTTTCAAAGAAACAAACGGCATTAGCAATATCAACAACCGAAGTCGAATATGTCTCTGCCGGCAAAGCATGCCAACAAGCACTATGGATGAAACAAGCGTTAGTTGACTACGACATTCATCTAAGTGACATAGCCATTCTATGTGACAACAAAGGTGCCATAGATTTAAGTAAGAATCCGGTTTTACATTCTCGCACAAAGCATATAGAGATTCGTCATCACTTCTTAATAGAAATTGTTCAAAAGGGGAACATCTCTATTGAGAAGGTAGCGTCCGAAGACAACATAGCCGACGCTCTCACCAAACCGTTGAAGCGGGAACAATTCAACCTACTACGTCTTGGTCTTGGTCTCATGGAACAAACGTCGTAAGTTAATTTTTAAACTCTACAAGGTATGTAAACACTAGCCTTCTTCTTTCTGAGTCTAGGATCTCTATTTCAAGCACAACTCACAACCAATACGGGAATTTTCAAAACCCAAGATAAGTTTTTTTTTCACTTATATTTCATAGTTTTTATTATTTTTCCTTCAAAATAAGTACAAGTTACAAACACGTAATTACATACACATCTTCTTTTCAAAGAATAAAACATTTTTTTTATTCACAACATAGAAACCTTCTTTCAAAATGTTTTCTAAAATGATACTTCTTCCCGTATCAATTTCACAAAAGCAATTTCTCACGTCTGGGACAAATCGTTTTTTCATTATTAATACAAAAGTAAAAACCCGTTTTCATTGCATCTCATGTCTTTTGAATGCTAAAGAGGACACATAACTAATATGTGTTTTCGGGTACATTCATTTAAGCAACAATGAATTAGGAGCACTCGGGTTATCTCACATAATAGTATGCTTTTTCACTTCTAGTTATTTTTCCTTTTCTTTTAAGAGTCGAGATAACCGCAACTCCAAATAGTTTGCATATAGGCACACACTAGGCAAAAATGTTTCCAAAAAGGAAAATTTTTAGCTGCGTGTATCACCAGCACCACGGATCCCAGCCTTAATGCTGGACGGATCCCTCATGGGAAGGATCCGTGGGATCCGTGAGACAGAAGCTAGCTTTATCTTCTATTTTCTCACTTCATTTTGGAGTATGTGATTTAATGCTTGTTTTCTCATGATCACATGACTTAAATTCATATCTAATCATTAGATTTTAATCCATATTTTGGGTCAAGCATTCATTGCAATGTATATTTTTTTTTCTATAAGTAGGATTCCCAACATTGTTTGCTATTCATCTCATCCTCACAAACAAACACCACCATGTCTTCCAAAAGACCTTCCAACTTAGATGAATCACCTAACTCAAACAATGCATTTCAAGAAATCCAAACCTTTGTCCTACCACCTTCCAAAATACCACAATCAAAATCTAGGATATCCACACGGATTAACATCCGGCCTTGTTGCTTAGCCACACCATCATCGAATGGATCATGACCAACCACTAACTCACCACAAAATGATTCAATTATAGCACCTCCTTCATCACCAACAAGTACACCAACTTCATCATACATCAACTCACCACCTAAAGTCACTCTTTTGGAACTCCTTAAGACTCCAACAAAATCTCAACAACCAAAACAAAAAGAACTAGCCTTTTTGACACCTCCAACTTCTCCAAACACAATTTTCAATGACCTTGAAATATCACCTCCCTTAGCTCCCATTAAGCTACAAGAACACCTAGGTTCTTATCCACCACCACTTCCAAACATTCCGGACTTTGATCCGTATTTCCCTATTTTTCCACCACATCTTCCGTAACTCACAAATCAAAACAACCCGGAAAACTTCAGCACTATTTACCCACATCACTTACATTGTGAACATTGCCAATCCACTAGGGAAATTGCAATAGAAGTTAGGGAAGAAATGCGATTCACACTCAACCTCATTCTTGATCGTATCAATACCATTACTCATCAAAACTTCCATCCATAACCTTATGCAAGCATGGACGGAATCAGTATTACTATTTTCTATTTTTAGTACTTTTCTTTTGAGTCATTTTCAAGAACAAGTCTTGTTCTTATTTTTACATGCTTGTAGGTGGTATAAATACCACTACACTTTGTTTGTTTTATTACAAGGCTTTGTTTACATACCTTGGCTCCCAATCTTGATTCTCGTCAATCACAAGATTACTTATGCATGTTACTACTAACATCTTTGTAGAATTTTTATTTTTTTTCTTATTTTTCTTCACTTGACGCCCCAAACTAGGGGGAGCTACCGTCAAGGGGGAGCAAGCGATACGTGGACTATTCCTCCACACTTTTATTTCTTCGATGGATTAACTTTTTGTTTCGACAAAAAAGGGGAGAAGAAGTAAAACTTATGGGCTTTCAAAACATACATCTATTCTTAAGTTTTACTCATCATAACATTATGTTTTGTCATCAACAAAAAGGGGGAGATTGTTAATACAAATAAACCGTAAAAACGTTTATTAATATTTTGCGATCTCTTTGTGTTTTGTTGATAACAAATATAATGTTATCTTAAGTACAATTAAAAGGATACATGTTACTTTTGTAAAGCATTTACATATAGCCATTTAATACAAATTGTTGTAATAAATCATTTATTGTAATAGTTTATTAGGATGGGTAAAAATCACAACCCATGGATCATATCCATAACCCATGGTATTGACCCATACCCACTTGACTGGATACATTGTATCTAATAGAATACCCATGGACCAACCCATAACCCATGACCCATGACCCATAACCAAAAAACCCATGGGCAAAGAGGAGCGTCCCACGGATCCCTAGGATTACACTAGACGGATCCCTTGTGGGAGGGATCCGTGGGATCCGGGGAACAGTGGCAAGTTTTGCCTATAAACAGAGAGCCATTTCTCCCATTCTAACTCACCCCTCTTCTTACTAATTCTCTCATATACTCTCATTCTCTTCTAACAAAAGATCACTTGATCTAGAGAGTACTTCTTTCTTTCTTGCTTTAGTGATTCTCATATAGGTCCTTCTCTAAGGTGAGATCACGAGCATTCTACAAGTCATCCAAGCAAGGGGTCCTTGATTGATTTGTTCCTTCACAAGATTTATGTAGCAAAGATCTTGTATTTGATATTTCACATATTTGTTGTGTAATAGTCGTGTTGGTTTGGTCCACCGTGTTACGGACTCGGTATTTAGCTTTATACCGGAAAAATGTGTAAGCAACGTTGTGAAGGCTTCTCCGCCAAGTTGAAGGAGTTTGTTGACATAGTGCTTGAACTCTCGAGTAGGTGACTCGGGGAGTGGAGTAGGGCAAGGAAGGTGTCCTTGTAGCCGAACCACTATAAATCGGTTGTGTCATTTCTATCCCTTGCTTTACTTTATTTACTTGCTTTATCATTAGATCTATACTTTCTCTACATTCATACGATTTCACATAATTTCGAATCTAAAGTTTTTGAAACTAACTTAAAATCGGCAAAACTATTCAACCCCCCTTCTAGTTTTCCACAATAACCTCTTACCACATGAACCTTTAACTACTTTATTTTGTTTTCCTTTACATGATACAACTTCATCTTCTATTTCCTTAATGACCCACTTTGGTTTACTAAATGGGCGTTGGTGTGTATATAGGAATGACTATTGATATGGGTATGTAAATTTTTTAAACCCACCATCATAAGTGGGTATAGAAAATGCCTATTCTTTAGGGTTTCATACACATTTTTAAAACCAAATCCCTTAAACCAAACAATTATGTTGGGAATGAAAGCATTCCTTTATTTACATACATTCAAACTAAACAGCCCCTAAAACTAGCATCGTTATGTGTCATGTAGTATGTATGCAAATGAGTTCTTTCATGTTTAGTGTATACCTCAATTATCTTATTACCAAACCAAACATATCCAACCAGTTTTCTAACATCATCGTCATTATCTAAGACCCACTATTTAAATCACCACCAGACTTTTTAAAGTGGTAATACATTATCACATTTTCACTATAGCCTAGCCTTTTCACCATATCATTAAGTTGATGGACTAAAAATTCATCGATATTGACACAGTTAAAAAAAAAAAAAAAATACCATTCTCATAAGTCCAATCAGGTGGATCAGTAAACATTCATGCATACTGAACCTTCATGGAAAACTGAGTCTCATTACTTCTTGAAAAAAAAAAGATAAAAAAGAAAAACAAAATTAGAGTTTTGACCAAAACACACGATAATGTATGCATCTTTAAACATAAAACCTAATTAAACATGAACACGTTGACATTTCATTGAAAAATAGTAGATTAAGATAAAAAGGCATAGAGAAAGAAAAAAAAATGAAGCTGCCATAAATTCCTAGAAAAAAAAATGAAGCTGCCTTCCATGCGTTGGATGTACGAAAATTCCAAATTGATTGCGAGAACACTATTTCATGTATATGGTTGACTTATTAGGGATTTTTTATCAAAGAAGATGTAAAGTAGAAGGAGTGGGTGAAAGTGTTATAAGAAAACTTGAAATAATATTGGAGATGAAATGAGAAAAAAATAACCTTTAATTAAGTACAAGTATCGAGTTAGAATAGGAAAGATAGAAACACCCTCGTATGGAAGGCATATGGGTGGGGTTTACAGAAAAAGATAACGAATTTGGGCGATAGGGATGGACGATGTTACAAAGCTTAATTATACGAATCGATCGATAAAAAAAAAAAAAAAAAAAAAAAAAAAAGGTCAGAGACTGAGATAAGGATTTTGCGCAAACCACTGAGAAGAACGGTGTAATTTACTCTAATCATAATGATATCTTTCGATACAAAAAATGCAAAAATGTAGTCTATAGTTAAATCTACATATTTTTTTCTCTCTTTCTAAAAATGCTTAATATTTTATTAACACTTAATAACGTACAAAATTGATTGCATAAATAAATGTGAATAAATTTTGTAGAACAACATATTTTCCACTTTATTAATTGTATCAAAAAAATTTACACATTTAATTGTGAAGGAATTTAAGCATTTTGCATACTTCTTAAGTGTGAAAATTAACTATAAAGAAAGTATGTGTTATTATTTACTTCAACACCTCTATGTGTGGTATTTTTTTAAATTTTTTCACACTTAAAAATGTATTTTTTTTCCCATGCAATTAGAAGTGTAATTTTTTGTTTTATTATTTTTTTCACACTTATTATCCTAATCAATTTTCTCAAATTAATAAGTGTTAGAAAAGCTATTAAAATTTTATACACATTTACTAGTATGGAAAAAATGGTGCGTAGATTTGACAAGTTTTTTTTAGTGGTTATCGGATACTTTGTACTATTTCGGTTGAGTCGTATATATTCGCCTTGTTGGGAAAAACAATTACTCTATAACGAGTGTGGAATCCCGCGCGATGCAGCGGGATTGGCTTCAAAGGACTTATTTTGCAGCGACACTTAAACCTTAGGGACTATTTTTGCCAAGTTGTGAAACTTTGCATTTAATGTTTGGACTTACTTTGCAACGACGCTTAAACCTCAGGGACTGTTTTTGCCAAGTTGTGAAACTTTGCATTTAATGTTTGGACTTACTTTGCAGCGACACTTGAACCTCAGGGGCTGTTTCTGCCAAGTTTGGAAAATTTGCATTTAATGCATGATTTGTTGCAAAAGCTTGTACGCTTTTTAGTATTATAGATATAATAATTATAACTTATTTAAAAATTATTAAACAAATGTTATATACATGAAGTCATTAAGTATTAAAGGTTTATGTCTTATTAAACAAAGGGAATCATCATGCTTAACGAATATGCAAATGGTTTCAAACTTTCAAAGTCAAAGGGCTGTGTTCAAACACAGACCGTGAAACACACACTCAGTGACATGTAATATCAATGTATATTCGTAATTATTTCCACTCGACATCCATGGCCCATTAGCACCACGTAAATAACATGCTCCTTTAAGGCTTTAATCCTCTATATATACACTCTTCATCTTCATATGCTTACCACACAATATCACATAAATCATATCTATCTCCCAAGATTAACATTCCTAGTGTTTGATTACATACTTAGCTTCACAAAAATGGATAAACTTCCTAAGTGTCCAGCAAATTATGTCCCTCTCACTCCTCTAACTTTCATCAAAAGAGCCTCTATGGTTTATTCCAACCGTATGTCTGTCATATACTCTGGAGTCCGCTTTACCTGGCGCCAAACTTATGAACGTTGCTGCCGTCTCGCCTACTCCCTACGGTCCCTTAACGTTGTCAAGAACGATGTTGTAAGTTTCTTGCCTTACCCTTTTAAAGTGTAAACATGCATGGGGTTGTTGAAATTTAAAAGATTATTTTATACATAAAAATGTTTATTGATTCTAATATTTGGTTTAATTTTATTGAATAGGTATCTGTGCTCGCACCAAATGTACCTGCGTTATATGAGATGCATTTTGCTGTACCAATGGCAGGAGCTGTGCTTAACGCAATTAACACAAGGCTAGATGCTAAAAATATAGCCACTATTCTCCGTCATTCAGAAGCTAAGGTCTTCTTTGTCGACTATGAATATGTTCCCATAGCATCTGAAGCACTACGGTTGCTGGTGGCGAGTTTTAATGATAGCTCTTCAGCCCAGCAGGCCATGCCGTTGGTCATTGTGATTGATGATATTAGCAAGCCCACTGGTGTCCGTCTTGGCAAGCTGGAGTATGAGCAACTCATTCACTATGGTAATCCAAGGTATCCCGGTGAAGACGTTGAGGACGAGTGGGACTCTATCGCGTTGAATTATACATCTGGAACAACCTCGGACCCCAAGGGAGTGGTCTATAGCCACCGCGGTGCTTTTCTGAGCACGATGAGCTTGATTCAAGGGTGGGAAATGGGTACAGAGGCTGTGTACTTGTGGTCTCTGCCAATGTTCCATTGCAATGGCTGGACATTCACATGGGGTGTCGCCGCACGAGGTGGTACCAACGTGTGTATACGAAACACTACAGCTGTCGAAATGTACAAGAGTATCTCTCAGCACAAAGTGACTCACATGTGTTGTGCTCCTATTGTTTTTAACATCCTTTTAGAAGCAAAGCCTCATGAACGATGTCAAATAAAATCTAAGGTCAACATACTCACTGGAGGGGCCCCTCCGCCTGCCGCACTCCTTGAGAAGATGGAAGACCTTGGATTCCACATCATGCATGCCTATGGCCTAACTGAGGCCACAGGACCTGCGCTTGTTTGCGAGTGGCAAACCAAGTGGAATCAACTTCCTAAAGATCAGCAGGCGAGATTGAAGGCCCGTCAGGGTGTTGGAATACTCACCCTCGCCGATGTAGATGTCAAAGACAAGGACACCATGGAAAGTGTTCCACATGATGGGACAACGATGGGAGAGATTGTACTTCGTGGAAGTAGCATCATGAAAGGATACTTGAAAGACGAGAAAGAGACGGCAAAAGCCTTCCGAAATGGATGGTTCTTAACAGGTGATGTTGGGGTTATACATCCTGATGGGTACTTGGAAATCAAAGACAGGTCAAAAGACGTTATAATTTCGGGGGGAGAAAATATTAGCAGTGTGGAACTTGAGTCCATTCTATTTAAACACCCCGCCATACTCGAAGCTGCAGTGGTTGCAATGCCTCATCCAAGGTGGGGAGAAAGTCCTTGCGCTTTTGTCGTCTTGAAAGAGACAATAAGCGCAACCGAATCTGAAATCTTATCATATTGCCGAAAAAAGATGTCGAAATTTATGATACCAAAGAAGGTAGAGTTTGTGAAGGAGTTACCAAAAACCGGAACAGGTAAAGTACAAAAAGTGGAGCTTAGGAAAGTGGCAAAAACCCTTCAAATAACAGAAACTGGATTGGGAAACAACAATAGATCTGAAAAAGAAATTCATCTGGATCGAACTCGGTACCACCGTGATGAACTGCATGACCAAGAAAAAGTTCTTGCAATGTCACGACTCTGAATTAATCATTGTCATGTTTTATTTTGTTTTCAACATTCAATACAACGTATATAGAGAGTATTCCAATATGTATTTAGCTAATATTAAATAAATAGAGATGGTTTTGTGGCTTCTAAATCTTAACGGCTTAAAGAACAAACTTTGTTTTATGATACTAATGGGTGCCCACACATATCGACGGTGACGAAAATAGTTATATTATAAATACTAGCTAATAACCCGTGTAATACACGGGCTGTATAAATTTATTTTGCTATAAGATCTTATAATTTATGCAAGAAAAACAAAAGTCACATTCACATGAAATGGACCATATTACAAAATATGACATAAAAGTCTGTCAATTCGTGACGGGTTTCACATCATAGTGAATTGGAAACTCTAAATACAGGGATAAATGATCAAATAACATCACAACTTAAAATAACAGCAGCACATGTAGGATGCAACTTCATATGACTAAAGTCTTCATCTTTCTAATTTAAGCAAACATGTGCAATTCGTACAAATATGCTATTAGATGGGTTATGGGTAGACTATACATAAGTAGGAACAAATAAAAAAGAAGTTATATTCCTAAAGAAAATAAATAACAACAAATTTTATATCCATCTTCAAAAGTTGTCACTCAAAAAAGTTGGCCAACTTAGAATTAACTACTACTTGTATAGTGTATCCTTGTTTTCTTTTGTCGTGGTAGTCATCTAATTGCAGCTTGTAAACCTCAACAAATTGTCCTTTTGTCTTCAGAGTAACAAACTGCCATTGCGTCCCCAACAATGCATCCTTCTCCAAACTTATTTATAAGAATATCAGCGGAACGCTATACCAAAAAATCCTCTTCATCATCTGCTCACAAACAACCATTGTGTGTTAATATGAATTTAAAGGTAAAAATATTGTCCCTAATTATGTTCATATCAACCAATAATGTGGAGGTAATTCGTTCTGTTCCATAATTTCTGCTTTTGCCAAAGGACCGAAACATATGAACAATAGCATGTTTAGACTTTCGGTCTCTTTAACTTTTAGCATAACTTAAATACTCTCTCGAAAATATTTACCAACGTCAGACATGGTACAATAAACAAAGGTAAAAGTTGGACACAAATGTGATCCAACTTTTTTTAAAAGCACAAATAATTATTATTGCATAACCCTTATAATCTTTAAATTTCCCAATGCTTTCAGAAGACTTATTAAAGGCTCAAATGTCATTAAATAGCTCAAAAGCTTTCATCACTATGGTTATCGTAAAGTTACCACCAAAAACCATTCACAATAAACCTGTAGATAACATCAGACAAGCAAAACTATGTTGGATCAATCTAACAACCCAAATGCTTCAATAAAAAGTATGTCACTATTCATTCCTCTTATAGAAATTTTATAAGATCATCACCTTCTAGAAAAAGACCACATAGAATAGATAATAAAACCAAGGATGCAAAATACCTTAAGCTTCTAAAACTTCACGAAAGAAAGATTCATTTAGACATTTCATCAAATGGTTGGTGTTCAACAGAGAAATACAAAATTAATTACAACCAAATTTCATGCTATGACATATAAACCCGGGTAAAGCCTTGTAACCCAATAAAAACATAAACAAAATCATATAATTACATCTTACCGAGCAATGAGCACAAATGCAGAAATTAGCAATCGAATCCCAAAGATCACGCATCAAAATGAGTGATGAAGAATTATAATCTAGTACGTTATAATGTATATACATAAACAACAAATTTCAGTGTTTAAGAATTTCATTCGATTGAAAAAAAGAAGAGGTATGATAAGAGAGAAAATAAAAAGAAACTTAGAGATAGAGGAAAATATGTTGATAACATGAATAAATGTGGAGAGATGAATTTAAAATTCAAATTGGTTCACTAAAATTCAAATTGGTTCACTGATCTAAGCTTTCATGCATAGGAGGGTTGTTGGTGGCTCCGGTTCCCAAGTTTCACATGCCATGATAGTATAAAATACGTATTTACCTGTATACTATTTAATTAAAAAATATAGATAAATACATATGACATCAGCTTTTTTTTCAATTATCCAATGAAGTCACTCAATTAAAGTATTTTGTTTCAATTAACCAATCAAATAGCTCAACATGACATCAGCTCAAACCCCTTTTTAATAGATAGTATAGATATAAAGTGAAATATCTTGGTGAGGACACGTGAAGCTCACGTGGGGCACTACTCGCACGAGAAAACCATAGTCAACCCATCTCTCCATACAAGACAATATCCGCTTAATAACGACTTTAAACAAAATTCTTTTTGTATATGTCTGTTTGGGTTTCTCGTAACTTTGTCACAACGACGTATTAACATCATCATTCTCGCATGTACATCAACTTTTGCACTATCTTACCCGTCAAAAACTCCTTCCATAAATTTATAGTTTTGAGAATCAAGTTTTTATTAATTCAAATTAAGGTTACATTTGTACAAGATTATAGTTAAAATTAAATAAATAACTAAATATATAAAAATTTAAAAAATCAAAAACATATATCAAAATGGTTATGAATTAAATAGCATAAAATTTTAAAATATTTAATGAAATTAGCTAATAAAAATACATATAGATGTGAAGATATTTTAATTTAAAATAAAATTGCTTTTAAATTGGGAAGAGTCACATGTCATTGTCAATGTATGATGTGGTTGTATAAAATTTAGACAAAATTACACGGTTGGTCCCTGTGGTTTGCTCGTATTGCAAGTTTGGTCCCTAAGTCATTTTAATTACACCAGAAATACCTATTTTTGAAACTTTGCACTCATTTAGTCCCTATTTTGGATGGCCGTTAGTAGAGTCCGTTAAGTATTTTGCGTTGTTAGTCCTTTGTTAATAAATTTTGTACCGTTAGTCCTTAAAGTTATTTGCATAAATCGTCCTTGTGGTTAGCCCGGTCAACGGGTCGGTCAACGCCACGTGTCACCACCTGAGTGGTGCCACGTGGCATCGGGTCGGGTCGGTCAACGGGTCAACGGGTCGGTCAACGCGCACGTGTCACCACCTGAGCACACCATTGGCGACCCGACTTGACCCGTTGCCCGACCCGTTGACCGACCCGTTGACCGACCCGACCCGATGCCACGTGGCACCACTCAGGTGGTGACACGTGGCGTTGACCGACCCGTTGACCGGGCTAACCACAAGGACGATTTATGCAAATAACTTTAAGGACTAACGGTGCAAAATTTATTAACAAAGGACTAACAACGCAAAATACTTAACGGACTCCACTAACGGCCATCCAAAATAGGGACTAAATGAGTGCAAAGTTTCAAAAATAGGTATTTCTGGTGTAATTAAAATGACTTAGGGACCAAACTTGCAATACGAGCAAACCACAGGGACCAACCGTGTAATTTTGTCTAAAATTTATGAAAAATAAGATGCATGGTCCAGATCATCCTTTTTATTTTACTATCTTGTGAGATTTAGGGTTTTTTTATTTTTTTTTTATTATTTTTTTATTTTTTTATAGTTAAAAGATCATGAGAGTCCTACATCTATATGAGTCATTTAATAGGAAAAGTTTACATCTATATAAGTCATTTAATAGGGAAGAGTTAATAATTTTTTTGCCTTGGAGATATAAAACAACTAAGAAAAATAATGAGTCCAACTTAAAAAAGAAATCTATAGTTACTACTTTATAATGCATTTAGGCCTTCTAAAATTAGAAGGCTTAAAAATTCAGACTTTTTTACTTGCTTATTATGGAAAGAATTAAAAAAAAATAAGATAAGGAGCTCCAATCATTGAGTGACATGTGTCACTTCTCTAACTAAAAAATAACAAAAAGGGAGGAGCTCTAACAAACTAAAATAAAGAGCTCCAATAATGGGGTGACACATGTCACTTCCTAACTAATTAATCACCTTTATTTTTAAATTTAAATATTTTTTAATCCGTTTAATTTTTTTATGATCTAATTTCACCATATTTTTTAAAATTTTGTGCTCTTTAATTCAACATCCATTTTGATATATTTTTATGAGTTTTCTTTAGTAGTCGGGAAGAAGCGGAGTTGAAAAGAGAAAAAACTTACGTGAATTAGATGTAAAAATGAAAAACATTTGTTCGCTACAAAATAGTCATCGGGTACCCGCCGCCGCATTGCGCGGGTACCCTTCTAGTAATATTAAATAAGTTTGTGTATTTAATACCTTAGCTAAGAGAGAAAAAAAAAATGAAAGAAAAAAACCCTTAGCTTATGTTTGGCGACTAGCATTATAAGAGTTTGGTTCAATAAAGATCAAACAAAAACTAAAGATCAAATAAACCATTCTCAACCACTCATTTTTTCATCAAAACAATAAAATAAACTTTCACATTCATTTTTAAAAACTAAATATCTCACAAACCATTGATCGTTAGACGAAACTAATCATACTATCACGACAAGCATAAAATTACCTTTAATTTGATATCTACATCATATACTTTCGACGAAAAATTTTTTTTCCGACTTTTTTGTGGGTTTAGGGTTTACGGTTAGGGTTTAGGTGTTTAGGGTTTAGGGGTTTGACTTTTTTTTGTTAAGCTTTTTAGGGGTTAAGTGTTTAGGCTTCTTACGGTTTAGCGGATAGGGTTTAGGTTTTTTGGTTTAGCGGTTAGGGTTTTAGGGGTTTAGGGTTTTTAGGGGTTTGGGTTTTTTGGGTTTAGGGGTTAGGGTTTTTAGGGTTTAGGGGTTAGGGTTTTTAGGGTTTAGGGTTATGGTTTTTTAGGTTTAGGGGTTAGGGTTTTTAGGGTTTACGGGTTGTGTTAGCACAAAAGAGTATTTTTAAAATTTTCATTTTTAGTGTAATATATCGAAACCCGCAAAAAACGATAAAAAAATAAGTTCGTCGAAAGTATACAATATTGGATCTCTATAGAAAGATAATTTTATTCTTGTCGCAATTGTATAATTAGTTTTATCTAACTATTAACGGTTTGGGAGATATTTAATTTTTAAATATAAAGGTAAAAGTGAATTTAATTAATTTGATAAAAAATGAATTTTTGAGAATGATTCATTTGATCTTTAATTTTTATGTGATCTTTATTGATCTCACCCCAGCATTCTAAAGCATTTTAAAACATTTACCATTTGTGATAAAACGCTTATTTGGCAACAAGCATTTAATTTTTTGAACTTTTCTTTAATGCTACTATTTTGAATGCTCATCTTAAAAGCATTAGAAAATTGAAAAGGCATTTACAAGACACAGTTTCTAAATTATCCCATTCAATTAAGTTCATTGAACGATGTTGTTTGCTCAAATTTACTTATTGTATTTTACGGTAACTAATTAACTTGCAATTATGCTTTTGCACCATTATTAACTTTTTATTTTTGTTATTTCTTTTCTTTTCATAGTGGGTATAAAGTTTTGTAATGTTAAACTTGTATAAATAAGTACGATTTAAAATACTAACTTTATTAATATAGAACACATGTTGATAATTTATTACTAATATGTCATAATAAAAAAGTAATATCAAACATGTAAATAAATCTTCATTTTTTATTTCAAGACTTGTTTATTTTAATATGTATATGTCCGTTTACCTCGAGTTACACATTATATTTACATCTACAATTATGTTACAAAACATGTTTATAACACAAATAACTACTAGATGCTACTCCCTGCGTCCCTAAATAAGTGTCTACTAATTACTTTTAAAGTCTTCATCTTTTAAGTTTGACCTTAAATTATTTTATTTGTGTTATGTAATACTTGATGCAAAATATACGAATAGATTGGGTTTGAAATGTATTTTCATTTGTATAATATTTATCATGTATTACATCACATAAATTAAATAATTTAAAGTCAAAATTAAAAGAAAAAGACTTTAAAAATCAACAGTGAACATTTATTTAAGAACAGAGGTAATACTTCTTACGACAACAACTAATTTAGCCAAACATACCCTAACATTATACATGCACAATATAGTATAGATATTGATTTCTTGGATATAAAATCATGGAGGGATTTTCATTTGCTTACCGTTATTTTGGTGAGGATAAATCCCCACCATTCCTTTATTTTAATCCAATGATAAGGATTAACCTAAGATTTATTAGATAAATCTAAATCAATATTTTTTTTCTTGTCTTTTTGTCTTTCTTTTTTATTCATATATTCTTTTTGTCTTTTTCTTTTAATTCACTTTTTTTTAAACTTGCGATTTTTTTTTAAATTCATGTTAATCACGTTTTTTTAATTCGCGTGTTTTTCTTCGCTTTCATACGTTTTCCCCTGTTTTCTTACGTTTTCGTTCATTATTCATACGTTTTGATCCGTTTTCATACGTTTTCATCCGTTTTCATACTTATATTTACGCTTTCATACGTTTTCGTCCGTTTTCATACATATTCGTCAATTTTCTGACGTTTTCGCCCGTTTTCATACGTTTTCGCACGTTTTCTTACGTTTTCGTTCATTATTCAAACGTTTCATCCATTTTCGTCCGTTTTCATACGTTTCGTCTGTTTTTATACTTGTTTTTACGCTTTCATACGTTTTCGTTCGTTTTCATACATATTCGTCCATTTTCTTACCTTTTCGTTCGTTTTCATACGTTTTTGGCCGTTTTCAGACGTTTTTATACGTTTCTGAATATTCTGTGATATTTAGATGATCACAAGTGATATTTTGTGATATTCAGAATATAACTTGCGATATTCTAAATATCACAAGTGATTTTCAACTAATGTTTTGTAACATGAAAATCACAATTGATATTCAGGATTTCACAACAAGAAAATCACAAGTGATATTCATAATATCACAAAGTGATATTCAGAATATCACAAATATATAATTTGAATAGCAGCTACACAGTTTGGGGGTATTTGTTTAACCTTATTTTATTTTCTTATGAGCTTAAGTGATTTCGGTTTATGTTTCACAAACTTAATTTGCTTATTTTGAAACTTATAAAAATATGTAAGTTTATATTTACCACATATAAAGAGAAAATTGACAAATTTTGGCTTAGAATTCATACATATTCGTTCGTTTTCGTCTGTTTTTATACGTTTTCGTCTGTTTTTAAATGTTTTCGGCAGTTTTCATATGTTTCTATATCACAAGTGATATTCTGAGTATTACAAATGATATTTTGAATATCACAAGTGATATTCTATGATATTCAGAAAATCACTTGTGATATTCTATTCATAATATCACAAGTGGTTTTCTAAATATTATAAGTGATTTTAAACTAATGTTTTGTAAAATGAAAATCACAAGTGATATTAAGAATACCACAAAGTGATATCCAGAAAATCACAAGTGAAATTCATAATATCACAATGTGATATTCAGAATATCACTAAGTGATATTCAGAATATCACAAAGTGATTTATGAATATCACAAAGTGATATTCAGAAAAATAACAAGTGATATTCTGAATATCATAGAAAATCACTTGTGATAGTCAGAAACGTATGAAACGAAAGAAAAAGACGAAAACGTAAGAAAATTGACAAATACGTATGAAAACGGATGAAAACGTATGCATGCGTAAAAACACGTTTAAAAATGGATGAAAACGTATGAAAAATGGACGAAAATGAAAGAAAACTGATGAAAACGAAAGAAGACGTATGAAAACGAACGAAAATGGACGAAAACGTATGAAAACAAACGAAAACATATGAAAACGAATGAAATCGTATAAAAACAGATGAAAACAAAGAAAAAAACGCGAATTAAAAAAAACGTGAATTAATAAAAAAACGCGAATTAAAAAAACACAAATTAAAAAAAAATGGATTTCAAAACGTGAATTTAAAAAGAAAGCAAATTTAAAAAAATGAAATTTAAAAAAAAAAAACCAAATTAAAAAAAAAAAACATGAATTTATTTATATATATATACATGTGAATAAAAAAGAAATATAAAAAGACAAGAAAAAAATGAACTTTGGTTTACCTTTAAATCTTAGGTTAATCTCCATCATTAGATCAAATTAGATGGATGATGAAAATTTGTCTCTTAATAAGTATGAATTTATTAGTAAACAAAATAAAATAACTCTGAAACCATGAACTAACAAATATTATCTATACTACTTATAATGCACGAAGGTACCCCACTCTTAATTTTAAGACGTACAAGAAATTAAGCATGGTTTACAACACTTTAATGCACCCAATTTTCATAATTACAACAAAGTAAGCATATTGTACAACAAAATAAAGCGTGATGTCATTTTAAGACAAAATTCTATCAAACAACATTAATGCTGTTAAAAACACACCTTCACCAAAAATTACAATCATTTAAGCACAATGTACAAAAACTGCAACTAATTTTCAGATTTACAACAAAATAAGCATAGTGTACAACAAAATAAGCATGATGTTATTTTCAGACTTACAACATTAATGCTATTAAAGTGGTCAATGTTATTAATGACTATAATGACTATTTTTTACAAGAAAAGAAACATAGTGTACAACACTTTAATGCACATAATTTTCAGACGTACAAGACAAGAAGCATAGTGTACAACAAAACACCACATTAGTGCTATTTAATGTAGTCAATTATTTAACTGGTCAATAAATACAATTAACACAGTTATTAAAACACCTCTTACATAAGAAATACAAATTATCAAGAATATTGTACAACCAAATTAAACACAATTCCTGCATTAAATTTCACTACTACAAATAATAAAGCACATTATACTAATATTCAAGCCCAAACGGGCAACGGGCCAAATGGGCTTGAGCCCGAAACGGCGCAGACCAAACGGGCTCGAGCTCGAGCCGACACGGGCCAACGGGTTCGAGCCCGAACGGGCACTGGGTATACGAAATTCTTGATATCCGTAAATTTATTGTTAAAAAAAACATAATAAACTAAAATACATTATTCATCGAAATTTTTTATTTCAAGGTAACCGCCGCTACAACGCCCGGATAACCTACTAGTAAAACATAAATTATTCATGGAATAAGAGTCTCTCACGTGGATTATCAGCCTTTTCCTAGCAATTGTTCAGAAGGAGATATTGAAAATGACTTTGGTTTGACTTTGAATTACGACAGTGTTTTCTTGCAAGTCATACATTGAATTTTCTGAAAAATATATTTAACATTGCTAAGTTATATCAATAACTAAAACAGGTAAGCATCAAGTTTTCTTTTTTAGTGATATGTGAGTGACTCATTAATTTACAAATTATGGGTTTAAGTCTTAATGAAAATATTGTGAAATATTATGTGTTAAATAAATGGAATACGAGTGTATATAAATTGTTGTTTAAAAAAAATAATAAATTAAAAAAAGTAACATAACTTATTCTGCGCACGTCAATGACATCATTGAATAAATCTTCATAAGATGGTAAGCAGTCACATTCATGTGATGGGGGAACTCCAAGGTGTTCACATATACCTCATTAGCCTTTTGCTTCAATTGTCTTAACTAAGAGCTTTGGGTATGATAACTAACAAGGGATATTAAGGTTTAAGGGAGGAGGGAGTGGAGCTCGGGTAGCCCATCGAGTACTTGAACTCGAGCGGGTACACCGCCCCGAGCCAAGCGGATAGGTGGATCGAGTAGCAAAATCGAGTTGGGAGCCCGAGTGTGTTTTTTGATTAAAATTGAAAAAAGATCCGTTGGGGGAGCATGTTTTTTGTTCAACGGCTACATTGCCATGAATTAAAAAAAAAAAAAAAAAAATCTCTTTAAAACCAAACAATTCATACTCATTTTTCTAAATAAAAACACACAAAACACAAATAACAACACACACTAATCTTTCAAAAACACAAAACTATGGATCCAATGAGAGGTAAAAACTTCCACCTCGCGTCAAGGTCGTTCTCAACCATCCCCGAATCAACCAAAACAAACTCCGTTAGGATTTAGCCAATTTTATTCTCAACCATCCCCGAATCAATTTTACGTTCCACAACCCCCATCTCCACATCAATTTTACCAATATAATATGGGTCCTCCTCAAATGAATCCACAACACTACAACATCACTACTACAAGCGAGTTCTCCCCGTTCTTAAACAATGACGATGACGTAGAGTACGTACCCGAAACACAACCACTACCAAACGAAGAAGACGAAGATGACGAAGTTCAAGAAGTCGATCCGAGAGGGAAGAAAAAATCCTTCGCCGGGAGGAGGCCCCGTGAAGTTTGGTCGCCGGCACAAGAGGAGGCTTTGGCGAAAGCATGGATTCAAATCTCCGAATGTGGTGTTGTCGGTAATGAACAAAAGTCCGACGGTTTTCGGAAACGAATTCTCGAGCATTACGAGGCAACTTTGGGTTCGAGTTCACGAACTTTTCATGCGTTGAATACCAAGTGGAGAGCAATGAACACGGCCATGGGTATTTTCAACGGCTACCACCTCCAAGCGGTACAATTACATAATCTATACTTTACTATTTACAATTACATTATTTTGTTTAAGCTATACTTTTTATTCTACATAATCTATACTTTTTATTTACAATTACATTATTTTGTATATAATGTAGAAACGTGCTAAGGCTAGTGGGTGCAACGACTTGGACGTGGTGAGGCAAGCTGAGTCGGATTACTATACAACAAAAAAAAGACAATTTACTCATACCAGGGCGTGGGAGATTGTCAGAGGTCATGACAAATGGACGGAACAAGAATGTTTTCAAGATATTGCCGGTGCGACAAGCAATTCTTCAAAAAGGAAGTCGGGGGAGTATGAATCGGCAAGCAACACCATTCCCGACATGAATGAAGACCCCACCCCTCCACTTGAATCAAGAAAAATGAAAAAGAAGGAAGCCGCATCCTCCTCGTCGATCTCAAGTGTTGCGGATGAAATCAACGCCTACACACAAAAGAAGACACAATATTTGGAAGAAAAACGCGAGATGGCGAAACAATTGTTCGCTACACAACTCGAGGGGGCGAAGTTCAAGAATACACAACGGGAGATGAAGTTTTTTTTGGAGCCGCATGATCACATTAGCGATCCCGCTATGTTGGAATTAGTTCTTACCCAAAAACGTGAACTTGCGGCCAAACACGGATGGGCTTGCAATTTTTAAATTGTAGTTTCAACTTTTTTTAATTTCAACTTATGTAATGTTTTTTTTTAAGTTGTAGTTTCAATTTTTAAGTTGTGGTTTTTTTAAGTATTATGTAATGTTTTTATTTTTAATGAAATGGTATGTTTTTATTTTAAATATTGTATGTGATTTTATGTAAAAAAAAAAAAATAAAAAAAAAAATAATAAATAAAAATCGGGTACTAGGGTACCACTTCCTCGACTTAGGGTAGTGTTAGGGTAAAATTGGGTAGTTTTGAGTTGGAAGATTTTTATTAGATAGAGGTGATGTGACACCCAAGGTATTAGGGTACCACTCCCTCCTCTCTAACATGACTATGTTATCATAATGTCCTTCAAGTTAAGAGGGTGTCAACATTTTCATGTTAACACCCTAACGCTGCGTTAAAGCTTTTTTTGATTTATTTATTTATTTTTTTATTTCTGCCCCCTAAATGAGGGGTTGTTTTAGTAAATTATTGGTAAGTTAAGGTTTAACTTGGGTAAGTTATGATAACGAGTATTTTTTTGTTGAGTTTAGGTGAAATGTTAAAGCTGATGTGGCGCTGATGTGACATGGTGTTAAGGTTTAACCTAAGTCACCATACCTAATGCTCTAATGGAGATAACGTTCTTTTTTGAACAACTAGAAGGGTACCCGCGCGATGCGGCGGCGGGTACCCTATAACTAAACTTTTAGGCAATGTGATGTTATTCAACAATACAATTTCATAAAAAAATACATTACGAAACATATAAACTACTCTAAATATCATTCATTAAAATAAAATAACAATCCGAATCAACCAAATAATAGGGATAAAAATGTACGAAAAAAATTAAGCCTTTAACAATAATCTAATAATAAACAAAAAATTAAGCTTTAACAACCTTTTTATCATTTATTTTTTGGTGTAAGCCTATCAATAGTAAAAAACATGGATAGAACCATTTAATAAACCAAAGTTTAGCAAAGTTCAACACCAACCCAACTCTTATTTTCGTATAAAACAGGGATGAGCACGGTACCAGTCCCGTACCGATCCCGTACCGAATTAGTGGTACCGATTTTTTCTTGAGCATAAATTAGTGGTACCGTACCGTACCGAACGGGATTCGGATACCGGTACCGGTAAATCGGGTTTTCCCCTTTTTTTTCGGGAATTTACCGATTTGGTACCGGTCCTGTACCGATTTAGTGGTCCCGATTTTTTTCACCTTATTTCATAGTCCCGGTACCGTACTGTATATCGGGAATTGGTACGGTTCTGGTACGGTTTCGGTTCGGTTCGGGATTCGGGTCGAAATGCTCATCCCTAGTATAAAACATAGTTTAGGCCCAACTAATCACATATCTCTTAATAAAATGAATTATATAGATCACTTTCTTTCACAACCCTAATTCAATTAACCTAATCCTACACCTCTCTATGTGTAGTCACACACACATTGATGACGTATAGTCTATATTCGGGTCACGAACCCGACCAAGGACCGATACTAGCGAGCCCAGTACGAACTGGGCTACGCCGATAAGTGTTTGGGCTCATGAAGGCCCAAACCCAAAGTTATTTATGGAACAAGATATCGGATACCTTCTAACTTTGGAGATAATCGTTTACCAACCGACTTAGGCGGGATACGCCGAAGGTTGGGGAACACGAAACCAACAAGGATTTCGTATGTATATAAAGGGAACCCTATCCCTCATTAAAGGTACGATAAAAAACCCTAACCCTCCTATGAACCCTAAAACCGATTACTTACTCTCACGCCGGAGGATAATCGTGGGAGACAATCCCACGATAAGCCTAACGGTGTTTTCTGTTTACTTAGTGCGCATGTCTTAAGCAGCAATATTCAATTGATACGAGAACCGGAGCTCAAACAAGGAACGCCCAACTTTTGTATCAACAAGTAGCGCCATCCGTGGGACCAAAAAACTAAGAACTAGAATGACGAAGCAAGGAAACCAAAATCAGCGATCGCATGGTGACCTACAAGGGAAGAAACAACAAAGCGGATCAGCCCTCAAACAAGTCTCTGGAACAACCGGCGTGGCTAAAAACCAAGGGCTAGGTTCAGATCTGGTCTTCCCAACAGTGGACCAGCGCACGGGAACAACCCATGCTGTCACAACAACAACCAACGTAGAAGATCCACTACGTAATCTTTATACCACTCCCCTAATAGAAAAATACCTACGTGGATGACACCAATAATAGAATTCATAAGCAAGGGTGTATTGCCTCAAGAACAAAAGGAAGCCCGAAGAATACGGCGTACAACACAAAGGTTTGAACTTCGGGACAGTGTGCTCTATCGACGCTCCTTTCTGCAACCATGGCTCCGCTGCGTCGGTCCCCTACAAGCAAATTATGTACTCAGGGAAATCCATGCCGGTTCATGCAGCATGCATTCAGGACCACGATCCGTGGTGGCGCGCGCTTTACGGTCAGGATACTATTGGCCCACCATGCACCGTGATGCGCGGGAATTAATAAGAAAATGCGGCGATTGTCAGGTTCACAGACCCATTCCGCGTCAACCACAACAGGAGCTAACGCCTATCACGGCGTGTAACACCCCCAAAATTTCACAGCGGAAGCGTTCGGGTCATGGGGTGCTACTAAATCAATATACACAACACAAGGTAATAAAGAATGGAAATTTTATTCCATTTTCAAAGTATAGATTAATTTATGAAATAGTTTTACATCATTGTTTCAAAGTGCGGAAGTAAAGCCCATAAAAATATTTGTTGTCCCATTAAAAGTTGTATTAAAATGTTTGGAAACACTTCGGATGCCAGTCTTCAACGAATGCCTTTGCCATTGCCCACGCCAATAAGTAAACCTGAGAAAAACATGCTAAAATGTCAACACAAAGGTTGGTGAGTTCATAGGTTTAAGTTAAGAAATCAAGTTGGACCACAGTTGCACATATAGCATCTCCGTGAATGACACTATATGCAAAAAGGCTATTACGCTAAGACCAAGTTCATGCAACCGAAACTACGACAGTGTGCATGCATCTAGAAGCATGATAAATAAAAGCCCAGCAAGTGTATTTCCAGTACACTCAATCAATACGATATGGTATACGTTCGACATTTGCCTATCCGGTCAAACTCAAACGGGGGTGTCATCCCCAATAGATCTATTCATAACAATCGCGCCTCCCCAAAGGGAACTAACGGTAGCATAGTTGGGATTCATGGTTGTTTCATGTAATAGTGTTTTCAGTTTCAGGTCCGAAAAGAGTTTTGCATGTTTCTCACCCCATAGTTTTATAAAGCAAGTAAATAAGAGTAAAAGTGGGGCTATAAACTCACCTTAGCAGATGCGCAATCCAAAAGTGAGATTTAGTGAATGTTGTGAAGCGGCACCGACACGCGACCTAGATAAGGAGGGCAATGTTTTAGTTCATTGTTTTAAGTAGTACTTACTTAAAATGGTTCAATTACTATTGTTTTTATAATGGTATTAAAACTAAAGTTTTGTTTGTAAAAATGGTTAAAATATTTTACTAGTAAGTATATAAATGTATATATACTTTTTCATGTTGACACTATAATGATATTGTCAAAGTTAAAGTCGGTTTAGTTTCTAATTGAATTTAGAAAATAGTCATTGCAATTTGATGACTTTCATATCTATTATTGGGAAAATAATATAGTAGTCATTATTTGGTTTATCAAAACTTATTCTCAACATTTATATTTTGCGACTAGTGGATTACTTGACATAGATAGGTTTATCCGGACACATTTGACATTAGACCTTGATGTAAGCCTTATTAAGTAGTTTATATTTTTAAACACTTGATTCTTGTATTAAGACTTGTACGTTTGATTACTTGTCGATACGTATATGTTTATACCTAAGTTAGAAGATTTTGAACACGCGGGAATGAGCTTAGTCTTATAATTAATATCTGATTTACGTTTCGAGTTTTACTTGTTGCCTCTTCCAACTGCCATATGAGCCTTTTGTTAACTCAGGTGGGCTGTGGCCCAGTTTTGAAGGCACTAGGTCTGGGCTTAGGTCCGAAACGAAATTGTATAAAGGAAATGGGCTCGGCCCAATGATGAATTAGGGATTTACTTTCATGGGCTGTGGCCCATACCTATGTGTACACTCACAAGTTTTGTTGTAAGGCTAGAGATAAAACAAAATTTGATACACTTCCCAGTTTCTGATATTCATGTTTAGACGCAAGGGTTTCAAGCAAGACGTCTTAGACTCGCGACATGGTCTCTAAAGTCATATGACTTGACTATCAACTCGAGGCTTCGCGACTGACCGACAACCCACGCACCCTTGAACTTCAAAATATAATTACTATTGAAACAAGCCTTAATCCAAACATGCTTTTTATGCGGGGTGAATAAGAGTTGGTAATTTTAACTAACTTGACACTCTCGATGCTAGACTCGTACAACAGATGTGATGCTCTACATACGGCCACCCTTGTGGTTAAGAACCAGAAGCAGGTAACCCCAGATGTATTTATGTCTAACTCTAACACCTAGGCGAGTTCATTAGAAACCAGGGAAACGAAGGTGAGAATTTACTCAAGTAAGCCCATGTTACTACCACTAGGGTCCGTTCACAGTGGCTTCGACAACCTGGGATTCGACTCAAAAGGAATAAATTCGAACACAAATATGAAAACACAAGACCCACAGCCGGACATTTCCTTTGACTAAAATTTCCTGTGATTAACGATATGCCAAGCTTTAATGTGTATCTCCAAGTGTATGATTCTTGTTTCTTTGTTGTAGTTATTTATTCACCTTACACACAAACATTAAATTGACAACAATGAACATATTTAGTTCAAACTTTTCACTGATTTCGGGTTCGTATACTCAACAGAAAACAAGACCGAACAAAACAACATCTTCACAAGAATATTCAAAACTTAGTCTAATTTCAAGTCATAACATGACCAAATATTAATCGATATCCAAGAAAATTAGCAAACATCCAAGATTTCTTATCAATTATCACTTTCATCATTAACCAAATCCATAAATTTAAACAAGTACAAGGTTGAAATAATTTCTTACAACGAGAGTGATGATAACGAAGTCGAAGACCAACTCGGGTATCTAACACCACCACCGGACCCAAATAATTCGGAGTGAGCACTCAAGCAAGAGTTTTCCTTATCTATTTGTGGTGAAGTTTGGAGTGTGATACCCTGAGTTTGGCTCGACTGGAATAAAAGGAGGGGGCTCAAGAAAGTTTTCACTCAACTTTCTCTTCTTGAAATTTGGTTTGAAGCCAAATATAGATAACTTCCAAAACCAAAAGAATCTTGGACATAGGCTTAAGATGAATTGGTGTAAAGATTTGTTTATCTTTGGTGGTTTATCTTGATTCTTCTTGGGTTCCATCGAGGGGTAGTTGGCGCATCTAGGGAGGATTTGGGGAAGCTTAACTTTCATGGATTTGGGTATGAGAGAGATGGATTTGTTGGATGATTATGTTGGGTTATCTTCTTTTAGAGAGATTCGGCCTAGGAGGGATTGCAGGGGCTAGAGGAAGGAGATGGAGTCATGGAGATATCATATCTTTCTATCTCTGCTTGTGAATGTGTTTTGTCGTGTGTGGAAGAGAAAGACAAAGAGGGTACACCAAAGTTTTATAATTTCCTCTCTTGTAAAAGCATTATATGTATACAAGAAAAAAATAAAGTAATGTAATATGTAAAGTATACTTTCAATTTATTTGTGTAAGTATATGTATTATCTTACTTAGGCACTTGTAGTATATTGCATTTACTTATGAAATAATTGTGTTTGGGTTTTATAAAGGTTATTGTTTAAGTGATAGTGAGTTAAGTATTTTGTGTCCCGCGAAATTATGTTGTGACCAGAGTATCATTGTTTGATAATTTTTATAATGTAGTGTCTTATTGTTATGTGTCTGAAATATTTATTTTGGTAATATTCCATAGCACAGACATTTGTCATCAAGCCCTTATCATAGTGTCGGTACGCGTGCAGTGTCGGTCACTGAGGTAAACGAGGTAACTTCTCGTCTTACAATTTAAATCATAAGACAAAAAAATGATATGAATGCAAAAGTGATGCAATAGTCTACAGTATGCGAGTTAACTACTCAAATGATCAGGCAAAGCTTATGCATGCTTAGTGACTTATGCTTAGTAATAATGAATTACTAATTATCAGTTAAATTTTAGTGAAGATTTACCGTGTGTCACATGCTTGTTTATGTTTTATATTTTAACTGTAACTAGTCACGATTATAGATCGAAAAGAAAGAAAAAAAAATCTAGACGCGAAAAATCAGTAGGAAAATTTACGGGTTGTTATACGGCGCCATGGCCATTCTACAAGTGGGGTATCGACATCGCAGGTCCCTTCCCCGTTGCAGCAGGAGGATTGAAGTTTCTCATAGTGCCCATAGACTACTTCACCAAGTGGATCGAAGTAAAAGCAGTTGTAACAATTACTGACAATCAGGTCAAACGCTTTGTTTGGGAAAATATTGTATGCCGCTTCGGACTACCTAGGGAAATCATCTCGGACAACGGGAAACAATTTTGTGACAATCCCTTCAAGGACTGGTGCGAGAAGTTGAATATCACGCAGCACTTCGCATCGGTTAAACATCCACAAACCAATGGCTTAGTAGAGCGTGCAAATCGAAGTCTAGGCGAAGGAATTAAAGTGCGTCTGGACAAGCACAAAGGAAGGTGGGTAGAAGAATTATCGCATGTTCTGTGGGCGCACCGCACTTCAATCAAAACTAGCATGGGAGACACCCCCTTTTCTCTAGTCTATGGGACAGAGGCCGTCATACCAGCCGAAATTGGGATGCCAACTATTCGCACTGCTGAAGTCAATGTGGCAACCAATGACGATGAACGGCGTATCGACTTAGACCTGTTGGAAGAAAGACGCGAGCGTGCAACTATATGTGAAGCAAGATCGAAGTCAAAAATGAAGGGATACTACGATGCTAAAGTACGAAGTGTTTCATTCAGACCAGGTGACTTCGTATACCGCGCCAATGATGCGAGCCACGCAGAAGATACAGGTAAACTTGGACCAAAGTGGGAAGGACCCTATGAGATCACTGAAGCATTAGGAACAGGCGCGTACAAACTACGAGACAAGGATGGTCGTGAACTCCCATGCACATGGAACATTTGCAATCTTAAGCGATGTTATCTCTAGGAATGGCTACGGCCCAGCGAACGGACACTCCTGCACTTTACTGAAGTGCCCAATAAATATCCGTGTATTTACGTTTTGTTTTATTTAGGAAAATGTCTTATTTATTTTCTTTCATAAAAACTTGCAAGTATCAATAAAACGTCGCGGTTTCTAGCTAACTCCGCGACACATTTCAATTTGTTATTTCCATATACCTTATGTCTTAACATTTTTTATCTCTTTCCTACATGGCGTGCATGCACTTAATAAACCCACGATGGTAAAAGGATGAGTAAACCTACTAAATAACTCGTTGAGTAAGAGGGTTGCAAACCCATCAACATTGGATCATGTATCCTTGTTAAACACCTTGTTCTCAAGACGTTGGAATAAGTTCTGTACGCATCCCACGAAGGGTGCGCAACAACGCACACGGTGCCCGTTTAACAAATTAGGAATCAAGACACTTGACTCCTTGATATGATATTTACAGTACGCTGCATATCACACCATACACGATTATGATAAAACATACTTAGAAATTATGTTTTAAGTATACCGTGAATTTCATACATAATTATGAACTTCATATATTATCCGCGCTTATACAACAGTTTGCTTCTTAGACAATACACACGTTTTTTTATGGAAAGACAAGTAACTAAGTGCAAATATTATAAGTCGCAACACGATTCTACATAAATAATGTTCCATTAAGTACCATGCGTGCTTACAAAATGATGTTTACAATACAAGTTACTATCTACATACTATTACAACGTCTAAGAGACGAATTTCCTACACAGCTTGCAGCGTTCCCTACCTCATTCAGCTTCTTCAGTAGGTCGGAATCTTGGTGCGATACCGTGGCAACACTAACTGGTATCCCGTCAGATCTGGGGAGATGTGCTGCGCCAATACCGCACAAAACAGCCTTACCTTTAATCCCTTCCTTTTTGGCAAGTCTTGTAGCATGCGCTTCCAACACTTGCTTCAAGGGCACTTCCTTCTCCAAAGCGAAGGGATTCAAGATATCCTTGGGGCGAGCAAATATAGGCACTTGGAGTTGAGATTCATCGGGTTTCAGAAAATGGTCCAACTGTGCTTCCGCATTTTCACCACGATGCCGAGCTAAGGTCAGCCCCTCCATAATGACCCCTATCAGATAATCCTGGTCGCGCTCTAACTCAGAAATCAAGGGAAGCTCCAATGACTTCATCTTTTCCATAGCAGCCACCAGCTCATCGTATGATTGCGCATTATAACCGGGCACCTTATCCACAGGCACCGTCAACAACTTAGCTTCTTGAAGCTCCTCAACAGCCTCTGCCTTACCCCGCGCCAACGCGCACTGAACGACCCCCCAAAGGCATTCACTACTTCCTACGACTCTAAGGTGCTAAGGGCAGCAAGTCGCAGACCATGGCCAATGACCCATCTGCGCTCAGTGATAGTAGAAAGGAGTTGGGGATATAACTCCTCATCGTACTCCAGACTGAGCTTGCGCAACTTCATCTCCTGCGCTTCCAATGAACTTCTCACAGTTGTACCAAAATCTTCCAATTGCGAGACCAACTCTTCCTTACCCTGTTCTAGATATTTAAGGGCCCAGCTACACGAAGCCTTGTACTCTACTGCTGCGGCACGCTCCTGGCTTATTTGGGTCAGTAAGGACATTTTCTCTCCCGCAAGCCTCTTGGAATAAGCATTTGCCGCTTCTATCTCAGCTTGGGCACTAGCTAAACGAGCCTCCAGCGCCGCAATTTGTTGGTCCTTTTCCGCGCTCTGACTACTCTCTCCCGAGTACTTAGCCCTTAGTTGCGCAACCAGCTTGGCTTGGTGCGCAGTAGCCAGTTCCAGATCTTCAACTAGCTTATCCATTGGCGCATTTCCCGAGACCAACGGCTCAGCACTTTGGCTCTTCGGCCCATAAGATTCAGCACACACCGGACTAGACTGGGGGGGGGGGCGACTCTACAGAGTGCTCAAACCTGCACACATACAAGCAGATTAGCGATTGTTTCATAACATCAGAAGGAATGCGACAAAGACTTTGCAAATAATACTTACTGAGGAATAGCGGTATCAGCGGAAGGGGGGGGGGGGTGATGCAACATCGCTTGATGACGACTCCACGGTAAGAATGACATGACGCTTCTTCCTGGAGGTACTTGCGCCGTCGCCACCACGCATTCTCTTACGCTCCAATCTTTGGCTTACTTCCTCCTCCTCCTCTTCAATATCTACGCGTGACGGCTCCACCAATGGAGAAGGCATCCTGGGGCTCGACACACTCTGCAGAGGGGTAGCTTCCAACATAGTGGGACCACTGCTCCCAGCCTCTTCCAGGTTCAGCTCCATGACATGCCCGGCAGTTGCTGCCATAATGGGCTTTTC
>BPTQ01000003.1:103410799-103513256 GCA_019973895.1 Chrysanthemum seticuspe | reverse complement strand
ACGAGTAATATTTTCAAAACCCATAAATGGTATAAATAACATACGAAGTGCATGCATAACATTTACATTGCAATTCATGACATATCATATCATTGATAATAGGTCCCGGTTGACGCATTACATTAAACCTCAGTGTACTCACTTTTGCCGTTATTCCAGTTTATCCAAGTGAGTTTTCATAGCCCCGTTTTACATGCTTTTTACATTATTTCAATCCTACGGGGGAGAATACATTGCACAACATTTTATTACGATACCAAGTATGTTAAATACATTTACATTGCTTGAGTTACAAAGTTGCCAGTTAAAAGTCCCCATTTCAAATGCATGAGCCGTTAATTTTGGAAAGCGTGTGTGAGTGGATAGATCTATCGAGGGTGACTCCTCCATCCGGGTTGGTGAATCCCAATTGTCATACGGATGCATTTCATTCATAATCATTACCAGAGTTGTTTGGCAAGACACTCTTTTGGGGCGTACATTAGTCAGAAGCTTCGGTGTCATGCGCTTAAGCAATTGTAACATTTTTACGTGACTGGATTGTCATGCCTGATTTATACTTGTGTAGTCGTATAAAACATTTACATAAACCTATGATTTCTCACCAACATTATTGTTGACCGTTTTTAGCAATGTATTTTCAGGTAACTGAGGCACTTTCATCATGACATGGTTTAGGGACCTACATTTTGAGTCGCGGCGTCGACTTACATTATGTACATTATGGCACTTATTTCAAAACATCGTTTGGATTTGTAACATATGTGTATTTTTGCAAACTTTGTAAACCTTTTGGGACCGATGTTGTACTCTGAATGTTTTTATGAAATATCCAACGATGTGTTTATAAAACGACACTTTAGGTCGTTCAATATAACTGTGATGTGGTGCTATGACAGTCAATCCCCAGGAATTCCATTCCGCTGCAAAACAGGTAAATTGGGGGTGTGACAATTGTACTTTGTCATGTATCTTTTGCTCATCAACATCATCGTATAGTTTTAATACTTCTGAGATGATTGATTCTTTGGATAGACCAGCTTGCTTAGATGATGAGGCTTTAGGAGAGACCATTGGAGAAATGCTAGCCATGAAAATTGTTTGTGCAGTAGGTTCATCATCGACGTCAGAGTCGTATGCATGACAGTCAGCGACTTGAAAGGAATTCTGATGATTGTGACCTATCTCCTGAGTTGGCTGCTCATCCACATCTGCATCATATGTCTTGGCATTGCCCTCATCAAGAAACAACAACTCCTCTTCATCCAAAGCTGCACCATTATCCTGAGCTTGCACGAGCAACATCTTGTCTCTGAAGTATTCTGCATTCTGTGGACGTTTTGGAGATGTGCAGTTCCTAGCAATGTGTCCCTCACCACCACAGTTGTAGCATTTGACTGGCTTTGCTTGTCCTTGATTTGGATTCCTTCCACGATTCTGATTTGCTACATATCCTCTACCAACTCCACCTCTTCCCTGTTCATACTGTCTTTCTTGAACTGGTTGCACCACAACCTTCCCATCTCTGACAGTAGCTTGATTGTGTGGATTGGATGCTGTTCTGAGGTTATTGTTGGTGTGTGGGAGAGAGTTCATGTTTTGACTAACCATGAGAGACAGTTGAGTGTGTGGATTGGATGCTGTTCTGAGCTTATATGTTGGATCAGGAATGAGCTTGTAATTACCATTACCCATGGGTATGACTTGAGATGCTTTGGTGGTAATACCAACATTGGTGTAGAAAGCTGTAGAATCATTTGGTGAGCTTGATTCTCCCTGATTGGTTTTGAACTGATCCAGAATCCTTTTCTCAAACATAGCATGCCTCTCATTCTGAAGAAGAAATGCATACAATTGCTCATAGTTTGTATTCTTTAGTCCTTTGGTTAGCTTCACAGAAGTGACAAATTTGTGCCACTCGGGATTCATGTTGTTTACAAACTTTGAATTCAGTTGAATGTTAGGCATGGTCATTTTGATGTTCCTCATGTCATTCACAAGCTTATGGAATCTCACATAGTACTCATAGACACTCTCATCTGGTTTCATCTTGAAGTGCTCAAACTCATCATACAGTTGTGATTCTCTGTCTCCCTTAGTTAACTCAGAGCCAGAGAGAAGCATCTTGACATTATCCCAGACTGCCTTAGCTTCAGTGTTGTGATTGATGAGCTTGTAGATATCTTTTGGAAGACCTTGAAGAATATTGTTAGAAGCCCTGATATCAGCATCGAATCTCTTTTTCTCCTTATCACTGAGCTCATCATACATCTTTAGTCTGTCCATTGCATAGATCATTGTCCCATCTGCAGCAGTATCAATTAAGTCTCTTGTAGTCTCAACCTGATAAGGTCCTTCATCAATGGATTTGAGAATGTTGACCCCATTTTCCTTTCCAAGACAGTACAATCGGATTCGTTGAGCCCATGAGTCATAATCAGTTCTGTCAAGCATAGGTGGACGAGTATCTGATCCAGCTGCTTGAACGTCCTCAGCTACAGAAGAAACGATAGTAGGTACAGTGTTTGACATGATTACAAGCTCTACGGGATTTTACTATTCTTTTATTAAACCGGGAAATTGATTCTTTCACGGGATTTTACTAAACCAAAAGAACAACCGTAAGAATGTAGTACGAAGAAGTAACAATTCTCAATAGACAAGTGGCTAAACACTCAACTCGCTTAATTATCAACTCGCTAAACAACCAACTCGCTTAAAGAAACAAGTCGCTTAAGGAATCAACTCGCTTAATAGCCAAGTCGCATATAGAGACAACTCGCTTAATAGCAAGTCGCAAACAGAAACAACTCGCTTAACCACCAAGTCGCTTAAACTAACTTGCTAGCTATACAACTCGCTTAATAGCCAAGTCGCTTTAGAACTCAAGTCGCTTAAAGAAACAACTCGCTTAGAACCCAAGTCGCTTAAAAGGTCAACTTGCTAAATAGCCAAATCGCATATACCAACTCGCATCCAGTAACGAAGCAACTTGCTTCAAAGAAACAAATATCCGAGACTCAACTGGCTTTGTACAAAGTTCACAAATAAACACTTTATCAATCAAAAACAACCAAACCACAATGATTTAAGCCTTCCAATTCAAAACATAAACACATATGATGATCCTAAACACAAACGTACAAGCAAAATTCAAAATTTAACACTATAATTTGTCCAAATGATTCAAACTCTCCTAAACAGTTAATACCCCAAAAACCTTATGAAATCCAGCAAAACAAAGAGCATGAAAGATGAGTGATCAAACCATGGCTCTTGATACCAATTGTAAGATATTGGATTTCATAATCACACTAAACCATAATCACAATGGGGCGTTCAAGTATGTTTAGAGAGAGAAAGTTCTAGAGAGAGAAAGAGAAGAGAGTTGGGAACTATGTGAAACAAAGAAAAATGGTATTCAAGCTCCAACCCTCTACCTTAGGAGGTAGAGGGTATTTATAGTGTCTTACAAATAAACGCCACCTACGAGCTGTGGATCAGGAATACAGTGGGTAAAGACCCGTCCGTCCTCCACGGTGTTACTAAACAAACTACTTGCTAATATAACTTGACTACGACTACGAGCTTTCTAACGAATACATATACTTGAGGTGACCGACTCTTTAACGACTGAATTTTCTAATTCCTAACATTTCATATGTTTTTCTTACCACTGCTCTTTGAAATTTTTTGTGAAAAATTACCACTGCTAGTTCATAGTTTCCACTGACAGTGTTATTTTTACCACTGTTGATCTAGCCATTACAACTGTTGTGTCAGTAACTAATTTTTTACTAGCCGTTGAAGAGAAATTGCTTTCCATATATATAGGGTAAAATTTTTAGAAGATTATCTACTTTCCTTATTGTTATTTATCTTCTAAAGATAAATCTTTTCCTTAGATAATCTTTCTTGCACAAAACTCTTAAACCCTACCACTATATATCTTTCTCTCTCAATTGGCGAGTTATTTATTCAATTCTTACTGACATAATATATTTTTCATCAAAAGTTACTATGGCACCAATCAACTTTGCAGATGAGCATAACCAAGTGGCCTATTTGGAAAAGTCATACGATAAGAGTGGCCCTGTTTTTAATCAGATTGTGGACTTTCTAAACACTACCCATATAAGGTATGCTTTACTTCTTAATCCCATAATCTATATCTCTCAAATCAAACAGTTTTGGACTTCTGTTCAGTCCATAACCATTGAAAATAGAGATACACATGAAACAATGGATGCTCTTAGAGCCACTGTGGATGGGGTAACTATTGATGTTACTGAGGCATCCTTGAGGAGAATTCTCCAATTGGAAGATCTCAATGGTATCATCACATTATCTATGCCAGAAATTCATGAACATCTTGCTTCCATAGGGTATGATACCACTGACAAAAAGGCTACTTTCAAAAAGAGTGGTTTCTGTCCTCATTGGAGATTTTTGATACATACTCTTTTACATTGTCTTAGTCCTAAGAAAACATCTTATGAGCAATTCAGTTCAACAATGGCTTACCCTTTGGTTTGTCTAGCCACTGATAGGATTTTTAATTGGTCTAAATATATTTTTACAAGTATGCAAGGCAATGTAAAGAGTTCAACAAAAATTTTGATGTATCCAAGGTTTGTGCAAGCAGTGTTAAATGAATTTCAACTGCAACCCCATACAAGAGTTTATAAAATCCGTTGCCTTAAGCCTAAAGTTTTTCAAAACATGAATAAAGATGGCAATAGGATTATTACACATCTTTTTCCTCAAATGCTTGCAAAGATTTCACAGGTACAAACCTCACCCATAATCACTGTTCCAAACATTGATTACACTCCACTAGTTTCTCACACCTATGAGAGGAGGCACAAACAGCCAACTCCTCTCATCACAACACAGCATGTCTGTTGGGATATAAAGAGTCAAAGTGCTGAAGAGTCAAAGTACTGAAGAGTCAAAGTACTGCTAATGAAGTCAAAGTACTGCTCGTTCATCAAAGTACTGCATGGTTAAAGGACTGCTATGCAAAAGCGTTAAGGATTATAATGTAATTCTAGAATGTTCTAAGTTTAGTTTAGTATTACTTGACGTACAAGGAATAGAATTGTAAACCGACTAGGGTTATCCTTATGCCTATAAAAGGACCCCTAGATTGGCATTAGAGAGAAGTATTCGTACGTGCATTATTAGAGAGTATTAGAGTTTATCAAGTTCGATATTAGAGTAGTTAGGAATTGTTAGTGAATCTGTGTATCAAGCAGGTTCAGAGTTTTAATATAATCGTTAAAGTTAAAGTTAATTCTTCTTAGCTTTATTCAAGTAAATTCCGCATACTTAATAGAGTTAATTTAGTGTTTCGTTGTTAGTGACTTAGGATTTATTCGAGGTTGCTAAGCCCTTACAAGCTACATAAGTTAGTTTGGTTAGAGTACATCGATCCAACAAGTGGTATCAGAGCTTGTGTGGAAACTCTGTTTAAGAAGAAACCCTTAAAACCTAGTTAACAACAAACCCTAAAGATGTCGACTAAAGCTGCACCACCACCATCCATCACCTCACTCAGAATTCCTATCATCAAGAAGGGAGAGTACGATCTATGGAGCATGAAGATGAGGCAGTACATTGCTATTATAGACCATGCACTGTGGATTGTAATTGTCAATGGTAATTAAGTTGTTGCAGATCCTATTAAAGTTCCTGGACAACCTAAACCACCTAAGGCTGTCTTGCCAGCAGCTACAATAAGGAATCAAGAAAAGGCTCTCAACATCCTATTGTCTGCTATACCTGATGGTCACCTACTCAAGTTTCATGATGCTAAGGATGCTAAACAACTATGGGCTGCTCTCAAGACAAAGTTTGGAGGTAATGATGCTTCCAAGAAGATGCACAGAAATCTGTTGAAGCAACAGTTTGAAACATTCACTGATGGTGAAACAGAAGGTCTTGATGCTGCCTATGATAGATTTCAAAATCTCCTTAGTATGTTGGAGTTATACAAAGCAGAGGTATCTGTTGAAGATGCAAATCTGAAGTTCTTAAGGAGTTCGCCATCTACATGGCATGTGATTGCTACTATGATCAGAGGACAACCTGGATTGGATGTTATGGACTTTGATGATCTTTACAACCATTTGAAGGTGTATGAGCATGAGATGAAAGACCAACCAAGCTCAAAATCTCACAGTATTGCTTTTGTGTCGTCTGAAAAGAGAGGCAGTACTTCTATTAAAAGTACTGCTTACCTTACTCAAAGTATTGTTGCTCAAAGTACTGTTACCTATCCTACCCCCAGCTCAGCACCAACAAATACCATCCATTCTGATGAAGTTGTATGCTCATTCTTTGCTCAACAAGCCACTCTACCTGTTACCTATGAAGAGGATTTGTCACAAATTGAAGAGGATGCTCTTGAAGAAATTGATATAAGGTGGCAAGTTGCTATGATCACTGCTAGGATCAAGAAGTTCATGAAGAAAACAGGAAGAGTCATTGACTTCAAGCCTATGCAGGGTATAACGTTTGACAAGACCAAGATTGAATGCTTTAATTGTCAAAGAACTGGACACTTTGCAAGAGAGTGCAAATTTGCTAAATATCAGGCAAATAGAATGACTGAGAAACCCAAGCTTAAACTAAAGGAAATCCCTATTACTGAAACAAAAGCTTTGGTTGCTCAAGAAAATCTATCAGAGGTTGACTGGAGTGCTGAGCTTGATGATGAACCAGTAACCTATTGTATGGTAGCAGTGGAAGAATCAGTGGAAGAGTTTGATTGGAGCACAACCTTTGATGAGGAACCTGGACTTGCTGCTTTGGAGTTCAGAGATGGTCTAGGAAGCTTTGATTAGAGCATGGAGAGTGAAGATGAACCTGTTCTGCTTGCTATGGTAGCTACTTCACCAAGTTCACCCACTATCTTTGAGGTATGCTCTAAGTGTCATGATTTTTATCAAAAGGTGCTTACTGATTATGTAACTGAAAGAGATAATTGTAGAAGGGCTAGGTCTGAGGTAGCTGGTTATCAAATTACTTTAGATTCAATGGAAGCCAAAATAATAACACATGAAAATAATGAAATGGCTTGGGCAGAAAAATATGAGCAACATGATTATCAGTTAAAACTAAGTGAATGGAAGTTAGGATGTAAGGTTGCTGAACTAGAAAAGATAACTAAAGAAAGAGATGAGTTGCTAGAAAAGTTTGCTGCTTGGGGACAATCTGGTGTTTCACATGTTAGTTTTGTTGAAAAACATAAAAGAGCACACATTAAAACTGGACTAGGATTTGGTATGGACTTTAGTAGCACAGAAGAAAACCCACCTAGTGATCGGGATGAATGTGATTTTGAGGATATAACAACTAGTGATGATGAACTCATTAACTATGTAGATACTTCTAGTACTGAGGAATCAATTAATCAAACACCTCCTGAATTTAAGAAAGACAAGGGTTATCATGCAGTCCCTCATCCCACTGGTAGTTTTCAACCACTTCGGACAGATGTGTCTTGTTTTGGAGTAGACAATCTAGAGTTTAGGAAAAAGCTTACTGGTCAATCTAATACAGGTCCATCTAGTTCTGACACCCTAAAAGAAACAGTTGAGAAACCTAAGGATGATAAAAGTCAAGCAGTACCTTCTTCTCAAAGTACTGCTAGACGTTCATCAGTACCTTTAAGAAAACCTTTTCAAAATACTGCTAAACCTTTTTGGGATAATTTTTGTCAAAACAGTTTTCATCATTCACCAAAAAGACAGGATAGTTTTAATCATAGACCTAAAGGAAGATTTTTTGGGAGTATGGGTCAAAAATTGTGCTTTGTTTGTTATAGTCCTGATCATTTGATTAAGGATTGTGACTTTCACTCAGATTACTTAAGCAAATTCCCAAAGACCAGATCTGCAAACCAAAAACGAAGGGAGAATAAACCAGTCTGGAATCATTCACATAGGGTTAACCACAACAATTTCTCACAAGACCATAGGTACCCTCACCAGAGAAGATCTTTTTCAAAATCACCAGTACCTTCTCAAGGTACTGCTAGATTTTCACACAATCAAGGTACTGCTAGCCCTTTTTGGAATGGAAACCCTAGGAGATCTAAATACTATCAATCTAGAAGGCGTTACACCTCAAAAAGAGTATCTAGATAAAAGCACTCTACACCACAAGTTAAAACATGTTGGGTTAAGAAGGAAAGTACTGATGGGGAACAAACAGTACTTTCAGCAAGTGTAAGTGAAACAGAGATTTTTGTTGAAAATAATAAAGAGAACTTGGCTGAAAAATAGATTTTTATTGAAAAACCAACACAAGTTTTGGAACAACCAAAGATAATTGATCATGTACTTAAAGACAGTGGAAATTACATACTTAAAGAATTTAAGTATGTAACTCCACAAGGGGAACACAAGTCAGTAATGGCTTGGGTTCCTAAAATTAACTAACTCTTTTATCTTTGTGCAGGGCAACCCAGAAGAGGAGCTTAAAGATCATCTAATTGTGGATAGTGGTTTCTCTGGAAGCATGACAGGAGACAAAGAAATTCTGTCAGATTTTAGATCTTATTGTGGAGGAAGAGTTGCATTTGGGAATGATGCTAGCGGAGGAAGAATAACTGGCAAAGGAACTATCAAAGCAGGAAGCATAGATTTTGAGAATGTTCGCTATGTGAAAGAGCTCAAATTCAACCTTCTGTCAGTCTCTCAGATCTGTGACAAAACATACAAGAATGATGTGTACAGTCTGGATATGAAGAGTCTTCTCTCTTCTGAAAGAGCAACATGTTTAGTAGCAAAGGCATCACTTGAAGAAGCACATATGTGGCATAGAAGATTAGGCCATGTAAAATTTAAGAATATCAACAAGTTGGTCAAAGGAAATTTAGTTAGAGGTTTACCTTCCAAAACAAACAGGAATGATCACTCATGTTTGGCGTGCAAGAAAGGTAAACAGCACAAAGCTTCATGCAAGAAGATTGAGGAAAGAACCATTAGAGAACCTTTGGAGCTGCTGCACATGGATTTGTTTGGACCTGTTTCTGTTGCAAGTCTAAACAAGAAGAAGTATTGTCTGGTTGTGACAGATGATTGCAGTAGATTTAGTTGGGTATTTTTCTTGGGATTTAAGGATGAAACCTTTGATGCTATTCATGATCTTATAATAGCCCTGGAAAACCAATTGAGACTCAAGATAAGAGGAATTAGATGTGACAATGGGACTGAATTCAAGAACAAGCTTATGGATGAATTTTGTGCCAAGAAAGGGATCAAGAGGGAGTTTAGTATTGCTAGAACTCCACAGCAGAATGGTGTTTCAGAGAGAAAGAACAGAACTTTGATTTAAGCAGCCAGAACAATGCTTGCAGATTCACTATTACTTATTCAATTTTGGGCTGAAGCTGTAAGTAATGCTTGCTATTTGTTGAATAGAGTATCAGTCACTAAACCACAGATTAAGACACCTTATGAGTTGCTAATGGGAAACAAACCTAACATACGTTTTATGAAACCTTTTGGATGTCCTCTTACTATTCTTAATACTATTGATGCTTTGGGAAAGTTTGATGGCAAGTCAGAAGAAGGATATTTATTGGGATATTGTACCAACAGCAAAGGCTTTAGAGTGTACAACAAGGTCACCAAGAAGGTTCAAGATTGTGTTCATGTTGAATTTTTAGAAGATCAAGAAAATCAAAAGGGTAAAGGTCCTGATTGGATGCTTGATCTTGAGGTTTTGACTCCTTCTATGAATTATGTTCCTGTTAGAGAAGAAAATCAAGCTGATCACAAAGAAGAAAATTTACAGTACATTGTTCATGGAGTCAATATTAGACCTGATGCTGTTCCTGATGAAGAACCTATAACTGTTGAGAAGAAAAGTACTGATGAACCACAATCCACTTTTTTTGATGAAGATCAAGCTCTCCAAGATGAGCTTGCTAGGATGCTTTTTCAAGAAACAATTGCACAATCTTATGATGATGATCAAAGAAGAGCTTATGAAGAAGCAAAGAAAAAGGGTAAGTCTATAGAACACCCTCACAGTACTTTTGATCACAGTACTTTGGATCAAAGTACTGCTGCACCTGTTGACAACACTTTGGATGATTTGGACGATCCTAACATGCCTGGCTTAGAAGATACTGATGATGAGTTTGAAGATGAAGGTATTTTTTCAGATTCTAATGAAGATGCTGATTTCATAAATTTGGGTGATAATCTTGACGTTCCACAGACTCCTATCTTAAGAGCTCATAAGAATCATCCTACTGGTCAAATCATTGGACCTTCTACTTCAGGAGTGCTTACAAGGACCAAAGCTAAAGGTTTTTCTAAACCACATAATGCTCTACTTAGCTTTGTGTATAAACAGAATAGGCTGAATCATAAGGATCACCAAACATGCTTATTCACTTGCTTTAGCATTAACTAAAGAAAGTTGGGTTGAAGCTATGCAAGAAGAACTTCTTCAATTCAAACTTCAAGAAGTTTGGGTACTATGTGATCTACTAGATGGAAAGAAAGTAATTGGTACAAGATGGGTTTTCAGATTTAAAAGAGATGAAAGAGGGAATGTCATCAAGAACAAGGCAAGGCTAGTTGCACAAGGGTATAGACAAGAAGAAGGAGTAGATTATGATGAAGTGTTTGCTCATGTAGCAAGGATTGAAGCCATTCGAATATTCCTTGCTTTTGCATCATATATGGGATTTCAGGTTTATCAAATGGATGTCAAGAGTGCCTTTCTTTATGGCAAGATTACAGAGGAGGTCTATGTCAAACAGCCTCCTGGTTTTAAAGATCCTGCACATCTAAACAAAGTCTATAAAGTTGTTAAGGCTCTTTATGGCCTTCATCAAGCACCTAGAGCTTGGTATGAAAGGCTCTCTACTTTCTTATTGTAACATGGTTATAGGAGAGGAGCAATTGACAAGACTTTGTTTATCAAAAGAGATAAGAAGGATATCATGCTGGTTCAAGTTTATGTAGATGATATCATCTTTGGAGCTACAAAACAGTCCATGGTGAAAGAGTTTGAGCAGCTGATGCAACATGAATTTCAAATGAGTTCTATGGGTGAATTAACTTTCTTTTTGGGGATTCAAGTTAAACAGTCAAAGGAGGGAATTTTCATATATCAAGATAAGTATGTCTCTGACATTCTTAAGAAGTTCAATTTTGATGCTATGAAGCCAGTCACTACACCTATCAAATCTATCAACTCATTGGGCAAGGATGAAGATGGTCAACCTGTTGAAGTCAAGCTGTACAGATCTATGATTGGCTGTCTTATGTACTTAACTGCATCTAGGCCTGATATCATGTTTGCTGTCTGTTTATGTGCATTATAGAGAAGAGAATGGAAAAGTACTGCTTTTTGGTTTTATGAAAGTACTGCTCCGAAAGTACTGCTTTGGAAAGTACTGCGCACGTGGAAAGCACTGCTTGTCTTATCAACGTACTGTTCCAACGGTCAAAAGATGGGTTAAAATTCAAATAACGGTAACTTTGTTATTATGGGCTGTGATTTTTCAAATCTTACCTATATATAACTACCCTCCGATTTTCCCTCTCATCTTTATACTTATCAATCTTTTTCATATTTCTCTCTCTTTCACATTTACTATTCATCGAATCACTTACTTTTGTAAACACCAAACAATGCGAATCAAAATACAGTTTCTAGACACAACATGGTGGCTAATTTGGATAAAACTGAAGCTAATGTCGCATTCCATGACATTATTGATTTTCTCACTGGATCTCCAATCAGTTATGCACTTTTGGTAGAACCAGATGTTATTGAGCCATGGATTTAACAGTTTTGGACAACTGCTAGCACTCACATGGAGAATGATGAGTCATATATACAGGCTAAGGTTTCTGGAAGGATTGTGAAAGTTAGTGAAGCCTCAATTCGAAAAGATCTATTGTTTGATGATGAAGAAGGATCTATACATTTTGACAAACAGCTTCTTTGGGATACTTTAAGAGACATTGGGTATGAAGGGTCTTTAACGGAAACAACATTCAAGAAACACTTGTTTAGTCCACATTAGAAGTACTTGGTTCATGTCCTACTTCATTGTATCAGTTCTAAGAGTACTTTATGGGAGCAATATGGTTCTAATATAGCATCTGCTCTGGTGGGATTAGCTACAAATCGTATATTCAACTTTTCAAGACTCATTCTAGATGGTATGCTATCTCATATTTCTCATGGATCACCCTGGCTCATGTATCCAAGATTTATTCAAGTATTCTTGAATAAACAACTTCATGATGTACCAAAGCCTTCAAGCTTATTACCTGTTGTGGTACAACCTGCAAAGATTTTCACCTTCATGGCTAGGAAGAGTGACAAGTTTTCTGGAAGGAACACTCCCTTAACTACTTCAATAATGGAGATTGTTCAAGCAATTCGAGATGAGGCTGCTGCAAGTGAAGAACGAGAAGGTACTGCATCTTCTCAAGGTACTGCTTCTCAAGGTACTGCTTCACAAAGTCCTGATATACAAGAAGGTACTGCAGCTTCGCCTTCACCATCTCCACAAGCATCTACTCATGGTCATTCAGAACCAGAGGTAAACCCACCATCCACTCCCAATGATTACACTTCAACAGATGGGCTTCAAACATCTGGAGGAGATGAGGAAGATGTGGCATCTGAGGGTCAGGTTCTGAATAATTATGCTTTGATAAGGGAGTTATTCAGATTGAAGAAAGACTTTGAAACTCAAGCTGCATAACTAGTGATGCTAAAGACCAAATTTAGAAGATTAAAGAAGTTTGTCTGGCCATTGGTTCAACATCACAGGTTGTGGTTGAAGTCTCAAAAGAAGAAAGGAAGGAAATTTAAGAAGCCTTCAACGGGCAAAAAGGTTCAACAACAGTCTTCTATCCAATTGGGGAGGAATCTGGAGCAAGATAATTTGAAATAAGATGTTAAGTTTTATGAAGATGAACCTCAAGGTACTGAGCCTGAAGGAACTGGAGTTCAAAGTACTGGTGTAAAAAGTACTGATGATCAAAGTGCTAGTGATCAAGGTACTACTGCTCTTCAAGGAACACATAGACAAGAGCTGATTACACCAAGGACACTTAATTTTGATGAAGAAGCTGGTCCTTCCACAGTTCTACAAGAAGAGGAAGCTGATACACCTATGGTTGAGCACATTGCAAGTGATGATGAGACAGTTGCTCAAATTTTGCAGAATCTATCAAGACCAAGAGGTGTTAGTATTCTAGGAGTTGCTGAAGAACAACCACAAGCTTCTCAACCAGTTTTAGATCCAAAAGACAAAGGCAAAGGCAAACTGGTGGAAACAAAGAAGAAGAAAAAGCTGACTTTAGCAGAGTTAAGAGCTATTGAAGTGGCTAAGAATGAAGCAGCTGCTAGGGAACTACAAGCTAAATTTGATGCTGAAGCAGCTATACCAGAAAAGTCAGTTGTTATACCTAGAAGACCAATGAGTAAGGCTAAAAAAAGAAATGCTATGATGGCTTATTTGAAAGGTCAAGGGTATACTGGATTACAGAAGCTGAACTATTTAGAGATGAAATATTTATATAATGCTGTCAGAGAAGCTTATCAGAAGCAAGTTAAGAGTATTATTTCTTTTAAAGATGATGATAAGCAAAAGGAGCATGATAGTAAAAGAATCTTAAAAAGAAAAAGAACAACTGAAGCTGAACAACCATCAAAGAAGATTGAGTTAAGATCAGATACAGTTGATGAGTTGAGAAATTACATAAGAGTTGTCGACTTTGAGAATCCTAAATCCAAAGATGTTGCAGTTAAGAAGTCCAAGATAACTACATTTGAAGTAGTAGAATCAAAGGATGGAAATTATTTGATGTTCCATAGGGAGGATGAAAGTTTTAGAGTGTTCAATTTTCTATGGAATATACTGCACATAATAGATAGAGCAGATCTGTTTCAACTATATCAATTAGTGCAAGAATACTTTGAACATATTCCATCAACTGGAGTTGGCTTAGTATTACTAGGAGATCTGACAACTATCTGGGAAACTGAGGAAACAAGCACTGAAGTAATCTGGCTAAATCAAGAAATTGGGAGATTACAAGCTGGAGATTCTTTGAAGAATCAGGAGTGCATGCTTTGGAATTGGAAGATGGAACTATGATCCATATGTTAGCTGAAAGAAGATATCCTTTGACAAGAGATCTTATGAGAAGGATGCTGGATCATGGAATGGAAGTCGAGGAAGAGAATGAAACAGCCCTAATGGTTATTGAAATATATATCAAATGGACAACGGCTGAGGATGAAGCATAAGTACTGGTATGATGTTTAATTGTATAAATTTTTGAAAAATAAGTACTTTATTCAAAGTACTGCTGAACAAACAGTACTTTAATCAAAGTACTGCTTGCAGCACAAAACCAGTAAATGTTTTTCAAATAAAACTTTTGTTAAGAGAAAAATATTTTGAAACAAAGGTTTAACTAAAACAAATGGTTTTTGAGATTGTTACAACAATAGGTTATCAGTCCACCACGTCTAACAAAAGGACTGGCTAATCCATGAGCAAACGGCTCTGGTAAAGATATCTTAAATCCGTTATATAGTTGACAACTTGCTAATAAGTTGTATGGTAATCAACTCACCATATCAGCAAAAGTAAAGAGTTGGATAGCCCACAAGAAAAATGGCTTGTGGTAAAGGCTGTGGAAAAACCATTTATATGGTAATTAGTTCACCATGGTTGCAAGAACTAACTAGTCCAAAAGGGTACGACTTTTGGTAAAGACAAAACAAATCCGTTGATAGCTGATGATTTGCTAAAAACCATATGGTTATCAATGTACCATGGTCTTACACACCTAAACATTGGCTACTCCAGAGTTAATGGCTTTGGTAAAGAGACATCAAAATCCATTAAAATTTCAATGATTCACCTCTCACAGGAGTTTACACACTTGGAAGTGATGAGAATAGACTGAAACTTAATGAACTGATGTACAAATTGTCATATGTTGCTGAAAAGATGGAGCTTGCTGATTGTTGATGTAAAGAATTACTGATAAAGACTACTTTGATGATAATACAAGCACATGGGATACAAAGACAAAACTTCGAAGATAAAGACACAATCTTTCTTTGAAGACTAAGACATTAAAGATGAATATACAAAGGAACTTGAATTCAAGCAAGTAGAATTCAAGTTAGGGGAGGATTGTTGGGATATAAAGAGTCAAAGTGCTAAAGAGTCAAAGTACTGAAGAGTCAAAGTACTGCTAATGAAGTCAAAGTACTGCTCGTTCATCAAAGTACTGCATGGTTAAAGGACTGCTATGCAAAATCGTTAAGGATTATAATGTAATTCTAGAATGATCTAAGTTTAGTTTAGTATTACTTGACTTATAAGGAATTGAATTGTAAACCGACTAGGGTTATCCTTATGCCTATAAAAGGACCCCTAGATTGGCATTAGAGAGAAGTATTCGTACGTGCATTATTAGAGAGTATTAGAGTTTATCAAGTTCGATATTAGAGTTGTTAGAGATTGTTAGTGAATCTGTGTATCAAGCAGGTTCATAGTTTTAATATAATCGTTAAAGTTAAAGTTAATTCTTCTTAGCTTTATTCAAGTAAATTCCGCATACTTAATAGAGTTAATTCAGTGTTTCATTGTTAGTGACTTAGGATTTATCCGAGGTTGCTAAGCCCTTACAAGCTACATAAGTTAGTTTGGGTGTAGTACATCGATCCAACAATGTCCCTAATCCTCTTGTTATAGGAACAAGCAGTGGTGGTTCCAGGCTTCAACCTAGTCTAACTAGGGAGGAATCTGAGCCAATGCCCTATGATTCACCTCTCCCAACAGGTCACACAATTGGAAGTGTTGAGGGCAGTGGGAAACAAATGGAATTGATGGACCTTTGTACCAAAATTAGCAAAGCAGGTTGAATCTCTAGAAAGAGACTTGGCACAATTAAAGGAGCAACATTCCAAGGATGTTACACATTTGAAAGAAGAGATTCAGACCTTGAAGGAAGAGTTGAAGGGGTTGAAGCAAAGGAAAACTGCAAAGATTGTGATGTCATCTTCATCCTCACCTAACGATGGTGATTCAGATGATTTCAATAAAGATTTAGGAAATTCTCCCAAACAGGGGAGGAAAACAGATGCTGAAACCAAGGGGAGAAGAATTGACTTTGGAGATAAAGGTGTTTCAAGTAAAGGTACTGAAGAAGCTGATACTCAAGAAGTTCCTCAATAGCAACTAGAGCAAGAAATTTTCAGTACTGCAACCACTGATTTTGTTCCCACTGCAGAAGAAGTTACCACTGCTGATCAAGCTATTACCACTGCAGAGGAAGAAATCAAGAAGAAGAAAGGTAAAGCAGTTGTGCAGAATAAAGATCAAGTTGCTAATAAGAAAATACTGGAGGAGATAGAGATTGACTTTGGAGATGAAGGTGTTTCAAGTAAAGGTACTGAGGAAGCTGATACTCAAGAAGTTCCTCAACAACAACTAGAGCAAGAAAATTTCAGTACTGCAACCACTGATTTCATTCCCACTGCAGAAGAAGTTACCACTGTTGATCAAGCTATTACCACTGCAGAGGAAGAAATCAAGAAGAAGAAAGGTAAAGCAGTTGTGCAGAATGAAGATCAAGTTGCTAGTAAGAAAAGACTGGAGGAGATAGAGATTGCAGATTTCATGGAGGCTAAAAGGCTGGGCAGAATGGACACCACTGATCCAATGGATGTTAATTCAGTTTCCACTATTCCACCTATAATATTCAGAGAAAAGACTCCAGAGTTCAGCTATGTACCTACAAGAGATTGAGTTCTTGATTACTAATGATCCAGTGATCAAGAAGAAGGCAGTTGACCTAGTTGCAGATAAGTCTTTAACTGAAGAACAAAGAACAGCACAGTTAAAGGATTTCATTCAGATGAAGAATAATCAAGCACTTCAAGATGCAATTGTTTCAGTCAAGAAGGGTCAAAAGAAACCAAGACAACCAACCAAGGCACAAGTGATTTCAATGATGAAAGATTATTGTTGCAGTATTGATGGCTGGAAAAGACATCAATTCAAAGGTATGTCTGATGATAAAGTTGAAGGTATCTACTACAGAGTTAAAAGGCAAGACCAAGATTTTATCCCAATGGACTCTGAAGAAGAAGAAAGAAGGTATCCTAATCTGAAGAGAAAGGCCAAAGATAGTAAATCTCAGACATTTAAGAAGACAAAATTTGCTGAAGAACAAGAAGTTGAAACTAAGAAATTCACTGAAGAACAGCTGACTGAAATGATATTGATTGAAGAAGAATATTTTTATCCTGAACCACTGCAAGTCAGACATCCTATTATTGATTGGGAAGTGTTTACTGCTAGCAATTTTGCTCCAACATGGAAGATTACAAGGCTAGGTGGTGAAACTTCATCATTCATTCAATTTGAAGAACTCATCAAAGCATGTGACAGACATGATCTGGATACTTTGTGGAGATTAGTTCAAGAAAGGTTTGATGCTGAAAATCTCAAAGATATGAAGGAAATGCAGTTATGGGTTAATCTAAGAAGGCTCTATGAACCAGATACAAATGATGATTTCTGGAAATTCTCATGTTCCTGTCCTGGTACTAAATGGTTTTATTATGATTCATGTGAAGTTTATCATGTTTCTACATCAGATGGAGTGGATGCATTCATGTTTGCTGAGAAAGAATACCCACTCAGAGCTGGAACTCTCACTGTGATGTTGTGTACAACAATAAGAGTTCATGAAGATAATGAGAAGGTAAGAGCATTGTTACTTAGGCTTCAAGATCAATGTTCAAGAGCTATTCAGGAATTAAGGAGAAAGTGGAGTGTTTGAAAGAATTCCCTAAATCCTCACAGAAGATGCAGATTGAAGAAACTTATTGATTTGCATAGAAATCATAAGTTTAGGGGAGGATTGTTGGGAATAATATTAACATTTACCACTGATAAGTTGTGGAAGACACTGCTAAAGATTACACTAGCAGTGGAAACTCATTACCACTGCCAGTACATTATTACCACTGCTATTAGGATAATTGTTACGTATCCGTGTATTGATAAGTATAGAAACGATCTTGTGTATATTCTATATTATTAGCTTTATAATTATCTTGTAAAGGACTCCTTGTGCTATAAAAGGAGATCCTAGGTCATTGTTTAGATTACAAAATACTCACGTAAGCTTCAAGGTGTAACCCTAGTGATAAGCAAGATCACTCGTATTATTTCTTAATAATATTGGAGCTTTGTGTTAAACTATTTACTTACATTACATCATATAATCCATCTTCTAAGTATTACTAAGTATATTCCGGGTGCTTATTAATATAACTCAAAATATCACTAACACAAGGTGTGTGTTTAGATCCATCAGCACCAGTGTTGTGTTATTGGCAGAAAGGGAGAAGAAGCAAATCCCTATCTACTTTGTTAGCAGGGTTCTACAGAGAGCTGAGCTAAATTATCCAGAGTTGGAGAAGTTAATCTTGGCTTTGGTCCATGCTGCGAGGCGCCTTCGAAGGTACTTCCAAGCTCATCCCATAACCGTACTTACTGACAAGCCTATTAAGCAGATACTTTCGAAGCCGGAGAAATCAGGAAGGATAGCTAAGTGGGCTATCGAGGTAGGAGAGCAAGAAATTGAATACAAAGGTAGAAACTCGGTCAAAGGGCAAATATTGGCAGACTTCTTAGCAGAAACACCCTCCGAACCAAAGCAGGACACAAAAGTTGCTAAGAAGAAGCTTGTTAAGATGGTCGAAGGGTGGAAACTTTACACCGATGGAGCCTCCAGCACCGACGGTTCTGGCGCAGGTCTAATGCTTGTTGATCGCGAAGGAAAGGAGTATACTTATGAACTCCGTTTTTAATTCGATGCTACTGACAATGAAACGGAGTACGAAGCCTTGCTAGCAGGCCTCCGACTGGCTAAGGACATGGAGGTAGAAGACTTGGCTATTTTTGTTGACTCACAACTGGTGGCTAATCAGATAAAAGGCTCCTACAAAGCGAGACAACCTGTGATCAAGCAATACTTGGATAAGGCCAAGGAGATGCTCGAAGGGTTTACATCCTACAACATAGAGCATTTTCGAAGAAACCAAAACAAGAAAGCGGATGCACTTAGCAAACTGGCATCAATGGCATTTGCTCATCTAACTAAGGAGGTTCTGGTCGAAGTGTAGGTAGACAGGTCCATCGTCCGAAAGGAGGTGTCTGACGTAATACTGGAGGAAGACTCAAATTGGATGACTCCAATTAGAGAATATCTAATCAGTGGTATACTACTGGAGGATCATAAACTAGCTCGAAAGGTCCGCATCAAAGCACCATAGTACAGAATCATGGGGAACTACCTATACCGAAGGTTATTTTTGTCTCCATGGCTTCGTTGTGTGGGACTTAGGAAAGCCGCAAACATCATACAAGAAGTGCACGAAGGATCCTGCTGGCTTCACGCAGGACCTCACTCTGTTGTTTCTAAGATCATGAGGATCGGATATTATTGGCCTTCGATGCACAGGGACGCAGTAGAAATCATCCAGAAGTGTGAAGCCTGTCAAGTTCACTCAAGGGTGCCGAGGCTACCAAAACAAGATATGACCTCTGTAACGTCCGCATGGACTTTCAGCCAATGGGGAATAGACATTGTAGGCCCTCTACCAATTGCTCCAGGAGGAGTAAAGTTCTTGGTTTTAGCCATCGACTACTTCACGAAATGGGTGGAAGCTAAGCCTTTGGCATCCATCACAGGAAGGCACATGGAAAAGTTTGTATGGGAACACATTATCTGCCGGTTCGGAGTACCCCACATCATCATCTTAGATAATGGGAAGCAGTTTGCCGAAGGGGTATTTCCAGTGTTTTTCAGAGGCCTGAACATCAAACAATCTTTCACTTAGATAATGGGAAGCAGTTTGCCGAAGGGGTATTTCCAGTGTTTTGCAGAGGCCTGAACATCAAATAATCTTTCACTTCCGTCTACCATCCTCAAGGTAACGGACAAGTGGAAGTTACAAACAGGGACATCATCCAAGGCATAGAACGAAGATTGGGATATAGTCGCCACGTTTGGGTAGATGAACTACCTCAAGTACTCTGGGCTCACAGAACACACACAAAGTCAAGTCATGGGGAAACACCTTTTAGCTTGACATATGGCACGGAAGCTGTCATCCCTTCGAAAGTAAGTGTCGAAACAGAAAGGGTCATGAACTTCGAAGCAGCAGACAACGAAGAAAGACTCCGTAGCAACCTAGACCTACTCGAATAACGAAGGGAAATAGCCACAATCAGGGAGGCTATCCATAAGCAAAAGATTGAAATGTACTACAACAACAGGGTTCGGCCTTCGACCTTCAAGCTAGGAGAATACGTCCTCTGACTCAACAGTACAAGTAAAGCTGAGTACCAGGGTAAACTAGGGCCTACATGGGAAGGGCCCAACGTTGTTAAGGAAGCTTATGGCAACAGATCCTACAAGCTGGAAACCTTGGATGGAGACGCTATTGATAGAACTTGGAATGGCAATACCCTTCGTAAGTTCTACGTATGAAACTTACAATGTCCAAGGACACTTTTTAATTTGCTTTCAATCAATGTATTTGCATTCTTCTCACTTAGGGAAAGAAGCATTAATGGTAGGTGTCTAGTATTCATTTCTTAAAATGATGTAATCCTCCCTACCCACTTGATGATATAACGCATTTCCCTCAAATCTCTTGTTTCGTTCAATACAACAAAGATTTGTCCACCAAGTCGCTTTTATAAGTTTCAATGTCAAAGGGATGTACAAAGACTAACAACACGTCTTGCTCATATGCATAACATCCATCTCAACTTCACATTAACTTTCGTATGTGGCCTTAAGGTACTTTAAGCCTTTCGCTGCCCAAAGGATTAAGATGGAGTGGGTCGCAACCCTCTGTCAGCAGTCAAATTATACGATTGCTATATTCTTGGTGAAGTAATTATACACAATGAGGCTATGCATCTACCATACGCCTTAGGTTGTAAAAATTTTACGTGCAAACAAAACATAAAGAGAAGAATCACACTTAGCAAAATAAAGGCCCTAGTAGCCTTGATGTAAATATTACTGACTAGTTTAACTAGTCCCAAGAGGCCGTAGCCTTAACAATCAAAACAAACAAACCATTGTCTTAGGCCGAAGCCTATACTACACACATCAAATGTTAATTGTTTCATCAAGCATATAGCCTAGAAAGAGACACAGACAAATTGTTTGAAAACAGGATACATACCACCCTGGGATCAAATTACTACCACATGGTAGCCTTCATCAAACTTTGGAATGGGTCGGATCAGCTGAACCTGGGGATGGAACCTTGGGAGATGGAGTCTTCTTCGAAGGGGATGTAGGTTGGACCTTCCTTGGCTTCTTGGCCAGCAGGACCTTCCTTCGACACTTCGGCAAGGAAATGGAACTCTGAAGCGGTTAAGGCATTGCCTGCATCATCATACTCCTTCTTATGAGTTGCCCTGTAGTATGGAACTTTTTCCAGCTTCACTGGTTCCTCTATCGCAGCTATCTCCTCCAAAGTGGTACACTTGCCATGAAATATGGCCGCATTCACTAGGTTCCCAATTGCAATCCCCACATCATCACTATGGTAAAGTTCCATTGCGATGTAGGGGATGAATTTGGTTACCAAGTCCACCCTATCCTTCTTGAGCATCTTCAACTGAAGGTTTAACCCATCTACCTTCTCCCTGAGCTTGATCTCCTGGTCCACCAGCTTATCTCTCTCTTCTTCAAGGCCTCCACACTTGGACGAAAGAACATATATTTTCTCTTTGTAGCCTACGACCTTCGAGCCTTCGAGAGTTAGCCAGCTGCATTCAGCTTCGCTTGCTGCCAGTTGACCTTTGAGCTTTTCCACATCAGCTCTGAGATCTTGCACTAACGGGTTCTTGTCAAATTCCTCCATTGCATCTTCACATTTTTTTCTCCAGGTCTGCATACTTCTTATCCCTAGCCTTCTCCCTGGCAAGCATGACATCCATTTCTTCTCGAGCCTTGGTGACAGCACGGAGCAGCTCCCTTGTCCTAGTATTGAGTTGGTTGTCAAGCATGCATTGTCTGACATAACTCTTATCATGAAGATCGCAGAGCCTTTCCATGGACATGTTGTCCATTACCCCCTTACAGCTGGGTGGGGTCACACTCTCCACAAGCAGATGACTGGCTAAGGGAGAGGAAAGCTCCTTCGTATCAGGAAGTCCTGCATCATATGTAAACTTGTTAATATATTATTACTTGTATCTCATTCTTTGTAACAGGAAAGAAACCTTACCATAGATATCATCTATGCTGGGCCCTTCGATGCTGGAAACACCACAGCCTTACCCTGGGCACTCTTTTGCCGGGTAGTCCGAGAGGGAGGAGTAGGCAGTATAAGCTTTCTCTTCGATGCGGATTTAGCAGCTTTTGCACTGGTACCTTTCCTGCTTCGAACTCTCTCACCAATGCCGGAGGGTCCTACAATGGCCAACTGTCCTTCTGAGACTGGTTCATCAGAATCTGCAACATTCTCCACAAGCTGGTCTTCAACATCTATGGGTTACTTTGAAGGGGGAGCAGAGGAAACAGGTTCGATGGGCTGACCATCCACATCATTGTTGTTCACCGACACTGAAGGAGAGCCCACACCATAGCTCGTCTCCTAGGGATCCTTCGGAATGAAGCTGACCTCCTTTGCACCACCAGCAACCACAAAGTTTCTGAATGACATATCTGCGCAAAGGAACAAATAAGATGAATATCAGAAAGATAAGTTTTTATCTCTTATTCTAATCAAAAAAATACATACTTTCTCCATCACAAATAATCTCAGGAACCAAAGGAGATCCCTCCCATGAAAAGAATTGGCTCAGGGAATGTTTGGCAATCAACTGGATGACGAGCCAAACGCTGATACAAAGGATTCCTCCTCACGGTATATGGCAAGGGATCGTTGAACCTTTTTTCATCATATTCAAATTCTGGGTTTAACAATGCAGGGAAAGTTGGAGGAATAATTGTACTCTGGATGTAAAAGAACTTTCCTTTCCAGTTCCTGATGTTTGTAAACGGCCTATCTATGAGAATGGGCACATCCCTCTCACCCTCTTTGCCAACGTCAACCAATCTCCTCCAGGGTACAAATTCATAAACCCTCTAAGCACAGTTAATGATGGTTCAAACCCATAAGCTTTACACATCACAATTCATTGTACAATAGATTACTACCAGGCTTCGATGATGATCAAAGGTATGAGGGGTGTATGTTCCAGCCAAGACTTGCCTTTCACCTGAGAATAAGAAATACGAAACACTACGTTAAGTGATTACGCAGGGGTATGACCCTGCGAACCACCTCCGGCGTGAGAGTAAGTATGAGTTGTGGTTGTATAAGTGTGTGTAAGTAAAGAGATGAGTGTGAAATGAGCATACCATAATCCATTGCCCGTCCAACCTATTTATAGTAGATGAAATAGGGTTGAGAGCACTTCTGCATGAATGTCGGAGATCATAGGGACGTCCCATGATTGTGGGTAACCGCTAGGGTTTAGTGACCCACGTTCTCAGACTTGACGAGGAAGCCAAGAGAGAGAGGGAGATCGTGGGTTTGACCAAGTCAGGAGGTTCCCCTATCCAGTGCTTCTTCGTCAGCCATACCCCAAAGGGCTTAGGGCTTCGAATGGCAAATTCCCCTGAGGTAACCTTCGTGATAACGAATGGTTTGACGCCTATGGATATTCTGGAATCCTAACTTGGGCCTTCGAATGAAAGGGCTTCGATACGTCTCGGAGGAGTGTCCTTCGAGCTACTCGAAGGGTACATCATCAAGCCCCCAGTCGAAAGTGATGTATATGAGCGAAGAGGCATTGCTTTCGACTTCATGCTTCGAAAAAAATACCATCCTACTGCTAATCGTATTAGTTGGAAGATAACTATGCAACTAACTAAGCGCATTTAATGCTAATTAAACCTTTCGGCTGCCCGTTATAGGAATCACATTTTCCCATTTTACCCGGAGACCAAAAGTCTTCTTTTTAAAATTTAAAAACAATTTAAACCGGATAAGAGTAAGTAGTAGTTACACGTGTGCGGCTAGGAAAGCGGTAAAAAAAAGTATTTAAGGAGGGGTTGTTGAAACCCTAAAACATTTTCACTCTCTCCGCCATATTTTTCACGCAGTAAAACTTGATCGCCACCACTTTGAAATCAAAAGGTAAACCTTCCTTCTCACTGGTAGCTTGTTTTTTTTTAAATGGATTCCAAGTTCATCATAAAACAACAAAAATGTACATTGTCTGCAAAAGATTTACATGATCACTTAGCTGATTACCCAATCCCACCAGAGCACAAAGTGATGTTACCCAAGTCTAATTAGGGTATTTTTGATGCTCCTTAAGGTTTCGTAGGACTATATACTCATGCATTTAGCCATTCTAACCTTAGGATTCCACTGCACCCACTGATATTAGAGTTTATGCAATACTACAAGGTTCATATCTCTAGGTTCAACCCCTTTGGTTTATCCAAACTGACCACATTCATAGTGATGTGTAAAGCATACGGCTATGAACCAACATTAAAGGTTTTAAGAGGTTTTATGAACTTGTATCCTGGGGGCAATTGGTTAACTTTAGCAAAAGGCCTAAATCGGATGTGCCAAACCTGTTTGGGAGGGTGTATACCAATATAACAGGTTGGAAAGGTAGATTTTTCTGTGTGGAAGACTCTATTGTTCCCCCTAATTATCCAGAGTTGCTGAATAAGGAAAATATGTTTGATGCAAAACGGTACAATGACCCCTTGCCATATGAGGTGCGAAGGGATCCCTGCTATCAGCGTTTGGCTAGATACCCTGTTGATGTGCAAGTGTTCCCCGAAGCCATCTTATACATGGCTGGGATTGCCCAGAGCTGGGAGGGGTCTCCCAAGAAGCCTGTTATCATGTACCATGGAAAAAGTATGTTTCTCTACTTCTGTTAAAGTATGACCAATGTAGCACTGATATTTATTTCCTTTTGCTTCTTTTTTGCAGAGATGTCATTCAGAAACTTCATGTACCAAGATTTGGATGAAGACTTAAGCTTTATGCTGGCTGATAAGGCCAAAGAGCCGTATGGTGTTGGCTCTCCGTCTACATCTGTCAATAATGAGGTGGATACCCCGAAGCCAAAGCCTATTTCATCGGCACCCCCACAAGCTGCGCTGGAGGGCCCTTCCCTACTTGTTAAGAATGCTGCTGATTCGGACGATCCTGTGGAAGAGGATGTCCAGGTTGTAGGTTCCACCGGGATAGCTGACAGATTGAAAAGCTGAAAAGGAACAGCAGCCAAGGCTGTTAAGTCTACCACAAGAGGAAAAATCCCCTACCTGCCTCCGGATGTAGAGTTGTGAAGCAGAAGAGTGCTGAAGGCAGAAAGTTTGTGAAGTCAGCCTTCGAATTGCCAGATGAATTAGTGGAGGTGCATGGTAAGCAGTTTCTCCTTATAAAATATGTGAAGTCATAATTTGATGGATCTGGACACACTCCTTGAGTCAATGATATTTTGTATAATATTAGTAAGCACGCGGAATTTACTTAGTAATACTTAGAAGACGGATTGTATGATGTATTGTAAATAAACACAGATTAAACACAAAACTTAAGCTCCAATATTATTGATGAATAATACGAGTGATCTTGCTTATCACTAGGGTTACACCTTGAAGCCTTTGTGAATAATACGTATGAATGTATGTAAGTACCTAAGACTATGACCTAGGACCTCCTTTTATAGTATAAGGAGTCCTTTACAAGATAAGTATAAAGCTAACAATATAGAATATACACAAGATCTTTGCTATACTTATCTAGACACGTTCTCCTAACCATTATCTAATAGCAGTGGTAATAATGTACCAGCAGTGGTAATACATTTCCACTGCCAGTGTAATCCAAGCAGTGTCTTCCACAACTATCAGTGATAACAGATTATTCCCAACAATCCTCCCCTAAACTTATGATTTCTTTGTAAATCAATAAGTTTCTTCAATCTGCATCATCTTCAAGGATTTGGGGAATTCAACCAAACACTTCACTTCTTTCTTAACTTCTGAATAGCTCTTGAACATTGATCTTGAAGCCTATGTAACAATGCTCTGACCTTCTCATTGTCTTCATGAACTCTTATTGTTGTACATAACATTACTGTGAGAGTTCTAGCTCTGAGTGGATATTCTTTCTCAGCAAGCATGAATGCATCTACTCCATTTGCTGTAGAAACATGATGAACTTCACATGAATCATAGTAAAACCATTTAGTACCAGGACATGAACATGAGAATTTCCAGAAATCATCATTAACATCTGGATCATAGAGCCTTCTAAGATTAACCCATAACTGCATCTCTTTCATATCTTTGAGATCTTGAGCATCAAACCTTTCTTGAACTAACTTCCATAATTTGTCAAGGTCATCTTTGTCAAAAGCTTTGATGAGATCTTCAAATTGTATGAATGAGGAAGTTGCACCACCTAGCCTTGTGATCTTCCAAGTTAGAGCAAAATTGCTAGCAGTGTAAACCTCCCAATCAATGATAGGATGTCTAACTTGCAGTGGTTCTAGATAAAAATCTTCTTCTTCTATCACAATCATTTCAGTCATCTGTTCTTCAGTGAACTTCTCAGTTGGAACTTCTTGTTCTTCAGCAAACTTTGTCTTCTTAACAGACTGAGAATCACTGTCTTTGGTCTTTCTCTTCAAATTAGGAAATCTACTTGCTTCTTCTTCAGAGTCCATTGGAATAAAATATTTGAACTCTGTAGTAGATACTTTCAAATCTATCATCAGACATTCCTTTTAATTGATGTCTCTTCCAACCACCAACATTACAACAATAAGTCTTCATGTATGCAATAACTTGTGCGTTAGTTGGTTCTCTTGGTTTCTTTTAACCTTTCTTGACTGAAACAATAGCCTCTTGAAGTGCTTGATTATTCTTCATCTGTATAAAATCGTTTAACTGTGCAGTTCATTGTTCTGCAGTTAAAGATTTATCAGCTACTAGGTCAATTGCCTTTTTCTTGATTACTGGATCATGTGCAATCAAGAAATCAATTTCTTCTTCAGTAGGTGCATAGCTGAACTCTGGAGTCTTTTCTCTAAGTCTTGTAAGTGGAACAGTGGAAATTGGATTTTCCAATCTGTCCAACCTTTTAGCCTCCATAAGGCTTACAACTTCCAATTCTTCAAGCTTTTTCTTTTCAGCAACTTCATCTTCATATATCATTTTAGCAACTTCTTCATCATGAGCAATCTGAACTTGTTCTTTCTTTAAAATCTTTCTTCCATGTTGCTCTTCACTTTCCATAACTGCTTTACCTTTATCTTTCTTCTGTTTATCAATTTCTTCACTTGCAGTGACAACATTATGTTCATCAGTGGGAATATTTGGCTCTGCAGTGGAAATTGGATCAGTGGTAAAATCAGTTGCAGTACCTAAAATATCTTGCTCTTGTTGCTCTTCTTGAGTATCAGCTTCCTCTGCACCTTTACTAGAAACACCTTCATCTTCAAAATCAATTTTCCTCCCCTGAGTTTCAGCACCTGTTTTCCTCCCCTGTTTGGGAGAATCACCCAAATCTTTATCAAAACCAGCTGAATCACCATCATTAGGTGAGGATGAAGATGAGATCATCAACTTTGCAGTTTTCCTTTGCTTTTTCAACCCCTGCAACTCTTCCTTCAAGGTCTGAATCTCTACTTTCAAAAATGTAATATCCTTGGCATGTTGCTCCTTAGGTTGTGCCAAGTCTTGTTCCAGAGATTTGACCTGTTTAGCTAACTTTGTACACAAAACCATCAATTCCAATTGTTGCCCACTGCCCTCATCACTTCCAACTGTGTGACCTGTTGGGAGAGGTGAATCATGGGGCATTGGCTGAGATTCCTCCCTAGTTGGACTAGGTTGACGTCTAGAACCACCACTGCTTGTTCCTTTGTGTTGTCATGAGAGAAGTTGTCTGTTTTTGCCTCCTCTCATAGGTGTGAGAAACTGGTGGAGTATAATCAATGTTTGGAACAGAGAGTATAGGTGAGTTTTGTTCAGTTGTAATCTTTGCAAGCATTTGAGGAAAGAGAGGTGTAAAAATCATGTTGCCATCTTTGGTCATGTTTTGAAAAACTTTAGGCTTGAGGCAACTGATGTTATAAACATTTGTATAAGGTTGCAGTTGAAACTCATTTAGCACACAACAGTGGTAAAATAACACTGTCAGTGGAAACTGTGAACTAATAATTTTTCACAAAAATTTCAAAGAGCAGTGGTAAAGAAAAACATATGAAAACTAGACTGCTCTTATCATAGTTTTTAGCAGACTACAAGCTATCAATGGATTTGATATGTCTTTACCATGAGCCATTTGCTATGGACTAGCCAACTCTTAATCATAAATAATGTGGTGAGTTGATAACCATATAGTTTTTGGTAAACTATCAACCATGAACGGATTTGTCAAGTCTTTACCAGTAGCCGTTTGCTCTGGACTAGTTGATTCTTATGTGGATTAGACATGGTGAATCAATAACCATTTGTTGTGTATCTCAGTTATACACCTTTTAAGATCAGCTCCCATCTATGCTGCATAAAGGTTATGAAACAAACACAAGCACAAAACATATACAAACTTATACAACAATATTAGTACCCAGAAACTTCCACTCAACACCAAAGACAATTTGACACAAAAAGTTTATGGATTTAGCCTGCCAATACTTGTTACCAAGTACTGAAATCTACCCACATCAAGTCCTTTTGTTAATAAATCAGCATAGTTATCATCAGTATGAATTTTGACAATTTGAATTAGTCCCTTTTCATAACAGTCTCTTATGAAATGGTGTCTAATTTCAATATGTTTAGTCTTTGTGTGTTGAACTGGATTCTTAATAATGCAAATGGTACTACTATTGTCAATATGAATGATGGCATTCATGAAATTGTACCCATAGTCCAAAAGTTGATTCTGAATCCATAGAACTTGAGCACATCAACTTGCAGCAGCCACATACTCTGCCTCAGTTGATAAATTAGCCACCATAGTTTGTTTCTTACACTGCCATGACACTAATCTGTTGCCAAGAAATTGGCATCCACCAGTTGTAGATTTTCTATCCAAACTAGCTACAGCATAGTCACTATCTAAGTAAGTAACCAAATCTAGAGGTGAATCTCTAGAGTACCACAATCCCAGAGTAGGAAATGCTTTAAGATATCTAAAAATCTTCTTCACAGCAGTCAAGTGAGAGAACTTGGGAGTGACTTGAAACCTTGCACAGGCACACACTGTAAACATGATGTCTAGTCTAGATGATGTAAGATACATCAAAGAACCAATCATAGACCTGTACATGTGCACATCAACTGCTTCACCACTATTTTCCTTCAAGAGTATATGTGTAGTCTTGTCTGCAGGGCTGCTAGATGAATTTGCATCAGTGAACTTGAACTTCCTTAGTATCTCAGCCACATATTTATCTTGATTGATGAAAATACCATCTGACCTTTGCTGTACTTGGAGTCCCAAAAAGAATGTGAGTTCACCCATAGAACTCATCTTGAATTCTTCTTTCATTTGTTTCTCAAATTCTTTGCACATCTCTGTCTTTATAGATCCAAAAATGATGTCATCAACATAAACTTGAACCAGCAAGATATCATTCTTGCCTTTCTTGATGAACAAAGTTTGATCCACTCTGCCTCTATGAAACCCATTATCAAGAAGATAAGTAGTTAAGGTTTCATACCATTTCCTTGGTGCCTGTTGCAAGCCATACAAAGCTTTAACTACCCTGTATACTTTGTTGGGATATTCAGGGTCTTCAAAGCCTGGAGGTTGTGAGACATAAACCTCCTCATCAATCTGCCCATATAGAAAAGCACTCTTTACATCCATTTGATAGACTTTAAAGCCCATAAAGGATGCATAGGCTAAGAACAGCCTGATTGCTTCAATTCGTGCAACTGGGGCAAATACTTCTTCATAGTCAATACCCTCCTCTTGAGTGTATCCTTGAGCCACAAGCCTAGCTTTGTTTCTAATAACAATTCCTCTTTCATCCTTCTTGTTTCCGAACACCCATTTAGTACCTATTACCTTCTTGCCAGAAGGCAAATCACAAAGCACCCAAACCTTTTGAAGCTTAAATTGGAGCAACTCTTCTTGCATTGCTTCCACCTAACTTTCATCTTCAAGCGCCTTGTAAACATTCTTTGGCTCCATTTGTGACAGAAAACACATAAAGAGACATTCATTCTTGCCTTTATGAGTCTTAGATTCATATATTTTACTAATAAATCCATGAATATCAGGTAGCTTTGTTTGTCGTCTAGTCTTTACACGTAAGTAGACATCCCCAATTACATTTTCAAGAGGATGTGATTTATGAATAGAAGTGTGGGGAGTCTGAGCAACTGCAATCTCATTTGGCATATTTGAGATTTCAACATCATTGGCTTGAGCTTTCTCTGTAACTGGAGTTGTAATATCCACTTCTGGTGTTGCAGTGGAAACTTCTTGCCTAGCAGTGGACTCAGAATTGCCACTGCTTTCAGAGTTTTCTGCATTCAAATTGCTACTTCCTTCCTTTTCAAAATCATTAGAAGGGTGAGCATCTCCAGTTTTTGGTACATCATCATTATCTGCATAGTTGTAAGTGGTAGACTGAATTCATCATGATCATCTACATGATCCTTGCTTGGTTCATCATCATCAAGAAACTCTTCTGAACCTGCAAAATCAAAAGAAGATGCACCTGTAGAGATAGGCACATAATTAATAGTATTGGTTAGATTATCAAGATCAAACAGCCTTTCTGGACCAGTTCCTTTGAGATTTACTTTGTTTTCCAGGAACTCAACATGCAGATTCTCTTCAATCTTTTGGGTTCTTAAGTTGAATACTCTAAAAGCTTTGCTGACCATGGAATACCCAACAAAATACCCTTCATCAGATTTTTCATCAAACTTTCCCAGATAATCTATGGTATTGAGAATAGATACATGACATCCAAATGGTCTCATGAAGTCAAGGATAGGAGGCCTACCCCTAAATAACTCATAATGTGTCTTGTTCTTTGTTTTTACCACTAAAACCCTGTTTTGCACATAACATGCAGTGTTAACTGCTTCAGCCCAAAAAGTAATTGGCAATTTTGAATTTGCCAACATGGTTCTAGCATCCTCTATTAGTGTCTTGTTCCTCCTCTCAGCAACACCATTTTGTTGAGGAGTTCTAGCAACACTAAATTCTCTTTTAATACCTTAATCTCTACAAAAATCATCCATAACTCTATTTTTGAATTATGTCCTACTGTCACACCTAATGATTTTAACTTTCATATCATATTGGTTTTCAACTTCTGTGATAAAGATCTTAAGGATGCCAGTTGTTTCATCCTTGGTTCTAAAAAAGAAAACCCATATAAACCTGCTGAAATCATCAGTCACTACAAGACAATATTTCTTTAGATTCAAGTTGTTCACTGATGTAGGACCAAACAAGTCCATATGTAACATTTGAAGTGGGTGAGCAATAGAGTTAACCAGATTTGATCTGCAAGAAGCTCTGTGTTGTTTGCCCTTAAGACAAGCCACACAGGTTTAATCATTTTCAAATCTCTTCAGAGGTAAGCCTCTTACCAAACCATCTTTGACAATCTTATTAATGGTTTTGAAGTTAACATGACCAAGTCTTCTATGCCATAACATGGATTCATCCACTGTGGCCTTTGCAATCAAGCAAGCATAATCATCTTTAGCAACAATGTTGTTCATATCAAAGCTATATAGATTGCCTTTTCTAGGAATTTTAAGAAGAATCTGACTTTCATCAGGCATCTTAAAATCCTTAGAGAGAACAAAACACATATCTTTGGTAAAAAGAACATTGTTCTTCTTGTCACACATTTGTGACACACTAAAAAGATTATACTTAAGCTCTTTTACATAATACACAGGTTCAAACTCCGAGTTACCGGTTTTAATAACTCCTTTACCAGCAACTTTTCCATTAACACCACCTCCAAAGCTGACATACTTGTTGGATCGATGTACTCTAACCAAACTAACTTAAATAGCTTGTTAAGGTTTAATAACCTCGGATAAATCCTAAGTTATTAACAATGAAACACTGAGCAAACTCTATTAAGTATGCGGAATTTACTTAACAAAGCTAAGAAGAATAACTTTAACTTTTAATGATTTTATTAATAACTCTAACTCTTCTTATTATGCAGACTCTTTAACAACTCTAATAATATCGAACTTCTCTAAAACTCTAATAATGTCACGTACATCTAATGCCAATCTAGGGGTCCTGTTATAGGCTCAAGGATAACCCTAAACGGTTTACAATTCTTATCCTTGTACGTCAAGTAAACAATACTTAGAAAGTTCTAGATAAACATAACTTTCTATCTTTAATCAATTACAACCGAATTTAATCTTTGCAGTACTTTGATGATAAGCAGTACTTTGACTTTTACTTAGCAGTACTTTGACTTCTTGCAGTACTTTATCTTTCTGCAGTACTTTGTTAATCTTCAGTACTTTAAACTTCTGTATCCCAACAATCCTCCCCTAACTTGAATTCTACTTGTTTGATTTCAAGTTCCTTTGTAGATTTAGCTTTAACATCTTTATCTTCAAAGAGGAATTGTGACTTTATCTTCAGATTTTATCTTTGTAGATTCTCTGCTTATATCATCATCAAAGTAGTCTTTATCCGTATAATTCTTTTTAGCATCAAACAGCAATCTTATTTCTTTTCTGCAACATTCAGCAAGCTCCATCTTTTCAGCAACATAAGACAATTTGTACATTTAATTCAGTTAAGTTTCAGTCTATTCTCATCACTTCCAGATGTGTAAACTCCTGTGAGAGGTGAATCATTGAAAATTTAATGGATTTGAGTTCTCTTTACCAAAGCCATTAACTCTGGAGTAGCCAAATGTTTTGATGTGTAAGATCATGGTACACTGATAACCATATGATTTTTAGCAAATCATCAGCTATCAACAGATTCGAGTTGTCTTTACCAAAAGCTATACCCTTTTGGACTAGTTAGTTCTTTCATCATGGTGAACTAATTACCATATAATGGTTTTTCCACAGCCTTTACCACAAGCCATTTTCTTGTGGGCTAGCCAACTCTTCACATTACTGATATGGTGAGTTGATGACCATACAACTTATTAGCAAGTTGTCAACTAAAAACGGATTTGGAATATCTTTACCAGAGCCGTTTGCTCATGGATTAGACAATCCTTTTGTAACCATGGTGGATTGATAACCTATTGGTGTTACCATCTCAAAAACTATTTATTTCTTTTAACCTTTGTTTCAAAACATTTATTACTTAACAAAAGTTTTTCAAAATCAGTAACTGGTTTAATAACTGCAAGCAGTACTTTGAATAAAGCACTGTTTGATCAGCAGTACTTTGAATAAAGTACTGATATATCAAAAATTTAATCAATTAAGATTCATACCAGTTATTCATCATCATCAGCAATTGTAGTCCATCTAATAAATAGCTTGATGACCAGACATGCTATTTCATTATCTTCTTCTACTTCCATTCCATGCTCCAGCATCCTCCTCATAAGTTCTGGTGTAAGAGGATATCTTCTATCAGCTAACATGTGAATCATAATTCCATCTTCTAACTCTAGAACATGTACTCCAGATTCTTCAAAGAATCTCCAGCTAACAATCTCCCAATTCTCTTGATTCTTCCAAATTTCAGCAGTGCTTTGTTCTTCAGTTTCCCATACAGTTGTGAGATCTCCAAGCAATACTAAACCAACTCCTTCTGATGTATTTTGTTCAAAATAATCTCGCACCACATGATATAAATAAAATAAATCCACTCTATCTATGATGTGCAATAAATCCCATAGCCTATTGAACACTCTGAAGCTTTCATCAGCTCTATGAAACATCAGATAACTTCCATCTTTTGATTCTACAACTTCAAAAGCAATAATTTGAGATTTGTTCATTTTCATCTCAACATCATCTGTAGAATACTCAAAATCCACTATTCTTAAGTAATTCTTTAGTTCATCATTAGTATCAGATCGTAACTCAACTTTCTCTTTCTTTGATGACTGTATTTCTTCAGTTTTTCTTTTTCTTTTTAAGCTCCTTTTGCTATCTTTTTCTTTCCAAGCAGCATCATCTTTATAATCTTTGATGCTTTCAACACTTTTCTTATAAGCTTCCCTAACAGCATCATATAATTCTTTCATCTCAAAATAATTAAACCTCTGCAATCCTTTATACCCTTGACTTTTTAAATAAGCCATCATTGCATTTCTGTCTTTAGCTCGATTTGGTCTTCTTGGTAGAAAAGAAACAGGAATAGGTGACTCTAATGATTCATCCGCTTCAGCATTAAATTCCTCTTGCAATTTCTTAGCTGCTTCTCTATTCTGAGCTTCTTCAATTTCCTTAGCTTCTCTATCTTTAGCATTTAATTCCTCTTGAAACTTTCTAGCTGCTTCCTCATTCATTGCAACTTGAGCAGCTCTTATCTGTGCTAAAGTAGGTTTATTTTTCTTCTTTGTCTCTACCAACTTGCCCTTTTCTTTATCCTTTGGATCAATAATAGCTTGAGAAACTCTTGGTTGTTCCTCTTCTTGCACTCCTAGAATACTAACACCCCTTGGCTTTGATAAATCATGCAAAATTTCAGCAATGCTTTCATCATCACTTGCTGTATGTATAGGTTTAGGTGTATCAGCTTCCTTTTCTGGTATAACTGTTGAAGGACCAGCTTCCTCGATGTGTAACACAGTTGAAGGACCAGCTTCCTCTTCAAAATCTAATACCCTTGGAGTAATCAATTCTTGTCTGTAAGTTCCAGCAAAAGCAGTACTTTGATCAGCAGTACCTTGATCATCAGTACTTTGAACTTGAACATCAATAAATTGCTCCTCAGTACTTTGAATAACCTGTTCTTCAGTTTCTTCAGGCTGAATATTTGTACCTTGAACTTCAGTCCTTTCATGTTCTTCAGTACCTTCAGGTTCATTCTCCTTAACAACATCTTCTTTCAAATTCTTTTCTTCTAAATTCCTCCCCAATTGGAATGAAGATTGTTTTTTAACCTTTTGGCATTTTGTCTTCTTAAACTGCCTTTGCTCCTTCTTTTTAGATTTGACCCATAGACGATGATGTTGAACCAAAGGCCAGACAAAATTATTGAGTCTTCTAAACTTGAGCTTCAACTTCTTAAATTGTTTAGCTTGAGCCTCAGTAGTTTTCTTCAATTTGACTAACTCCCTTGTCAGAACATAATTATCCAATGTCAAACCTTCAGGAGGTATAGTATGTGAAGCATCTCCTTGAATTGGTGAATGTTCCTCTGGTTGAGGAGATGGAGAAGGTGAAACGGCAACATCAGCTTGAACTTCAGTACTTTGCAAAGTAGTACCGTGTGATGCAGTACCTTCTTGAGATGCAGCACTCTGAGAAGCAGTACCTTCAGAAGCAGTACCTTGTGATGTAGCAGTACCTTCAGAAGCAGTACCTTCTCGATCTTCATCTTCTTCAGCATCAGCTCTGACAGCTTGAACAACTTCCATCATAGAAGTAGTTAAGGGAGTGTCCCTTCCAGTGAATAAATCACTCTTCCTAGCCATGAAAGTGAAAATCTTGGCTTGTTGTACCACAACAGGTAAAAGACTTGTAGGCTTAGGTACATCTGAAAGTTGTTTATTGAGGAATACTTGAACAAACCTTGGATACATCAACCATTTTGAACCATGAGTGATGTGTGAAAGCATTCCATCTAGAATTAGCCTTGAAAAATTGAAAACACGATCAGTAGCCAATCCTACTATAGCAGATGCTATGTTAGATCCAAATTGCTCCCATGATGTACTTTTAGCACTAATACAATGAAGCAACACATGCACTAAAAACTTCCAGTGAGGACAAAATAAGGGTTTCCTGAATGTTTGTTCAGTTAAAGACCCTTCATAACCAATGTGCCCAAAAGTATCCCAAATCAGTTGCTTATCAAAACGAACAGCCCCATTGATGTGCTCCCAAACAGTCAAGGTTTCTCACACAAGCCTGCCACTTGTGAATGGCAGACCGTAAGAACCTTAAAACGGCTCAGGAATGAACTCAATGAAGATCTGAGGAGTACAGGGTCTCCCCGGGTCGTTATGTCCCAGCGAGCTATGCGATGAATTATCAAACGTTTAGTGATCGAGAAATTTGAACGGAAAAGGATTTGATTATGATTATAACTACGGAAAAAGCCAACAAATTACAACGGCTTAAATGCAAATTAAAGGAAATTAAAAAGATAAAATCTATTAAATAAACGCTATCACTATAATTAAAATGATGTTTTTGTTTTTATGTTTTAACAAAACTGAAATTAAAATCTACGCGACGTACAAATTAAAAAGTGAAACTAAAGCAATATTAACCCTAAAAATATGAAAATGATATTTTTACAATCCTAATGATAAAAGAAACTTTTTAGAAAAAGAAAACTATTTTTATAACTAATTATCTAATTATTATTAATTAAAAACTATTTTTAACTATTAAATAATTACCTAAAATACAAGAAATTAGGAAATAAAGCTAGAAAAATAAAATTATGAAATGGAAAAGTCTAAAATATCAAAATAGACTTTTCAAAACTATTTTTGTATTTTTCAGATTACTTTCCTATTTCCTACTAATTTAAATCTATTTTAATCTAATTAAAATTGTTAAAAATACCAAATAAAAGGAGAAAAATAAGGAAAAATATTTTTTATGCTTTTTATATTTATCTTAAACTGGGAAAATTGAAAAATTATTTTTTTGGAACTTTTTCTCAATTAATTGCAATAAAAGCTAATTAAAAATGATTAAAAACTGATTTTAATAAAGAAAAATAGTGAACAGTGTCTAAAAATTATGAAAAATTCAGGGAAATCCTAAAACATTATTCTAAAGCTGATAAAAATATAAAAACTTGGGCTTACTTGGGAAATATGAAAGCTGCTATGTAACTGATTATAGAATAAGCAATGGAAATAAGCAAATAAGCTCTACAGTGAACCAAACTGTTACAGAAGCTTTTGTATGCTAAAACCAATCTAAGGCAACCAATTAAAGCTACTCCTAACTGCTAAACAATGATCTACCAAGGATTTAGCTAAATGACTACTTAAGCTAATAAGCAAATTGACCCCTACTTTTGAGCTTATCTAACTGCTTATCAGATATGCTAAAGGGAAAACCAACAGTTGAGATCTCAAGACCACCTGGCAGAGAGTGTATATCCAAAGTTACAGCTAATGAGGGCTAGTATTGAAGATATTGGAGATCAAAACAAAAGTGGCCATGTGGACAGGCTACTGCTGATGTACAGATCAGTTAACAGGGACACTAGTTTGAGCTTGTCTATAAGCTTATCAGAAAAGCTAAAAGGCAAAACAGATATAGGGTCTTGAAGACCACCTGGAAAACTGCAAAAGTGCCAAATCTAAGACCCTAACTAGCTAAAATGAACACTAAGCATTAGCTGCAAGATCTGTAAAAACCAGTATGGAAATGCTTTTTGACTTTTAAAAACAGTTGAAAGGTTTGACCAAAATGAGATTCAAATGCAAATGAGGGACATATTTGGATGTAAAATGATGAAATAAGACTTAAGCAAGCTAGTTTGTTAACTTCTAAAACCTATATGACAGATTTCAAAAAACTGTTTCCAACAGGAGAGATGACAAGAGCAGATTCAAAACATATTGACTTAGAGCACAAATTTCATCAAACCAAAGACAGATATGACATAAATAACATATAACAAGCTTGAAGCAATTGATCTAACCCATAATGATAACCTCTTAAACAGATTTTAAGCCTAATCCAAACAGTCCTTAATTGAACCAAGATGCATAAAACTAAAAAAGTTTGATGAGATTGGATTGGAATTGACTTGAATTTCTTGAAACAAATACAAAACTAAACCAATGAGCAGATTACATCCATCAATTCACCATAACTGATCTTTGACTTGAAACTTTGACTTTTATTGACTTTTTTCAAAATTTTGAGTTAAAAACAATTAAGACACCATGAAGCTCATATAAGCTTTGTTAAGCTTATATGAACTTAATCAAACAGTAAAAAAAAACTTTGAGAATGAATTTAACAATAATCAAGAGACTTGAATTTGACTTACAAATGTCCAAAGCCACAATGGCTAGCAAACTGTGAAACAAGAACCACTACCCTAATTTAAACAACCCATTGCTTCCATTTCAACCCACATTCATGCCTGAATCAACCCAAATCCTTCCTGCATCATTTTTTTACCCGTGTTGACTTTTGTTGACCAAGGTCCAAAAGTGAGTGGAACTGAATTGTGAGCTTATGGAAAGCTTTACTAAGCTAATTTGAGTATGTTTGAGCTTCAAAACAAGTGACTAGAAGATTTGATGTAGGATTTTGAAAATGTAAATTTCAACAGTTGACATATAATATGGAAGTGAACTTGAACTAAAATTGATACTTGAATCAAGTTAAAATACACTGAAAAGGTTTACTTGAGTACAATAGAACTTGAAAATACAACTATAAATCTAATTTAGACTAAGGAACTATAAAACGACATACATTGCTAGAAAAAATAAAAACTAACTACTTGCTTGATGCTTCCCTTGGTCTTTTATACACCCCAATCATCTTCTCTCACTTCTTTGGACATATCCCACTAATAAAAATGACCATTGGATCACTGCAATTGATCTTGGCCATTCAAAGGCTTTTTGGCGCCAAATCTGGATTTAACAGCTGGATTGAGTGTTTGGTGCACAAGTGCATTAAATGAACCTTTGGAGTTATGTGAGGTGGTGGGGGGTGTAGGGATGATGATGGTGGAGGTGGAGTGTGATCAGGAAGATTAGCAGGTTTGATGATGGTGTTTTGTGTAACCCGTGAGGGAGAGAGGGAAAAGGTGAGTCAAACTCATTTGACTGGGGATATTAAATAACAGGGGGTCCAATGGCAGGGGTTCAAAAAATAGTGGCAGGGTCAAATGGGTTAGTGACAAGGGGCCAAGGTGCAAAAGGTTTTTAATTATCAAGGACTTATCTTGCCATTTCTGAAAATACAAGGACTAGAACTGCCAATTCATCAAAGATGTTTCAGGGGCTGAAATTGACAAGTATTAATATTACAAGGACCAAAGTTGCCATTTTGCAATTTTCCAGGGGCCATTTCTGCCAATTCTTAAACTTGAAGGACCAATTTGTAATTTTCTCAAAACTTTTTATATTTTTCACCAAAGGACTAAATTTGACAACTTATGATTTAAAAAGGACCTTTGGTGATTTTTCTTTTGAAATTATGACTCAGGGACTATTTTTGACAATTTTAGAAACTTGGGGGACTGAAACTGCCAATTATGCAAACTTTGCTCATTTTTCATCTGTTTTTGAACATTTTGCATCTGAAACATATAAAATGCATTTTTGGAATATTTTCAGTGTTTTGATGCATTTCTGAGCATTTTTAAACGTTTTGCAGTTCAGATTTGACTAAAAATGATGAGTATTTACACACTCATCACCCATCAGCATCATCAAACAATAAGTCTTCACGAATAGAGGCTTCAGTAATCTTGACATTTTTCCCAGCAACCATAGCATGAATATATTCTTCATCATTCTCCAAATGAACCCTAGCAGTTTCCCAAAATTGTTGAATCCAGGGCTCAATAACATCTGGTTCTACTAATAGCGCATAACTAATTGACGATCCAGTAAGAAAATCGATAATATCATGAAAGAGTACATTCGCTTCAGTCTTGTCTAAATTCGCCACCATGTTTTGTTTGGAAACATTATTACGATTCGCCATTGATGATTATATGATCACAGTAAGAAATAGAACAAATAATATAGGTGAAAGTGAGAGAACTATGGAAAAGATTAGGATATATCAATATGAGAGGGAAATTCGGAGAGTAGTTATTTATAGGTGAGATTTAAAAAATCACATCCATCAATAATAAAGTTACCGTTAGGTGGAATTACCCCTCAATATTACCATTGGAACAGTACTTTAATAAGACAAACAACACTTTCCACGTGTGCAGTACTTTCCAAGCAGTACTTTCATAAAATCAATAAGTAGTACTTTTCCATTCTCTTCCTTACAGTAGCATATACAGCAAACAAACATGAATATCCTCCCCTCAAGCAATGCATAGGACTATACTTACACTAAATAGTCCTCCCCTTAAATGTTATTTAGTAATTGATCATGCCAATACTTACCACCAAGTGAGTAAATCTAGAAACATCAAATCCTTTGGTGAGTAAATCAGCTACATTATCATCTGTATGCACCTTGACAACATTAATGAGCCTATGCTCATAACAATCTCTGATAAAGTGATGCCTAATCTGAATATGCTTTGTCTTGGAATGATAAACTGGATTCTTCACAATGCAAATTGTACTCTCATTATCAATATTGATAGGAGTATTCTTGAAGTTGAACCCATAATCCAAGAGTTGATTTTGCATCCATAAAACTTGTCCACAACATCTTGCAGCAGCCACATATTCTGCTTTAGTAGAGGATGTTGCTGCAATAGTCTGTTTCTTACATTGCCATGAGACTAATCTTCTTCCAAGATATTAGCATCCTCCAGTTGTTGATCTTCTATCATAGTTATCACCTGCATAATCACTATCTGAAAAAGCTTCTAAGTGAAAGGGTGAATCCTTTGGATACCACAACCCCAACTTAGGTTGTTGTTTCAAATAACTAAAAATTCTCTTCACTGCATTCATATGAGAGATCTTTGGTGAGACTTGATATCTTGCACATAGACAAACAACAAACATAATATCAGGCCTAGATGCAGTGAGATACATAAGACATCCAATCATGGATCTGTACAACTTGACTTCAACAGGTTGTCCATCTTCATCTTTGCCCAATGAGTTGATAGATTTAATAGGTGCAGTAACAGGCTTCATGTCATCAAAATTGAACTTCTTAAGTATGTCAGTTACATACTTGTCTTGACTTATGAAAATTCCTTCCTTTGACTGCTTAACTTGAAGTCCCAAAAAGAAAGTTAACTCACCCATTGAACTCATTTGAAATTCATTCTTCATCAGCTGTTCAAACTTTTTGACCATAGATTGTTTGGTAGCTCCAAAGATGATATCATCCACATACACTTGAACTAGCATGATATCCTTCTTATCTCTCTTGATAAACAAAGTCTTATCAATAGCTCCTCTCCTATAACCATGTTGCAATAAAAAAGGTAGAGAGCCTTTCATACCAAGCTCTAGGTGCCTAATGTAAGCCATACAGAGCTTTGACAACTTTGTAAACTTTGTTTGGATGTTTAGGATCCTCAAAACCAGGAGGTTGTTTGACATATACTTCCTCTGTAATCTTGCCATATAAAAAGGCACTCTTGACATCCATTTGATAAACCTGAAATCCCATATAAGATGCAAAAGCAAGAAAGATTCGAATTGCTTCAATCCTTGCTACAGGAGCAAACACTTCATCATAATCAACTCCTTCTTCTTGTATGTAGCCTTGTGCAACTAACCTTGCTTTGTTTTTAATAACATTCCCTCTTTCATCTCTCTTGACTCTGAACACCCATCTTGTACCAATGACCTTCTTACCATCAGGAAGATCACATAATACCCAAACTTCTTGAAGTCTAAATTGTAGCAGTTCTTCTTGCATAGCTTCAACCCAACTTTCTTTAGTCAATGCTTGAGCAATATTCTTGGGTTCCTCTTGAGAGATAAAGCAAGTAAACATGCATGTTTGATGGTCCTTATGATTCAGCTTGTTCTGTTTATAGAAAAAGCTAAGTAAAGCATTATGAGGTTTAGTAAAACTCTTAGCTTTGTGTCTTGTCATCACTCCAGAAGTAGAAGGACCAATGATTTGATCAGTAGGATGATTCTTATGAATTCTTAAGTTTGGAGACTGTGGAACTCCATAGGTATCATCCAAATTAGTGAAATCAGCATCTTCATTGGAATCTGAGAAAATACCTTCAACTTCAAACTCATCATCAGTATCTTCTAAGCCAGGCATAGTAGGATCATCCAAATCATCCAAAGTGTTGGAAACTGGTGCAGCAGTACTTTGGTCAAAAGTACTGTCCAAAGTACTGTGAGAGTATTCTGCAGTTTTGTTCTTTTTCTTTGCTTCTTCATAAGCTCTTCTTTGGTCATCCGAATAAGAATGTGCTAAGACATCTTGAAGAAGCATCTGATTTAGTTAATCTTGAATAGATTGATCCTCAGCAGACAATGAGGATTTTGGTGCATCAGTACTCTTCTTCGGTTCCACAGAAATTGGTTCTTCATCAGGAACAGCATCAGGTCTAAGATGAACTCCATGAACAACATACTGTAAATCTTCTTCATTGTGTACAGGTTGATTTTCTTCTCTAACATGTACATAGTTCATAGAAGGATTTAAAACTTCAAGATCAAACATCCAATCAGGACCTTTACCCTTCTGATTGTTTTGATCTTCTAAAAACTCAACATGAAGACAATCTTGAACCTTCTTAGTGACTCTGTTGTGCACTCTAAAGCCCTTACTGTTGGTACAATAACCCAATAAATAACCTTCTTCTGACTTGCCATCAAACTTACCCAGATTATCAATTGTATTCAAAATAGTAAGAGGGCATCCAAAAGGCTTCATAAATCGAATGTTGGGTTTGTTGCCCATCAGCAACTCATAAGGTGTCTTCATCTGTGGCTTAGTAACTGATACTCTGTTAAGTACATAGCAAGCAGTACTTACAGCTTCAGCCCAAAATTGAATAGGTAGTTGTGAATCTGCTAGCATTGTTCTGGCTGCTTCAATCAAAGTCCTATTCTTTCTTTCTGCAACACCATTCTGCTGTGGTGTTCTTGCAATACTGAACTCCATCTTGATTCCTTTGTTTGCACAAAATTCATCCATAAGCTTGTTCTTGAATTCAGTTCCATTGTCACATCTAATACCTCTAACCTTGAGTCTCACCTGGTTTTCAAGTGCTATTATGAGAGTCTGAATAGCATCAAAAGTATCATCTTTAAATCCCAAGAAAAATACCCAACTGAATCTACTGCAATCATCTGTTACAACTAAGCAGTACTTATTCTTATTCAAACTTGTAACAGATACAGGACCAAATAGATCCATATGTAACAGCTCCAATGGTTCTCTAACAGTCCTTTACTCAAGCTTCTTGCAAGAAGCTTTATGTTGTTTACCCTTCTTATATGCCAAACAGGAGTGATCATTCTTGTAAGTCTTTGAAGGTAAACCTCTAACTAAATTCCCTTTGACCAGTTTGTTGATATTCTTGAAATTCACATGGCCCAATCTTCTATGCCACTGATGTGCTTCTTCAGATGTTGCTTTTGCCACCAAACATGTGGCTCTCCCATAAGAATGAAGACTCTTCATATCTAGACTATACACATCTTTGGTTCTTGGTATTCTAAGGACTACCAAGTTATCATCAACATGCTTGAATTCAGGAGAAAGGATGAGACATTCTGTGTCAGTGAATAACACAAGATGCTTTTTATCACAGATTTGAGAGACTAATAATAAGTTGAACTTGAGCTCCTTCACATATCTAACATTCTCAAAATCTATATGCCCTGCTTTCATTGTTCCTTTGCCAGTAATTCTTCCTCCATTGGGATCATTCCTAAATGCAACTCGTCCTCCACTAATAGATCTAAAATCAGACAGAATCTCCTTGTCTCCTGTCATACTTCCAGAGCAACCAGTATCTACAATCAAATGATCTTTAAGCTCCTCTTCTGGGTTGCCCTGCACAAAGATTTAGAGAGTTAGTTTCTTTTAGGAACCCAAGCCATTACTGACTTGTGTTCCCCTTGTGGAGTTACAAACTCAAATTCTTTGAGTATGTAATTCCCACTATTTTTTAAAACATGATCCAGAATTATCTTTTGATTTTTAGCATGTGGATTTTCAAAACTTTCTGGATTTTGAACAGAACTCTCGTTTGCAAATTCATTCTCTTTTTCTTGTATCACAAAAACATCTGATTCACTTTTTGTTGAAAGTACTGTTTGTCCCTCAGCAGTACTTTCTCTCTTAACCCATTCGGTTTTAACACTTGGTTCCTGTGATCTAGATCCCCTATGTGAATTGTAGTACCTTCTAGGTTGATAATAATGACATCTCCTAGGAAACCTGTTCCAAGCAGTGTTAGCAGTACCTTGTTTGAATTGAGCAGTGTCATACCCCCAAATTACATGTTTTACAGCGGAATGGAATACCTTGGGGAGGACTGTCATAGCATCAAAGTTACAGTTATATCGAACGACCTAAAGTGTCGTTTTGAAAATATCGTTTGATTCAGTAAAATAATCAGAGTTTACAAAACATAGGTCCCAATAGATTTCCAAGGTACCAAAATAAGTTTGTTACAATCAAACGATAGTTAAGTGCATAAAATATAGGTGAGACGCGTCGACACCGCGACTCTATGATAAGTCCACATGCATGCCATGAAGTGAATGACTTAAATACCTGAGATAAAACATGCTAAAAGTGTCAACACAATGGTTGAGTGAGTTCATAGAGTTTGGTTAAAAAGTAAAGCTTTTAAAGAGCGTTCACGCAACAAAGGCAAAGTTTTTGGTCATTTAGAATAGTCCACAAAGCAAAGGCATTGTAAATGCACTCAGTTCCAAGTTCTGCCCATACAAAACTTGCAACCTGTGTGTTCACAACCCACTGCCAAAATATGTCTAGTTTATGTTCAAGCACACGATGTCAAATGAGTTCACAAAGCAAAGGCATTGTAAATCCACTCAATTCCAAGTTCCGCCCATACAAAACTTGCAACCTGTGTGTTCACAACCCATTGCACAAAATATAGTGTGTCTAATAGTCGAATATAAGTTACCATAATAATTCACAATATTGCACCACATATATAATAATGTATGCCAGGAAAAGCCCCTAGAATAAATAATATGCGTCCCGTAACATAGTGGACGAGAGGTTGGCCGACCTCTAATAGCACTATCCATACTACCTACTAATAGGAGACTAACAATGCGAATGTACGAACAGTACATCATACAACTATTATATACAATTAAGAACACTCCGAACATGGGAGAATTTGCACTGCTCCGAACAGGGGAGACTTTGGGTCAAGAATGCTCCGTAACATAGTGAGACGTTCTGCTCCGAACAGGGGAGACTTTGGGTCAAGAACGCTCCGTAACATAGTGAGACGTTCTGCTCCGTAACATGGGGAGACTTTGCACACTCCACCGATAAAGCGAGAATTATTGAGAACGCTCCACCAATAAGGCGAGACTTTATAGTGATGCTCCGAACATGGGAGACTTTATAGTGATGCTCCGATCATGGGAGACTTTAGGTCAAGGTCATAACACGTACGGTTCAATAAGTTCAAACAAGTCATAAGTTTGTATTCAAGTTCAAGAGTTCCATTCAAAAGTTTGTAATTAAGTTCAAAGATTTAAGTCGAGTTCAAAAGTTCAGAACAGTCAAAGAGCTCGAATAATATCAAAAGGTTCAAGATAGTCGAAGCGTTCAAAATCACGTCAAACAAGTTTAAAATATATCAAAAGGGTCCTTTACAGGTTAAAAGAGTTCAACTATATGTCAAAAAGTTCAAATCAAGTCCAAAGTGTTCACTTATATGTTAAAGGGTCCGAATCAATTTAAAAGAGTTCAAATATACATGTCGAAGGGTTCAAAATCAAGGAAAGTGATTCAAATAATAGCGTTCATAACATAGTGATCAATTTAGTTCGGGCACAATCTACATACTAGCATAAGTAGTGAAACAAAAGGGTAACAAGTTCATGATAGTTCAAACAATATAGTTTAAGTTCATATATGTGTAAAGTAAAAGCATGAAGTTGAGCATGTATCTCCCCCGAAGAGTTTATAAAACAATTAAACGAGTAAAAGTGGGGCTACGAACTCACCTGTTGCAATAGTTATGATGACAAAGTGGATGCACAGAAATGAGATGCAACTCTCTAACCGCGACCTATTATGAATGATATGATCTAATATAAGTCATGATACAATGTCGTGCATGCAAACTCTTATGATATCCATACCACTTGTACACTTTTGAAATATAAAGTTTATCGTCGAAATATATGTTTTTGACGTCTCGCTAATTTAATAAACACTCTTCATGTAAATATGTTGAAACGGTACTCCACGATCCTCGTTTGGTGTTTTATTGGTAAATATAATGTTTTCGTCGTAAAATTACACTTTTCATACTTTGAAAATATGCCCAAAATGGCCTCGCAAAACTAGTCGCGAAATATTGTACGTTAAGGGTTAGTGATGAAACTCGGCGTTTTTGAAAACCTTGCCACAATGTCTAGAAGTAGTATCAATTAACTTTTGACCATACGGGTCTCGATCAATGAGAAAATGGTTCTCAACATGACGTATTACAAAAACTGTTTTTAGACTTAGGTTTATTTTGCTATTAGAAGCTGTCAAAATAAATAGAGTTTCGTCGGGTTTCAAACGTGTATATCTTGGTCGTTATAAGCTTGTTTTCTACGTTCTATATGTCCTTAGCTTCGTATTAAAGTATACTAATATATATTTGATAAGTCGACACATTTTATAACAATTAAGACTCATTTTTGACTCGTACAAAATGGACGTAACATGCTGAATTTTCAAAATTTTATAGTTTTCATCGTCTAACTTGAAAAATTCATATCTTCTTCGTTATAACTCCGTTTTAACCCATTCAAGCGGCCACGTTTTCGTTTTAAAGTGTATTTTCCAAATATCTAACCCAAAAATTTTTATTCACTGTCGAAAATTCCAGATTTCACAGAAAAGGTCAGACCCTTATAATTAGTTGTCGAAATGGGTTTTTCTCGCGCAAAACCTATTCTAACCAATTCAAAACAACTCCGAAGCTATTCTAATCCTACCATACACCTTCTTAGGGTGTCATGGGTTCCTAGACATCACCAAAAGTGATATGTTTCAAGGAGTAATTATAGGATGATAAATATATATATAACTCTTAAAAACAATAAAAAGTGGTATAAACATCAATATGACTCGCATGTTTTATCAAGTATGATGAAATGAACATAAAATAAATATGAAAGATGAACATGAATATGAGATGCTTACAAGTAACTTGATGAGGTGAAGTGAACAAAGGTTAATCCTAACACCCTAGGTTTTTATTTCAAAACCTAAACTAAGAGTGTAACTAGAGTGTAATAAACTTGACTTGAAAATTTTTGGTGATCTCCTCTTTGATTTCTATGGTGGCCGGTTCAATGGGGAGAAGAGGAAGAAAGGATTTTTGATTTTACACCTTGGCTAATTTTGTTGTATGTGTTGTATACTTGAGTATTATACAATATAAGTAAGATATTTAGTTCAAAATGGTGTGACTCATCTAGTGAATGTCGACCAACAAAAAAAATAAAAGAGTTTGCATTTAGTGACAATTAAGTGTATTAATGTAGAGTAAATGTGTAGTTAAATTAAGAATTATTAATAACTTGTGTATATATTTAAGCATTTAGGGTAGCGTTAACTAATAATAAATTTTAACGGATCAAAATAAAATATATAGAAGTCATAAAAATTATAAAAATACATTTCTTACAAAAATTGAGTGAAATAATAATTATCGTGTAGTTTTTACGAAAACCGTCGTAATTATATAAATATAACAATTTATATACCAAATACATTTAAAACACCGGGTAAACTAATAATAATATTTTTATAATCTTAATATGAGTATAAAAATATATCGGAAAAATTTTAGGAAGTGTCGGATCAAATGTTCAAAATAAATGATCGTGCGATAGCGTTTATTTAATAAGATATACGTTAATGAAATATAAATTTGAAAAATGACCGGAAATTGAGAATTGTGACAAGCAGTACTTTGGGAAGGTACTGCTTGTGAAGGTACTGGTGGTTTAGAAAAAGGTCTTCTCTGATGAGGGTACCTATGGTCTGGTGAGAAATTGTTGTGATTTACCCTATTTGAATTATTCCAGACTGGTTTGGTCTCTTTAGGTTTCTGGTTGGCAGACCTGTTCTTTGTAAATTTTCTAAGGTATTCTGAGTGATGTTCACAATCCTTGATTAAATGAGTAGGACTAAAGCACACAAAACACAGTTTTTGACCCATACTCCCAAAGTGACTTCTTCTATGTCTATGACCAAAACTATTTTGCCTTCTAGGTGAATGATTGAACCTGTTTTGACCAAAATTATCCCAAAAAGGTTTAGCATTACTGTTTTGAAAAGGTTTTCCTGAAGGTACTGCTTGAGGAGCAGTACTTTAAGTTGAAGGTACTGCTTGACTTTGAACATTGTTTTCAATAGTTTCTTTTGGGGTTTCAGACCTAGATTGACCAATAAGCTTTTTCCTAAACTCTAGACTGTCTACACCAAAACGTGAAACATCAGGCCTAGGGGGTTGATAAATTCCAGTGGGATGGGGGACTGAATGATAACCATTGTCTTTCTTATACTCAGGAGGTGTGTCACTAATTGAGTCCTCATTACTAGATGTGTCTACATAATTAATGAGTTCATCATCACTAGTGGTTATATCCTCTAGGTCATCACCAGATTGATTCTCTTTAATGTTATCAAAGTCCATACCAAAACCTAAGCCAGTTTTAATGTAAGCTCTTCTCTGTTTTTGAACATAAGTAACATGTGACAGACCAGATTCTTTCCAGGCATCAAACTTTGCTAACAAATCATCTTTCCTTAGTCAATTTCTCAATTTCAGCAATTTTACAATTTAGTTTCCATTCACTTAGTTTTAACTGGTAATCCTGTTGTTCATACTTTTCAGCCCAAGCCATTTCATTATTTTCATGTGTTAATATTTTGGCTTCCATTGACTCTAAGGTTATTTGATAACCAGCTACCTCAGACCTAGCCCTAACACAATTATCTCTTTCAATCACATAACTGCCAAGTAATTTTTGATAAAAATCATGACAATTTGAGCATACCTCAGAGATAGGGGTGAACTTGGTGAAGTAGCCACCATTGCAAGTAGAATAGGATCATCTTCACTATCCAAGCTCCAATCAAATCCTCCAAAACCATCTCCGGATTCAAAAACAGCATGATCAGCTTCCTCATCAAAGGCAGTGCTCCAGTCCAATTCTGCTACTGAATCTTCAACTGCTTCTTCCACTGCTACCATACAGTAGGTCACTGGTTCATCATCAAACTCTTCACTCCAGTCAACCTCTGATAAATTCTCTTGAGCAACCAAAGCCTTTGTTTCAGTAATAGGGATTTCTTTTAGCTCCAGCTTTGGTTTCTCAGTCATCCTGTTTGTTTGATACTTAGCAAACCTGCACTCCCTTGCAAAATGTCCAGTCTTTTGACAATTGAAGCATTCAATTTTGGATTTGTCAAAAGTGATTCCCTGTTTTGGTTTGAAGTCAATGTTCTTTCCTGTTTTCTCCATGTACTTCTTGATCCTTGCAGTGATCAATGCAACTTGCCACCTGATATCAATTTCTTCTAAAGCATCCTCGTCAATCTGGGAGAGATCTTCTTCATAAATTACAGGTAAAGAAGCTTGATGTGCAAAGAAAGAGCATACAACTTCATCTGAGTGCATGGTAGTAGTTGGTGGGGCTTGTTGAGCATAGGTGGGGGGAGTGTATGAAACAGTACTTTGAGCCACAGTACTTTGAGTAGGAGAAGCAGTACTTTTGGTGGAAGTACTGCCCCTCTTTTTAGATGATAGAAAAGCAATACTGTGAGATTTGGAATTGGTTTGACCATTCATCTCATGCTCATACACCTTCAGATGATTGTAGAGATCATCAAAGTCCATAACATCCAAACCTGGTTGTCCTCTGGTCATTGTAGCTATCACATGCCATGTTGATGGTAGACTCCTTAAGAACTTGAGATTAGCATCTTCAACTGAAACTTGTGCTTTGTATAGCTCCAACATGCTGAGAAGGTTCTGAAATCTGTCATAACCAGCATCAAGGTTTTCTCTTTCTCCAACAGTGAATGTTTCAAACTGCTGCTTCAACAGATTTCTGTGCATCTTTTTGGAAGCATCATTACCTCCAAACCTTGTTTTGAGAGCAGCCCAGAGTTTCTTAGCATCTTTAGCATCATGGAACTTGAGAAGATGACCATCTGGAATGGCAGACAAGAGAATGTTGAGTGCCTTCTCTTGATTCCTTAATGTTGCTGCTGGTAAGACTGCTTTAGGTGCTTTGGGTTGTCTAGGAACATCAATAGTTTCTGGAACTTCTTCATTACCATTGACAATTATATTCCACAGTGGTTGGTCTGTAATTGCAATGTACTGCCTCATCTTCATGCTCCATAGATCGTATTCGCCCTTCTTGATGACAGGAATCCTCATTGAGGTGATGGAAGGTGGTGGAACAGAATCAGTCAACATCTTTAGGTTTTAGGGTTTCTTCTTAATCAGAGTTTCCACACAAGCTCTGATACCACTTGTTGGATCGATGTACTCTAACCAAACTAACTTAAATAGCTTGTTAAGGTTTAATAACCTCGGATAAATCCTAAGTTATTAACAATGAAACACTGAGCAAACTCTATTAAGTATGCGGAATTTACTTAACAAAGCTAAGAAGAATAACTTTAACTTTTAACGATTTTATTAATAACTCTAACTATGCTTATTATGCAGACTCTTTAACAACTCTAATAATATCGAACTTCTCTAAAACTCTAATAATGTCACGTACATCTAATGCCAATCCAGGGGTCCTTTTATAGGCTCAAGGATAACCCTAAACGGTTTACAATTCTTATCCTTGTACGTCAAGTAAACAATACTTAGAAAGTTCTAGATAAACATAACTTTCTATCTTTAATCAATTACAACCGACTTTAATCTTTGCAGTACTTTGATGATAAGCAGTACTTTGACTTCTTGCAGTACTTTATCTTTCTGCAGTACTTTGTTAATCTTCAGTACTTTAAACTTCTGTATCCCAACAATACTGTCCATCATAATGTTCAAAATCTGAGAGATAGGACTTGTTGCCAGTCATGTGCCTTGAACACCCACTATCTGTATATCCTTGATCTGATCTTTTTGTTCTTGGATGTTCCTGCACATAAGAGTAAAGAGTTAGTTTCTTTTGGGGACCCAAGCCATGATTGACTTGGATCTACCTCGTGTATCAATATAGTTAAATCTATCAAAGGTCATTGATACACCATTGGGATTGGTTGTAGAGGTAGTTCCTTTAGGTTTCCATTCCCAACGTGCTGAGGCCTTCACAGCATTGCCCATGTCCCCCCTTTTCTTGTTTACAACCCTTGCAGTGGTAACTTTTGAATGAGCAGTGGAAACTGCTGGTTTGGTTTTAGGTACCCACTGTTGGTTATAATGAACCTTTTTAGTTAGAAAAGTTCCTTTCCATGTTTGTGCAGATTTTGCAAAATTTGTTTTGGACTTTGCACTTTTAACAGGTGACTTAAGGTGAGCAGTGTTAACAGTTTTTGCAGTGGCAAAAGTTTTGAGGCCACTTCTTAGTTGAACTGCTCTTGGGATCATTGTGCAATGAGGATTAGGGTGTACATTATTTTGAAACCTGTTAGACTCCACCCTTTTATTCCCATGGACTTCCCTTCTCCCAACATGATAGTTACAATAAGCATGTAAATGATCAAAACTACCACAAATATAGCATGCCTTATTGTACATCACAAAATCACTACCTAGTTGTTGAGATTTAACATGATTCCAAATCCTCTGGTTACCCCTAGGAGCTGTAGGCTTGTTCCTATACATCTTAGCATACCTTACAGTTGATCTAGGTTTATTAACTGGTTTCCTAGGTTCCTTTGTAAAAGTATTAACAACTTTTGGGATAGAAGTCTCTTCATTCCTGTTAACATTCTCATCAACAACTGACGAGTCACTATCACTTTCAAAAACATCATTATCCTTCTTAATCTCTTCCTCACATTTCACAGTTGTATCCTTTAAAGGACCATATTCACGTTCAAGATCCTGAAACTCTTCTAAGCCTGTATGAGCTAAATCTATACCTGCAGGTGATGGAACACCTCTTAGTGGTGGAGGCACTATGTTATAACCCATACCAGAATTAACTTTACTATGAATTTGAGCATTCCAGATTTTATCAATTGACTTAGACTGATAATAACAGGTGTCTACAGTTAAATTGACTTTTTCATTTATCTTTTTAAGTTTTTCAAGCTCTTTTTGGTATGCCTCATTCACAGCTGTTTTATGATCTATTTCTCTTCTTAGAAAAATCATATCATCACTATATTTTGACTCATTTTCTCTATAGTGATCTATTTGTTTCTCTAATACTGCTATAGCTCTCCTAAGATTTGACACAATATAATTAGCAGTATACAACTCTTGTCTTTCATTAGAATATAGATCATTAAGCCTTTCAACTTCTCTAGCAGCCCTACATGTTTTAGAACAACTTTCAAAGTTTTGTACCTCAGAGTCATAGAAAGCCATGCGAGCAAATTCAGTAGACACAAGAGCAGCATCTGAAGATTCTTCCTCTTGTTCATCAGCTATGAAACTCCAATCATAGCTAACACCATCAATAGCCAACATTGCCTTTGGTTCTTCCACAGTTGGTTCCTTCCTTTGCTTGTACCAAGTAGACCTGTTGTCCTTGGTCTTTAGTCTTCTACATTCTCTAGCAAAGTGTCCCAACTTGTGGCAGTTAAAACACTCCACTTTCTTTTTATCAAAGCCTGAAGTTTCACCACCATTGATGTGAATAGGCTTGCCAGTCTTCTTGTAGAATTTCCTAGCCCTCATGCTAAGAAGAGCTATCTGCCACTTTATGTCCATCTCTTCCAAGTCATCTTCATCAATTTGCTCTATGTCTTCATGAGTTAATACAGAGCCATTAACTTGAGTAGAGATTAAAGCATAAAAGGTAGGATCTCCAATACTAGAAATCTTATTCTTTGAACCTGCAGTGGTAACACTAACATTACCAGTGGAAACTGTAGAACCAGTAGTGGCAATATCATCATCACTGTCATCTTCAGACTCATCACTGTCAACAGAGGTTGACATCAAAGCCAAGCTGCTTGAGCTTGTACCAAGTTTCCCTGCCTTCTTCAGTCTTTGTTCAATGAGTTTAAAGTTGTTGTAAAGATCATTGAGCTTCATTGTTTCTATGTCTGCTTTGTTTTCCCAGACTGTAACATTAGTTTGAAACTCTGAAGGCAAACTTCTTAGAAACTTCAAATTGAGGTCTTCCTTTTCTACCTCAATGTCAAACACAGTCAGTTGTGTGACAATCTTCTGGAGTTTGGTGAAGATGCTATCAAGTGAGTCATTGCTTGAAGCAGAGAAGTTTTCATAACTTTGCTTCAACAATGTCTTTTGTGTCTTCTTTGTGGCATCATTACCACCAAACACTGAGCAAATCTCTTCAAATAGTTCTTTTGCAGTCTTGAACTTGCTAAAAGCTATGATCTGATCTCTAGGAAGAGTCATAAGCAACAAACTTCTAGCCTTTAGATCATTCTTATTCAATGCCTTTTCAGTGCTAGATTTAGGCACAGAAACAATCACCACTTCTGTGTCACCAACCTTCTGAGTACTAGTAACAGGCTTGAAAGAATCACCAATTAAGATGATCTCCCATAGAGCATAGTCTTGAATGAGAAAGTATTGCTCAATCAGTATCCTCCACATCTCAAACTCATTAAGTTTGAGCTTAGGTAGCCTTGGTGTAGAAGAGTTGGACTGGTTGTTTTCCATCTCCATTGAATTTAGTGAGTAGGTTAATTCCTTGGATCTTCTAAAACAAAATATCATAACCACGCTCTGATACCACTTGATGGATCTGGACACACTCCTTGTGTCAATGATATTTTGTACAATATTAGTAAGTACGCGGAATTTACTTAGTAATACTTATAAGACGGATTGTATGATGTATTGTAAATAAACACAGATTAAATACAAAACTTAAGCTCCAATATTATTGATGAATAATACGAGTGATCTTGCTTATCACTAGGGTTACACCTTGAAGCCTTTGTGAATAATATGTATGAATGTATGTAAGTACCTAAGACTATGACCTAGGACCTCCTTTTATAGTATAAGGAGTCCTTTACAAGATAAGTATAAAGATAACAATATAGAATATACACAAGATCTTTGCTATACTTATCCAGACACGTTCTCCTAACCATTATCTAATAGCAGTGGTAATAATGTACCAGCACTGGTAATACATTTCCACTGCTAGTGTAATCCAAGCAGTGTCTTCCACAACTATCAGTGATAACAGATTATTCCCAACATAATTGTCACAACTAACTTAGCCTTTATACATTGTATTGGTCGCAGGCCTTCCAGAGACGAAGGAGCTTCCCAATGCTTTGGCTTGTCACCGGATTGTCGATCATGTCACCCCTCCTCAATGGAAAGGTATGCTGGAAAATATGCCCATTGAAAGGTTTTGTGACATGCATGACAATGGGGTTGCGAGGCAGGCGGTATTGGATAATCACTTAAATGCCAGAACCAGAGAGTTGCTCAGAATTGTGGCCAAGCTGGAGGCTAAGTGTGACGAGATTGAGGGGAATGTTGAGAAGAACCCCATCGTCCAAGACCTTCGTGGAAAGGTAGCCCAATTGACAATTGAACTCGGCAATCTTAAGTTGGAAGAAGCCAAGGTCATCACTCTAACAGGTCAGAATGCTGTTCTTAAGGCGAAATGTGTTGGGTTGGAAAGTGAGAGGGCTAGGCTCGGAGAGGTAGAAGTGAAGTTGAGGGAGGAAGTCGATGGCTTGCAGATGAGGTATAAGATGCTGCAAAAGGATCGTGCGGAGGTCGTTTCAAAGGTGGTGCCTTACATAGCCATGGAGCTCTAACACAGTGATGAATTGGGAGCTCAGATGTGGAAGGTCATCAAATAATCCATTTTTCATGGACGGTGCTTGGCGTTGGAGGAGGCTGCCAAAACAGGTAAGCCCGTGGACCTTTCCAAGATTGAATGCTACCGTCCCACTTCGAAGGCTGAGTATGATGAGGCAGGAAATACGTTCGCAACCGCACAGTACTCCTTCCTTGCTGAGGCTACCAAAGATCCTATGGCACCTGTCACACCCCCAATTTACCTGTTTTGCAGCGGAATGGAATTCCTGGGGGATTGACTGTCATAGCACCACAATCACAGTTATATTGAACGACCTAAAGTGTCGTTTTAAAAACACATCGTTTGATATTTAACAAAAGCATTCAGAGTTACAACATAGGTCCCAAAAGGTTACAAAGTTTGCGGAAACATAAATATATTACAAGTCCAAACGATGGTTTTGAAATAAAGTGCCATAATGTACAATGATATAAGTCGACGCCGCGACTCAAAAGGTTCCTTAACCATGCCATGATGATAATACCTTAGTTACCTGAAAATACATTGCTAAAACGGGTCAACAATAATGTTGGTGAGAAATCATAGGTTTAAGTAAATGCTTTATACGACTACGCAAGTATAGATCAGGCATGACAATCATGTCACGTAAAAATGTTACAATTGCAATAAGCCCATGACACCGAAACTAGACTGTTCATAATGTATGCCCCAACAGAGTGTTTGCCAGACAACTCAATAATGTTATTAAATGAAATGCATCCGTATGACTAGTTGGGATTCACCAACCCGGATGGAGGCGTCACCCTCGATAGATCTATCCACTCACCCTCGCTTCAAAGATTAACGGTTCATGTTCAGGTAAAGGGGATTTCAATTGGCAAATGTGGTAACTTAAGCAATGTAAATGAATTTAACATACTTGGTATCGTAATAAAAATGTTGTGCAATGTATTCTCCCCCGTAGGTTTGAAAATAATTAAAAGCGTATACGACGGGGCTATGAAAACTCACTTGATAAACTGGTGTGATGACAAGAGTGAGTACACTGAGGTATAGCGGGAAACTTTAACCGGGACCTATTACGAATGATATGATATGTAATGAGTTGCAATGTAATGTTATGATATGCATGCATTTCGTATGTTATTTATACCATTTGCGAGTTTTGAAAATAATACTTATCGTCGAAAAATACTCTTTTGACGTCTTGACCATTCTTAAATCACTTTACAAGTTTTTACGTCAAAATGTCATCCTACAATGGTTTTGTAATGATTTATGGTGAAATTTTCACTTTTCGTCGTAAAATAATGTCGTCGGAAAATTCATGAAAGTGACAAAAATGGCTTCGAAAAACTAGTCATAAAATGGTGTACGTCGAACGTTAGGAAACGAACTCGACGGTTTTGGAAAGTTTGTATCAAAATCTAAAAGTTTCAGTTCATGAGTTTTCGACATAAAGGTCTCGAACATAAAGATAATAAGGGTTAAAGATGGTGATTTTGTCTAATTGTTGTGTAAAAAGTGAGTTTCGGCCAAGTTTAAGCATCCGTAAATAATTTATTAAAACTCCGCTATACAAACGGTTGGTCGTTTTAGAAAATATGCTTGGTGATCTTGATTTTACTAGAAGACATTTCGTTTCAAAAAGTTCTACATCATAGTTAAAAACAGCCGTCAACATGGTCATTTTAGTTACCGTAACACTTATCTCGTAAAAATAATATAGTTTTTCTAAAAATAGTAGTTACGGCAAGTTTATGAAAACGTGCATATCTTAGTCGTTTCAAATCCGTTTTCTACGTATTATATGTCCTTAGCTTCGTATCAAAGTATACTAATATATTTTTGATAAGTCGAAATAATTTGTAAAGCTTAAGGCTCGTTTTTGACTCGTACAAGATAAAAATAGTATGCTGAAATTTCTGAAAAATATATATTTCGTCGTCAAACTTTAAAAATTCATAACTTCTTCGTTATAACTCCGTTTTAATCCGTTCAAGCGGCCACGGATTCGTTTTAAAGTATATTTTCTAAATATCAAGGCCAAAATTTCGTGCCTACTGTCGGATTTTCCAGAAAAACAAAACAAGGACAGAACACTTTTTATACTTATCGAAAATAGTTTTTCTCGTACCAAACCTATTCTAATCCCTTCAAATCAACTCCAAAGCTAATCTAATCCTACCATACACCTTCTTAGGGTGTCATGGTTTCCTAAACATCATCAAGACCAAAGTATACCAAGGGGATAATTATAGGATGACCTTTATATATATATACTCTAAAAATCATGTAAAAATGGTATAATCAACATAAGCCATGCATGTTTGCTCCAAAAATGAAGAGATACATATGTGATGATATGAAAAGATGAAAAATGATAGAAATATGCTTACAAGTTAATATGATGAGGTGCAAAGAACCAAGGTTAGCCTAAACACTCTAGGTTTTTATTTCAAAACCTTATTAAGAGTGTGATTCTAGATTGTAATTACTTGCTTGAGAAATTTTTTGAATGATCCCTTGTGAAAACCTTCTATGGCCGGTTTGATGAAGAAGAAAAACAAAGGAGAGAAACTTTTTTTTTAACACTTGTGAATTATGGTGAAGTGAATGAGTGAAAAAGATGTGAAGTAAGACTTTTAAGTATATGTATAAATATTAACAATCAAGAACCATGCCCTCATTGATTACCACCCTCCCCCTTGGTCGGCCAAGGGGGGAGGGATTTGTAGATATTTTTTTTTTTTTTTCTTTCTTATTACTTGTATATAATTTGTCAAAGATGTGTAAGTAAATTGTGTAGATAAATGTAACTTGTAAGGTAATGTGTACATTAGTGTGTTTAAGGTGATTTTTGGTAAAAGAAATTTTTAATAGATCAAATTAGAGTATAATGATATCATAAAAATTGTAAAAATACATTCCTTGTAAAAATTGAGTGATATAATAATTATCGTATAGTTTTTAAGAAAAAACGTCGTAATAATATAAATTTAACGATTTATATACAAAATAAATTTAAAACACTAGGAAAACTAAAAATATAGTTTTTATAAACTAATGTAAGTATAAAAATATATCGGGATCATTTTTAGAAGTAACGGATTAAATATTCAAAATAATAACTCACGCGATAACGTTTATTTAATATAAAAATTACGCGTTTAAGGTGAAATGCAATGTCATGAATGAACTAATGTGATGCAAATGATGTTAATGAAATGTAGACTAAACTTAGTCCAAATGAAATGTTCGTGATGATATGATCATGAATTCGCCGCTAAACCATTAAGGTTACGCGAATTTGGAACACGTAAACCTAGTTTGTTGAAATTGTAAGGCATGAATTGTTTCGAGAAATGACCTGGAAGTACGGGTTGTCACATTCGCCCATCCAAAAAGGAATTCATTCCCTGAATTCAATCGTTGTTAGGTCTAACGGTGTCGGTGAAAAGATGAGGATACTTGAGGCGCATTTGGTCTTCCCGTTCCCAAGTAAACTCAGGACCTCTTCGAGAATTCCAGTGAACCTTCACGATAGGAATACGACTCTGTTTCAACTGCTTGACCTCGCGGTCCATGATTTCTATAGGTTCCTCCACAAAGTTAAGTTTATCGTCGAGTTGAATTTCTTCCAATGGAATAACGAGTGATTCGTCCGATAGACATTTCTTCAGGTTTGAAACGTGAAACGTGTTGTGCACATGACTGAGTTCTGACGGAAGATCAAGTCGATAAGCTACAGGACCAACTCTGCTCAAAATCTTGAATGGTCCAATGTACCTCGGGTTTAACTTTCCGCGCTTTCCAAATCGTACCACGCCCTTCCAAGGCGATACTTTCAACATAACTTTGTCACCCACTTGAAATTCTAATGCCTTGCGTCTAACATCCGCGTAACTTTTCTGTCGGCTTCTAGCAGTTCTGAGTCTATCTCGAATTTGAACTATCTTTTCTGTCGTTTCCCGTACCATTTCTGGACCAGTTAGTTGTGCGTCTCCGACCTCGGCCCAACAAACAGGTGATCGGCACTTTCGACCATAGAGTGCCTCGAATGGTGCCATCTTTATACTGGTGTGATAACTATTGTTGTGCGAGAATTCTATCAATGGCAAATGGTTAGCCCAACCATTTCCAAAATCAATTACACATGCCCTCAGCATATCTTCTAACGTTTGAATTGTTCTTTCACTTTGACCGTCGGTTTGTGGGTGATATGCTGTGCTCATCTCTAATCTGGTTCCAAATGAATCTTGCAATGATTTCCAGAAGTTTGAAGTGAATCGACTATCTCTGTCGGAAATGATAGAAATTGGTGCACCGTGCCTCGAGACTATTTCCTTGACATAAAGTCTAGTGAGTTGCTCCATGGAATAAGTCTCTCTAATAGGTATGAAATGGGCGGATTTGGTAAGGCGATCAACAATTACCCAAATAGCGTCGTAACCTCCCGATGTCTTAGGAAGTTTCGTAACAAAGTCCATCGTAATGCGTTCCCATTTCCATTGAGGAATTTCTGGTTGTTGGAGTAATCCTGACGGCTTCTGGTATTCGACTTTTACCTTAGAGCAGGTAAGGCATTTGCTAACGTACGTGGCAATTTCCGCTTTCATGTTCGGCCACCAATAAAGTTTCTTAAGATCTTGATACATCTTATCCGATCCTGGGTGAATAGAATACTTTGACTTATGCGACTCATGCATAATCAATTCTCGTATTCCGCCATACAAGGGAACCCACATTCTATCCTTGAAACATAATACTTCATCTGCTCTCTTTACAAAACCATTTGCGTTTTCAGGCATACCATAAAGCTTTTCACTTGGTCGGTTTTCCTCCTTAAGTGCTTCGATCTGTGCTTCGTGGATTTTCGATGGTAAAGGTGAATTAATCGTCATTCCTAATGATCGAACTCTTAAAGGTTTGGGTCTCTCTTTCCGGCTAAGAGCATCAGCCACAACATTGGCTTTTCCCGGGTGATACTTGATTTCACAATCATAGTCGCTGAGTAACTCCAACCAACGACGTTGCCTCATATTAAGCTCCTTCTGATCAAGAATATATTGCAAACTCTTGTGGTCAGTAAACACTGTGCACTTTGTACCGTAAAGGTAGTGTCTCCAAATCTTGAGTGCAAAAACTACGGCTCCTAATTCGAGATCATGAGTGGTGTAATTCTTCTCATGAGTCTTAAGTTGTCGAGAAGCATACGCTATCACCTTCTCATTTTGCATTAAAACAGCCCCAAGTCCTTTATGCGAAGCATCACAATATACAACGAAGTTCTCAATTCCTTCGGGTAGTGCCAAAATTGGCGCACTGCAAAGCTTTTGCTTCAACAACTGAAAAGCAGCTTCTTGTTTCTTTCCCCATTCATACTTCTTGTTTTTCTGTGTCAACTTGGTCAAAGGTCTAGCTATCTTTGAAAAACCTTCGATGAACCTTCGGTAATACCCGGCTAGTCCTAGAAATTGTCGGATTTCTGTAGGATTTGTTGGAGTAGCCCAATCTTTCACAGCTTCAATCTTTGCGGGATCAACTTGTAGTCCTTGACTATCAATGACGTGACCAAGAAATTGCACTTTGTGATTCCAAAAATCACACTTCGAAAATTTGGCATACAACTTCTCATTCTTGAGTAGCCTTAAAATCGTCCTTAAATGCTCTTCGTGCTCTTCTTTGCTCTTTGAGTAAATCAATATGTCGTCGATGAACACTATCACAAACTTGTCCAAATACGGTTTACATACTCTATTCATGAGATCCATGAATACCGCAGGTGCATTAGTCAATCCGAATGGCATCACTTGAAACTCGTAATGACCGTAACGTGTTCTAAACGCTGTTTTCGGAATATCCTCCTCCCGAACTCTAAGTTGATGGTAACCCGACCGGAGATCAATCTTGGAGTAGATACTAGAACCTTGCAACTGATCGAATAAGTCGTCGATTCTGGGGAGTGGGTAACGATTCTTCACCGTTAACTTGTTCAGCTCTCTATAATCTATGCACATTCGGAAGGATCCATCTTTCTTCTTCACAAACAAGACCGGTGCTCCCCAAGGCGAGGAACTCGGCCTAATGAATCCTTTGTCTAGAAGCTCTTGCAATTGATTAGACAACTCTTGCATTTCGGATGGTGCTAGACGATACGGTGCTCGCGCAATTGGTGCAGCCCCGGGCACTAAATCAATTTGAAATTCTACTTGACGTGCCGGTGGAAGTCCGGGTAAGTCTTCGGGAAACACTTCAGAAAATTCTCGGACAATCGGTACATCTTCAAGTCGCTTCTCCTCCGACTTCTTCTCGGTTATATGGGCTAAGAAAGCATAACAACCTTTCTTTATGTACTTTTCCGTTTTGATGCACGATATGATACTAAGTCTAGTTCCACTTCGTTCCCCACGAATAATCAAAGTTTCGCCGTTATAAGGAAGATGAACAACTTTTTCATCACAAATGATCTTTGCACGATTTTTGGATAGCCAATCCATGCCTATGACGACGTCGAAACTACCAAGTTCTACGGGCATGAGATCTATGTTGAAGGGATGATTTAGAAAATTGAATGTGCAACCGCGGACAATGGTGTTGGTGCTAACTAAGTTACCATTAGCTAATTCGACAATGTATGATATGTCTAAGGTGGTTGGTTTAATGTTGAGCAAAGGTGCAAATGTAGTGGACACAAAACTTTTATCAGCACCCGAATCAAATAAAACTGAAGCGTAATGATTATTGATAAGGAACGTACCCGTGATCACATTCGGGTCCTCCCTATCTTCTCCGCCTCCTATAACGTAAACCCTTCCTTGTGCCATGCCTCCTTGATTCTGATTTCCTTGGTTCCTTCCCTTTTTACATTCAGACTTGTAGTGTCCACGTTCCCCGCAACCAAAACATGTAACTTGTGGCGACTTGCAATCCCTAGTTCGGTGACCAACTTTCTTACAATTTTCACATGGATCAGGACATCGACCCGAGTTGTGATGACTCGAACACCTACCACATTTCGGCAAAACCCCCGAATACCCTTTTCCTTCTTTCGGACCTGCAGCATAAGCCTTTACAACCTCTTGCCTTTTGGGTGGTTGTTGGGTAGCATTTCTACCTCTAGTGTTGTCCCACTTCCGTTTGTTGTTGTTGCTATTATTGTTGTTGTAGTTGGCTCGGTTATTGTTGTAGTTGAAGCGGTTGTTGGGGTTGTTGTTGTTGTTTCGGTTAGTGTTGGTGTACTTACCTCTCTTCACCACTTGTGCCATCAACTTCTGAGTCACTCGAATAGCTTCCTCAATTGTTTGTGGATCAAACGAAGTCACATCTCCTTGAACAACCTCGGGAAGTCCCCCGATGAAAGCCTCTAGCAACTTCTCGTTATCAGAAACCATAGACGGGCATAACGCGGCCAATTCTTGGAATCTCCGAATGTATGTGTCAATATCATACCCAATTGTTACTAGTTCATAGAATTCTGTCTCCAACTTTTTCACTTCCGTTCGAGGACAAAACTTCTTAGTCACCAAACCCTTGAATTGCTCCCAAGTAAGCTTGAAAGCATTCTCCATTCCAATCGGTTGAGCATATGAGTTCCACCACGACAATGCTCCATCAAGTAATGTACTCGTAGCAAACTTGACCTTACTATCATCCGGGCAATTACACAGCAAAAACACGGACTCCAATTTCTCGAACCATCGCACCATGGCGGTGGCTCCTTCAGTACCTCTAAACTTAGTGGGCTCACCACTTTTGAAATCCTTGTACGAACAGTTCTTAACTCCGGATCCTCCTGCATTTCCAGTAGCAGCAGCAAGCCTAGCGGCTTCAGCAGCAGCCGCGGCCTCAGCAGCAGCAGCAGCCACTGTTTCCCTTTCAACTCTTAAAGCATCAGCTATGCTATCATTCACTAACTTTTGAATAGCCGCTTGGGTCATTTCAACTGTGGCTTTCTTCGGCGCCATAACTCTTCAAAATCACAAGATGAAACAATCATGAGAACTCGTAAGCAGAAACAACCATCACACAAATATATCCACAACCACAACATGCATAAAGTAAATGGAATCACAACGGAACAATAACGAAATATCACAAATATAATCACAACACACGTGGATAATATACATGAAAATTTCGGCCTACATGGACCGATATCATAGATAATAAAAACCATTCCTACATAGTAGAGTCAATACTTGATACATTTGTTTGTACAACAATCAAAAGACAACAAGTTCTTTAAACTACGTCACACACCTCGTGACTAGGATAATAATGGTCAAAACTATACATGACAAAAGTCTACATAAGGCACCTCATGGTGCTCCGCCGGCTCGATCCTGAAGATCACGAACCTGAGTAGTCAAGCTAGCAACCAAACTCCTCAACTCTCCAATCTGACCCTGCAAAGTAGCAATACTCTCCCTGTCCTCTAACTGCCTATTCTGTATACTCTGATGTGACAAATCAATAGAAACCCTGCCTAACACTAGGCCCTCGACCTCCTCCGCAATGGTCTCAATCCTATCTACCGACAGTTCCTCCAACTGTCGCGACAACCTATCTATCTGAATCTGCTGACTATCAATACGGGCTCCTAACGCCTCGGTAGAAGGCTGTCGAGCAGCTGCAGCCTTAGAGCTCTCGCCTAACTCGAACCTAACAGGTGGCTCGGGTTCTGTAGATGGTGGTGTAGGGATGTCAAAACGAGCACGCTTTTTGGGCGGCAAGTCTGATGAAGGCAAAGGATCCCTAAGAAAATACGATGAGGATGGTGATGATGATGGTGCTAGTAGTGGAGATGGTGGTGGGTGTATCGGGTCGTGAGCAGGGCTAACATGTGGAGTGGGTGCGACCTCGCCCTCCTCAAAGGGTTCAGTCTCCGTGTCAGTCATGATAGGTGGAAAGGCTGGAGTAGAGCCAATCGAAGATAAGATCTCAGTGGGGTGCGATGAGACATCATCCATGTTAGGATTAGCTGGGACATCTTCCGTGTTAGTGTCCGATGATATAGTGATGGGATGTGAATCTGAAGACATCTCTGTGACAACCGATGTGAAATAAAAGTAAATAACTCGGATAAAGTGTAAATGAATCCCGCATGAAAAGTGAATATGTACTATGATGAAATGATGAGATGCTATGATAATGTAGCTATAGTCTAGGGTCAATGATGCAACCTAGTTCTCTATAACTGTAGCTCTGATACCAATCTGTCACACCCCCAATTTACCTGTTTTGCAGCGGAATGGAATTCCTGGGGGATTGACTGTCATAGCACCACAATCACAGTTATATTGAACGACCTAAAGTGTCGTTTTAAAAAACACATCGTTTGATATTTAACAAAAGCATTCAGAGTTACAACATAGGTCCCAAAAGGTTACAAAGTTTGCGGAAACATAAATATATTACAAGTCCAAACGATGGTTTTGAAATAAAGTGCCATAATGTACAATGATATAAGTCGACGCCGCGACTCAAAAGGGTTCCTTAACCATGCCATGATGATAATACCTTAGTTACCTGAAAATACATTGCTAAAACGGGTCAACAATAATGTTGGTGAGAAATCATAGGTTTATGTAAATGCTTTATACGACTACGCAAGTATAGATCAGGCATGACAATCATGTCACGTAAAAATGTTACAATTGCAATAAGCCCATGACACCTAAACTAGACTGTTCATAATGTATGCCCCAACAGAGTGTTTGCCAGACAACTCAATAATGTTATTAAATGAAATGCATCCGTATGACTAGTTGGGATTCACCAACCCGGATGGAGGCGTCACCCTCGATAGATCTATCCACTCACCCTCGCTTCAAAGATTAACGGTTCATGTTCAGGTAAAGGGGACTTTCAATTGGCAAATGTGGTAACTTAAGCAATGTAAATGAATTTAACATACTTGGTATCGTAATAAAAATGTTGTGCAATGTATTCTCCCCCGTAGGTTTGAAAATAATTAAAAGCGTATACGACGGGGCTATGAAAACTCACTTGATAAACTGGTGTGATGACAAGAGTGAGTACACTGAGGTATAGCGGGATACTTTAATCGGGACCTATTACGAATGATATGATATGTAATGAGTTGCAATGTAATGTTATGATATGCATGCATTTCGTATGTTATTTATACCATTTGCGAGTTTTGAAAATAATACTTATCGTCGAAAAATACTCTTTTGACGTCTTGACCATTCTTAAATCACTTTACAAGTTTTTACTGTCAAAATGTCATCCTACAATGGTTTCATAATGACTTATTGTGAAATTTTCACTTTTCGTCGTAAAATAATGTCGTCGGAAATTCATGAAAGTGACAAAAATGGCTTCGAAAAACTAGTCGTAAAATGGTGTACGTCGCACGTTAGGAAACGAACTCGACAGGTTTTAGAAAGTTTGTATCAAAATCTAAAAGTTTTAGTTCATGAGTTTTCGACATAAAGGTCTCGAACATAAAGATAATAAGGGTTAAAGATGGTGATTTTGTCTAATTGTTGTGTAAAAAAGTGAGTTTCGGCCAAGTTTAAGCATCCGTAAATAATTTATTAAAACTCCGCTATACAAACGGTTGGTCGTTTTAGAAAATATGCTTGGTGATCTTAATTTTATTAGAAGACATTTCAGTTCAAAAAGTTCCACATCATAGTTAAAAACAGCCCTCAATATGGTCATTTTAGTTACCGTAATACTTATCTCGTAAAATAATATAGTTTTTCTAAAAATAGTAGTTACGGCAAGTTTATGAAAACGTGCATATCTTAGTCGTTTCAAATCCGTTTTCTACGTATATACTGTCCTTAGCTTCGTATCAAAGTATACTAATATATTTTTGATAAGTCGAAATAATTTGTAAAGCTTAAGGCTCGTTTTTGACTCGTACAAGATAAAAATAGTATGCTGAAATTTCTGAAAAATATATATTTCGTCGTCAAACTTTAAAAATTCATAACTTCTTCGTTATAACTCCGTTTTAATCCGTTCAAGCGGCCACGGATTCGTTTTAAAGTATATTTTCTAAATATCAAGGCCAAAATTTCGTGCCTACTGTCGGATTTTCCAGAAAAACAAAACAAGGACAGAACACTTTTTATACTTATCGAAAATAGTTTTTCTCGTACCAAACCTATTCTAATCCCTTCAAATCAACTCCAAAGCTAATCTAATCCTACCATACACCTTCTTAGGGTGTCATGGGTTCCTAAACATCATCAAGACCAAAGTATACCAAGGGGATAATTATAGGATGACCTTTATATATATATATACTCTAAAAATCATGTAAAAATGGTATAATCAACATAAGCCATGCATGTTTGCTCCAAAAATGAAGAGATACATATGTGATGATATGAAAAGATGAAAAATGATAGAAATATGCTTACAAGTTAATATGATGAGGTGCAAAGAACCAAGGTTAGCCTAAACACTCTAGGTTTTTATTTCAAAACCTTATTAAGAGTGTGATTCTAGATTGTAATTACTTGCTTGAGAAATTTTTTGAATGATCCCTTGTGAAAACCTTCTATGGCCGGTTTGATGAAGAAGAAAAACAAAGGAGAGAAACTTTTTTTTTAACACTTGTGAATTATGGTGAAGTGAATGAGTGAAAAAGATGTGAAGTAAGACTTTTAAGTATATGTATAAATATTAACAATCAAGAACCATGCCCTCATTGATTACCACCCTCCCCCTTGGTCGGCCAAGGGGGGAGGGATTTGTAGATATTTTATTTTTTTTTTCTTTCTTATTACTTGTATATAATTTGTCAAAGATGTGTAAGTAAATTGTGTAGATAAATGTAACTTGTAAGGTAATGTGTACATTAGTGTGTTTAAGGTGATTTTTGGTAAAAGAAAATTTTAATAGATCAAATTAGAGTATAATGATATCATAAAAATTGTAAAAATACATTCCTTGTAAAAATTGAGTGATATAATAATTATCGTATAGTTTTTAAGAAAAAACGTCGTAATAATATAAATTTAACGATTTATATACAAAATAAATTTAAAACACTAGGAAAACTAAAAATATAGTTTTTATAAACTAATGTAAGTATAAAAATATATCGGGATCATTTTTAGAAGTAACGGATTAAATATTCAAAATAATAACTCACGCGATAACGTTTATTTAATATAAAAATTACGCGTTTAAGGTGAAATGCAATGTCATGAATGAACTAATGTGATGCAAATGATGTTAATGAAATGTAGACTAAACTTAGTCCAAATGAAATGTTCGTGATGATATGATCATGAATTCGCCGCTAAACCATTAAGGTTACGCGAATTTGGAACACGTAAACCTAGTTTACGATAAATGTTGAAATTGTAAGGCATGAATTGTTTCGAGAAATGACCTGGAAGTACGGGTTGTCACATTCGCCCATCCAAAAAGGAATTCATTCCCTGAATTCAATCGTTGTTAGGTCTAACGGTGTCGGTGAAAAGATGAGGATACTTGAGGCGCATTTGGTCTTCCCGTTCCCAAGTAAACTCAGGACCTCTTCGAGAATTCCAGTGAACCTTCACGATAGGAATACGACTCTGTTTCAACTGCTTGACCTCGCGGTCCATGATTTCTATAGGTTCCTCCACAAAGTTAAGTTTATCGTCGAGTTGAATTTCTTCCAATGGAATAACGAGTGATTCGTCCGATAGACATTTCTTCAGGTTTGAAACGTGAAACGTGTTGTGCACATGACTGAGTTCTGACGGAAGATCAAGTCGATAAGCTACAGGACCAACTCTGCTCAAAATCTTGAATGGTCCAATGTACCTCGGGTTTAACTTTCCGCGCTTTCCAAATCGTACCACGCCCTTCCAAGGCGATACTTTCAACATAACTTTGTAACCCACTTGAAATTCTAATGCCTTGCGTCTAACATCCGTGTAACTTTTCTGTCGGCTTCTGGCAGTTCTGAGTCTATCTCGAATTTGAACTATCTTTTCTGTCGTTTCCCGTACCATTTCTGGACCAGTGAGTTGTGCGTCTCCGACCTCGGCCCAACAAACAGGTGATCGGCACTTTCGACCATAGAGTGCCTCGAATGGTGCCATCTTTATACTGGTGTGATAACTATTGTTGTACGAGAATTCTATCAATGGCAAATGGTTAGCCCAACCATTTCCAAAATCAATTACACATGCCCTCAGCATATCTTCTAACGTTTGAATTGTCCTTTCACTTTGACCGTCGGTTTGTGGGTGATATGCTTGTGCTCATCTCTAATCTGGTTCCGAATGAATCTTGCAATGATTTCCAGAAGTTTGAAGTGAATCGACTATCTCTGTCGGAAATGATAGAAATTGGTGCACCGTGCCTCGAGACTATTTCCTTGACATAAAGTCTAGTGAGTTGCTTCCATGGAATAAGTCTCTCTAATAGGTATGAAATGGGCTGATTTGGTAAGGCGATCAACAATTACCCAAATAGCAGTCGTAACCTCCCGATGTCTTAGGAAGTTTCGTAACAAAGTCCATCGTAATGCGTTCCCATTTCCATTGAGGAATTTCTGGTTGTTGGAGTAATCCTGACGGCTTCTGGTATTCGACTTTTACCTTAGAGCAGGTAAGGCATTTGCTAACGTACGTGGCAATTTCCGCTTTCATGTTCGGCCACCAATAAAGTTTCTTAAGATCTTGATACATCTTATCCGATCCTGGGTGAATAGAATACTTTGACTTATGCGACTCATGCATAATCAATTCTCGTATTCCGCCATACAATGGAACCCACATTCTATCCTTGAAACATAATACTCCATCTGCTCTCTTTACAAAACCGTTTGCGTTTTCAGGGCATACCATAAAGCTTTTCACTTGGTCGGTTTTCCTCCTTAAGTGCCTCGATCTGTGCTTCGTGGATTTTCGATGGTAAAGGTGAATTAATCGTCATTCCTAATGATCGAACTCTTAAAGGTTTGGGTCCTCTCTTTCCGGCTAAGAGCATCAGCCACAACATTGGCTTTTCCCGGGTGATACTTGATTTCACAATCATAGTCGCTGAGTAACTCCAACCAACGACGTTGCCTCATATTAAGCTCCTTCTGATCAAGAATATATTGCAAACTCTTGTGGTCAGTAAACACTGTGCACTTTGTACCGTAAAGGTAGTGTCTCCAAATCTTGAGTGCAAAAACTACGGCTCCTAACTCGAGATCATGAGTGGTGTAATTCTTCTCATGAGTCTTAAGTTGTCGAGAAGCATACGCTATCACCTTCTCATTTTGCATTAAAACAGCCCCAAGTCCTTTATGCGAAGCATCACAATATACAACGAAGTTCTCAATTCCTTCGGGTAGTGCCAAAATTGGCGCACTGCAAAGCTTTTGCTTCAACAACTGAAAAGCAGCTTCTTGTTTCTTTCCCCACTTCATACTTCTTGTTTTTCTGTGTCAACTTGGTCAAAGGTCTAGCTATCTTTGAAAAACCTTCGATGAACCTTCGGTAATACCCGGCTAGTCCTAGAAATTGTCGAATTTCTGTAGGATTTGTTGGAGTAGCCCAATCTTTCACAGCTTCAATCTTTGCGGGATCAACTTGTAGTCCTTGACTATCAATGACGTGACCAAGAAATTGCACTTTGTGATTCCAAAAATCACACTTCGAAAATTTGGCATACAACTTCTCATTCTTGAGTAGCCTTAAAATCGTCCTTAAATGCTCTTCGTGCTCTTCTTTGCTCTTTGAGTAAATCAATATGTCGTCGATGAACACTATCACAAACTTGTCCAAATACGGTTTACATACTCTATTCATGAGATCCATGAATACCGCAGGTGCATTAGTCAATCCGAATGGCATCACTTGAAACTCGTAATGACCGTAACGTGTTCTAAACGCTGTTTTCGGAATATCCTCCTCCCGAACTCTAAGTTGATGGTAACCCGACCGGAGATCAATCTTGGAGTAGATACTAGAACCTTGCAACTGATCGAATAAGTCGTCGATTCTGGGGAGTGGGTAACGATTCTTCACCGTTAACTTGTTCAGCTCTCTATAATCTATGCACATTCGGAAGGATCCATCTTTCTTCTTCACAAACAAGACCGGTGCTCCCCAAGGCGAGGAACTCGGCCTAATGAATCCTTTGTCTAGAAGCTCTTGCAATTGATTAGACAACTCTTGCATTTCGGATGGTGCTAGACGATACGGTGCTCGCGCAATTGGTGCAGCTCCGGGCACTAAATCAATTTGAAATTCTACTTGACGTGCCGGTGGAAGTCCTGGTAAGTCTTCGGGAAACACTTCAGAAAATTCTCGGACAATCGGTACATCTTCAAGTCGCTTCTCCTCCGACTTCTTCTCGGTTATATGGGCTAAGAAAGCATAACAACCTTTCTTTATGTACTTTTCCGTTTTGATGCACGATATGATACTAAGTCTAGTTCCACTTCGTTCCCCACGAATAATCAAAGTTTCGCCGTTATAAGGAAGATGAACAACTTTTTCATCACAAATGATCTTTGCACGATGTTTGGATAGCCAATCCATGCCTATGACGACGTCGAAACTACCAAGTTCTACGGGCATGAGATCTATGTTGAAGGGATGATTTAGAAAATTGAATGTGCAACCGCGGACAATGGTGTTGGTGCTAACTAAGTTACCATTAGCTAATTCGACAATGTATGATATGTCTAAGGTGGTTGGTTTAATGTTGAGCAAAGGTGCAAATGCAGTGGACACAAAACTTTTATCAGCACCCGAATCAAATAAAACTGAAGCGTAACGATTATTGAGAAGGAACGTACCCGTGATCACATTCGGGTCCTCCCTATCTTCTCCGCCTCCTATAACGTAAACCCTTCCTTGTGCCATGCCTCCTTGATTCTGATTTCCTTGGTTCCTTCCCTTTTTACATTCAGACTTGTAGTGTCCACGTTCCCCGCAACCAAAACATGTAACTTGTGGCGACTTGCAATCCCTAGTTCGGTGACCAACTTTCTTACAATTTTCACATGGATCAGGACATCGACCCGGGTTGTGATGACTCGAACACCTACCACATTTCGGCAAAACCCCCGAATACCCTTTTCCTTCCTTCGGACCTGCAGCATAAGCCTTTACAACCTCTTGCCTTTTGGGTGGTTGTTGGGTAGCATTTCTACCTCTAGTGTTGTCCCACTTCCGTTTGTTGTTGTTGCTATTATTGTTGTTGTAGTTGGCTCGGTTATTGTTGTAGTTGAAGCGGTTGTTGGGGTTGTTGTTGTTGTTTCGGTTAGTGTTGGTGTACTTACCTCTCTTCACCACTTGTGCCATCAACTTCTGAGTCACTCGAATAGCTTCCTCAATTGTTTGTGGATCAAACGAAGTCACATCTCCTTGAACAACCTCGGGAAGTCCCCCGATGAAAGCCTCTAGCAACTTCTCGTTATCAGAAACCATAGACGGGCATAACGCGGCCAATTCTTGGAATCTCCGAATGTATGTGTCAATATCATACCCAATTGTTACTAGTTCATAGAATTCTGTCTCCAACTTTTTCACTTCCGTTCGAGGACAAAACTTCTTAGTCACCAAACCCTTGAATTGCTCCCAAGTAAGCTTGAAAGCATTCTCCATTCCAATCGGTTGAGCATATGAGTTCCACCACGACAATGCTCCATCAAGTAATGTACTCGTAGCAAACTTGACCTTACTATCATCCGGGCAATTACACAGCAAAAACACGGACTCCAATTTCTCAAACCATCGCACCATGGCGGTGGCTCCTTCAGTACCTCTAAACTTAGTGGGCTCACCACTTTTGAAATCCTTGTACGAACAGTTCTTAACTCCGGATCCTCCTGCATTTCCAGTAGCTGCAGCAAGCCTAGCGGCTTCAGCAGCAGCCGCGGCCTCAGCAGCAGCAGCAGCCACTGTTTCCCTTTCAACTCTTAAAGCATCAGCTATGCTATCATTCACTAACTTTTGAATAGCCGCTTGGGTCATTTCAACTGTGGCTTTCTTCGGCGCCATAACTCTTCAAAATCACAAGATGAAACAATCATGAGAACTCGTAAGCAGAAACAACCATCACACAAATATATCCACAACCACAACATGCATAAAGTAAATGGAATCACAACGGAACAATAACGAAATATCACAAATATAATCACAACACACGTGGATAATATACATGAAAATTTCGGCCTACATGGACCGATATCATAGATAATAAAAACCATTCCTACATAGTAGAGTCAATACTTGATACATTTGTTTGTACAACAATCAAAAGACAACAAGTTCTTTAAACTACGTCACACACCTCGTGACTAGGATAATAATGGTCAAAACTATACATGACAAAAGTCTACATAAGGCACCTCATGGTGCTCCGCCGGCTCGATCCTGAAGATCACGAACCTGAGTAGTCAAGCTAGCAACCAAACTCCTCAACTCTCCAATCTGACCCTGCAAAGTAGCAATACTCTCCCTGTCCTCTAACTGCCTATTCTGTATACTCTGATGTGACAAATCAATAGAAACCCTGCCTAACACTAGGCCCTCGACCTCCTCCGCAATGGTCTCAATCCTATCTACCGACAGTTCCTCCAACTGTCGCGACAACCTATCTATCTGAATCTGCTGACTATCAATACGGGCTCCTAACGCCTCGGTAGAAGGCTGTCGAGCAGCTGCAGCCTTAGAGCTCTCGCCTAACTCGAACCTAACAGGTGGCTCGGGTTCTGTAGATGGTGGTGTAGGGATGTCAAAACGAGCACGCTTTTTGGGCGGCAAGTCTGATGAAGGCAAAGGATCCCTAAGAAAATACGATGAGGATGGTGATGATGATGGTGCTAGTAGTGGAGATGGTGGTGGGTGTATCGGGTCGTGAGCAGGGCTAACATGTAGAGTGGGTGCGACCTCGCCCTCCTCAAAGGGTTCAGTCTCCGTGTCAGTCATGATAGGTGGAAAGGCTGGAGTAGAGCCAATCGAAGATAAGATCTCAGTGGGGTGCGATGAGACATCATCCATGTTAGGATTAGCTGGGACATCTTCCGTGTTAGTGTCCGATGATATAGTGATGGGATGTGAATCTGAAGACATCTCTGTGACAACCGATGTGAAATAAAAGTAAATAACTCGGATAAAGTGTAAATGAACCCGCATGAAAAGTGAATATGTACTATGATGAAATGATGAGATGCTATGATAATGTAGCTATAGTCTAGGGTCAATGATGCAACCTAGTTCTCTATAACTGTAGCTCTGATACCAATCTGTCACACCCCCAATTTACCTGTTTTGCAGCGGAATGGAATTCCTGGGGGATTGACTGTCATAGCACCACAATCACAGTTATATTGAACGACCTAAAGTGTCGTTTTAAAAACACATCGTTTGATATTTAACAAAAGCATTCAGAGTTACAACATAGGTCCCAAAAGGTTACAAAGTTTGCGGAAACATAAATATATTACAAGTCCAAACGATGGTTTTGAAATAAAGTGCCATAATGTACAATGATATAAGTCGACGCCGCGACTCAAAAGGTTCCTTAACCATGCCATGATGATAATACCTTAGTTACCTGAAAATACATTGCTAAAACGGGTCAACAATAATGTTGGTGAGAAATCATAGGTTTAAGTAAATGCTTTATACGACTACGCAAGTATAGATCAGGCATGACAATCATGTCACGTAAAAATGTTACAATTGCAATAAGCCCATGACACCGAAACTAGACTGTTCATAATGTATGCCCCAACAGAGTGTTTGCCAGACAACTCAATAATGTTATTAAATGAAATGCATCCGTATGACTAGTTGGGATTCACCAACCCGGATGGAGGCGTCACCATCGATAGATCTATCCACTCACCCTCGCTTCAAAGATTAACGGTTCATGTTCAGTTAAAGGGGACTTTCAATTGGCAAATGTGGTAACTTAAGCAATGTAAATGAATTTAACATACTTGGTATCGTAATAAAAATGTTGTGCAATGTATTCTCCCCCGTAGGTTTGAAAATAATTAAAAGCGTATACGACGGGGCTATGAAAACTCACTTGATAAACTGGTGTGATGACAAGAGTGAGTACACTGAGGTATAGCGGGAAACTTTAACCGGGACCTATTACGAATGATATGATATGTAATGAGTTGCAATGTAATGTTATGATATGCATGCATTTCGTATGTTATTTATACCATTTGCGAGTTTTGAAAATAATACTTATCGTCGAAAAATACTCTTTTGACGTCTTGACCATTCTTAAATCACTTTACAAGTTTTTACGTCAAAATGTCATCCTACAATGGTTTTGTAATGATTTATGGTGAAATTTTCACTTTTCGTCGTAAAATAATGTCGTCGGAAAATTCATGAAAGTGACAAAAATGGCTTCGAAAAACTAGTCGTAAAATGGTGTACGTCGAACGTTAGGAAACGAACTCGACGGTTTTGGAAAGTTTGTATCAAAATCTAAAAGTTTCAGCTCATGAGTTTTCGACATAAAGGTCTCGAACATAAAGATAATAAGGGTTAAAGATGGTGATTTTGTCTAATTGTTGTGTAAAAAGTGAGTTTCGGCCAAGTTTAAGCATCCGTAAATAATTTATTAAAACTCCGCTATACAAACGGTTGGTCGTTTTAGAAAATATGCTTGGTGATCTTGATTTTACTAGAAGACATTTCGTTTCAAAAAGTTCTACATCATAGTTAAAAACAGCCGTCAACATGGTCATTTTAGTTACCGTAACACTTATCTCGTAAAAATAATATAGTTTTTCTAAAAATAGTAGTTACGGCAAGTTTATGAAAACGTGCATATCTTAGTCGTTTCAAATCCGTTTTCTACGTATTATATGTCCTTAGCTTCGTATCAAAGTATACTAATATATTTTTGATAAGTCGAAATAATTTGTAAAGCTTAAGGCTCGTTTTTGACTCGTACAAGATAAAAATAGTATGCTGAAATTTCTGAAAAATATATATTTCGTCGTCAAACTTTAAAAATTCATAACTTCTTCGTTATAACTCCGTTTTAATCCGTTCAAGCGGCCACGGATTCGTTTTAAAGTATATTTTCTAAATATCAAGGCCAAAATTTCGTGCCTACTGTCGGATTTTCCAGAAAAACAAAACAAGGACAGAACACTTTTTATACTTATCGAAAATAGTTTTTCTCGTACCAAACCTATTCTAATCCCTTCAAATCAACTCCAAAGCTAATCTAATCCTACCATACACCTTCTTAGGGTGTCATGGTTTCCTAAACATCATCAAGACCAAAGTATACCAAGGGGATAATTATAGGATGACCTTTATATATATATATACTCTAAAAATCATGTAAAAATGGTATAATCAACATAAGCCATGCATGTTTGCTCCAAAAGTGAAGAGATACATATGTGATGATATGAAAAGATGAAAAATGATAGAAATATGCTTACAAGTTAATATGATGAGGTGCAAAGAACCAAGGTTAGCCTAAACACTCTAGGTTTTTATTTCAAAACCTTATTAAGAGTGTGATTCTAGATTGTAATTACTTGCTTGAGAAATTTTTTGAATGATCCCTTGTGAAAACCTTCTATGGCCGGTTTGATGAAGAAGAAAAACAAAGGAGAGAAACTTTTTTTTTAACACTTGTGAATTATGGTGAAGTGAATGAGTGAAAAAGATGTGAAGTAAGACTTTTAAGTATATGTATAAATATTAACAATCAAGAACCATGCCCTCATTGATTACCACCCTCCCCCTTGGTCGGCCAAGGGGGGAGGGATTTGTAGATATTTTATTTTTTTTTTCTTTCTTATTACTTGTATATAATTTGTCAAAGATGTGTAAGTAAATTGTGTAGATAAATGTAACTTGTAAGGTAATGTGTACATTAGTGTGTTTAAGGTGATTTTTGGTAAAAGAAATTTTTAATAGATCAAATTAGAGTATAATGATATCATAAAAATTGTAAAAATACATTCCTTGTAAAAATTGAGTGATATAATAATTATCGTATAGTTTTTAAGAAAAAACGTCGTAATAATATAAATTTAACAATTTATATACAAAATAAATTTAAAACACTAGGAAAACTAAAAATATAGTTTTTATAAACTAATGTAAGTATAAAAATATATCGGGATCATTTTTAGAAGTAACGGATTAAATATTCAAAATAATAACTCACGCGATAACGTTTATTTAATATAAAAATTACGCGTTTAAGGTGAAATGCAATGTCATGAATGAACTAATGTGATGCAAATGATGTTAATGAAATGTAGACTAAACTTAGTCCAAATGAAATGTTCGTGATGATATGATCATGAATTCGCCGCTAAACCATTAAGGTTATGCGAATTTGGAACACGTAAACCTAGTTTACGATAAATGTTGAAATTGTAAGGCATGAATTGTTTCGAGAAATGACCTGGAAGTACGGGTTGTCACAGCACCCCTCGAAGACCTCCTTTCCAAGAAACCTCGAAAGCTGAAGCCTACCACTGCCACCAAGAAGACTATATCTACCAAGCTTGTCTCAGTTCAACCATCCCCCACTCCATCTCCAAAAAAGCAGGAATGAAGGCTGCCATGTCGGCAGTAATTTGGTTTCAAGGGTAGCATGTACCCTTTAAAACAATTTGTGTTCTTAAACAATGCTTGTCTTAAACAATTTAAATATTTGTGATGTGATGTATGGCCTTGGGCCAAAGACAACGTAACTGGGTCTTCGGTCCCTTAGGCAGGTGTATGGGCATTAGCCTTTATTTTGAATGGTAAAGTGTGGGGGAATACCTCTACACACTTAGTTATTATTTGTGTTTGTCTTTGTTAACTTCTCGTACGCCATTTTTCCGACGCTTAAGTTTTACAACCTAAGGTTAAACAACCTCATTGCGTGTAAATTGCAACACCAAGAATATAATGACCAAATTTGATCATTGACAGAGGGTTGCGACCCACTCTATCTCAAATCCTTTAAGTAGTATGACTTTGTATTTATTTTTACAAGCGCCAAAAACTACTAGGAGAGTTAATGTGAATGTTAAAGTTGGCTTAAATGATAAGGCGTGTATTACACCTTGAGCCATTTTATTCGACATTGAAACTCATTAACGACTTGGCTGAACAAATCTTTGTGTTTAAGAAACGAAGCAAGAGATTTGTGGGAAATGTCTTATTTATCATTGAATTGGTAGGGAGGATTACATCATTCTTGAAATGAAAACTAAGACAACTACCAATAATGTTTTCTTTCCCTTGAGAAGCTTCTAATTACAAGAAAAAAGTAAAAGTACTTCTTAAACATAGAACTTTCGAAGGTTCGTACCATTCCATGTCCTGTCGATGGGTTCTCCGAGAAGAGTGGCCAGTTTGTAGGCTTCGTTGCCGTAGGCCTCAGCTACCATGTAAGGTCCTTCCCAAGTTGGTCCCAGCTTTCCCTGGTATTCGGCTTTGCTTGCACTGTTGAGGCGTAGCACATATTCCCCAGGCTAGAAAGTGGAAGGTCTGACCCTTTTGTTATAGTAGCCTTCGATCTTATGTTTGTGTATTGCTTCTCAGATGGAGGCTATTTCTCTTCTTTCTTCTAGCAGATCAAGGTTTTCCCTGATCCTTTCATCATTTTGGGAGGCATCATACGTTGCCACACGCTCCGTGTGTACACTTAGCTCCGAAGGGATGACCTCTTCTGTTCCGTATGTTAGGCTAAAGGGGGTTTTCCATTGCTTGACTTAGGGTGTGTTCGATGGGCCCATAGTACTTGAGGGAGTTCATCTACCCATCCAAGGTGAGTTCGTCCCAGCCTTTTCTCGATCCCTTTGACGATGTCTCTGTTTGTAACCTCCACCTGTCCGTTACCTTGTGGATGGTAGACGGATGTCCAAGACTGCTTTATGTTGAGCCCTTGACAGAAGTCGTAGAAGACTCCTTCGGCGAATTGCTTCCCGTTGTCAGATATGATTATGTGGGGCACTCCGAATCTGCACACAATGTGCTCCCACACAAACTTCTCGATCTGTCTCCCCGTGACGGAGGCTAAAGGTTTAGCCTCCACCCACTTAGTAAAGTGATCGATTGCCACCAAGCAAAAATTTGACTCCGCCGGGAGCTATAGGCATAGGTCCTACGATATCGATGCCCCACTGAGAGAAGGGCCATGCGGATGTCACACTTGTCATGTCCTGTTTCGGCATCTTTGGAACGTTTGAGTGTATCTGACAAGCTTTACATTTGAGAATGATTTATGCCGCATCCCTGTACATCAAAGGCCAATAATAGCCCAACTTCATTATTTTCGATACAACTGAGCGGGGTCCTGCATGGAGGCCGCAGGATCCTTCGTGGACTTCATAGATAATGCTCGTAGCCTGCTTGGGTCCCACACATCTTAACCAAGGTGATAAAAATGACCTTCTATATAGGGTTTCCCCTATTAGCCGGTACTGCGGGGACTTAACCCGAATCTTCCTTTCAAGCTTGGGATCTTCAGGGGGAAGACCGCTTATCAAATATTCCCTGATGGGAGTCATACATGTCTCTCCTTCCTCGTGAACCACATCTGCAACCTCCTTGCGAACGATGGATCTTTCAGGTAAGACTTCAACAAGTACTTCTTTGGTGAGATGAGCGAAGGCCATGGAAGCTAGCTTGCTTAGTGCGTCTGCCTTCTTGTTCTGATTCCTACGAACATGTTGAATGGTGTAGGAGTCGAAGCTCTCCAGCATCTCCTTTGTTTTTTCCAAGTATTGTTTGATGACTGGCTGCCTTGCTTCATAGGAGCCTGTCACTTAGTTTGCTACCAATTGGGAGTCTACGAAAACAGCGAGAGCTTTGACTTCCATATCTTTAGCCAATCGGAGGCCTGCTAGCAACGCTTCATACTTCGCTTCATTGTTTGTGGCTTCGAACTCGAAATGAAGAGCATACGTATGCTCCTTCCCATCAGAGCTGACCAGCATTAGACCTGCTCCAGAGCCATCGAAGCTGGATGCTTCGACTATATAAAGTTTCCAGTCGTGCACTTGAGTGAGTTTAGTTTTGGGCTCTTCCTTTTCTACGTCAGGCTCGGAAGGTGTTTCTGCCAAGAAGTCTGCGAGAATTTGTCCTTTAATAGAGTTTCGTCCCTTGAACTCTATTTCGTGCTCTCCAAGTTCAATAGCCCATTTAGCCACCCTCCCAGACTTTTCAGGTTTTGACAAGATCTGTTTGAGTGGCTTGTCGGTTAAGACTGTGATTGGATGGGCCTGGAAATAGCGTCGGAGCCTCCTTGCTGCGTAGATAAGGGCGAGTATTAACTTTTCCAATGTTGGATAGTTGATCTCCGCCCCCTGCAGGACCGTGCTGACAAAGTAAATGGGGATCTGTCGTTTGTCTCGTTCTGCCATAAGGACTGCGCTAATACTCTCCATTGAGGATGCCAAGTACATAAACAACACTTCGCCTTTGATTGGGGCTGTAAGTGTTAGAAGGATTTCGATGAACTCGTCCATCTTTTGAAAGGCGGCTTCTGCATCCTGACTCCACTGAAAAGTTTTCTTATCCACGCATCCCTTGAGTGTTTTGAAGAATGGTAGGGACCTGTCAGCCCCCTTCGACAAAAATCGGCTTAAAGCTGCCAGCTTCACATTCAGGCTCTGCACGTCTTTTAGACACTTAGGGGCTTGGAGGTCTGTAATCGCCTTAACCTTGGAGGGATTAGCCTTTATCCCCTGCTTAGTAATCAAATGCCCTAGGAATTGCCCCTCTTCGACACCGAAGGAGCATTTCTTAGGGTTCAGCTTCATGTTAATCGCCCGAAGCTGGTCAAAGGTTTCCTGTACATCGAGGAGTAGGTCCTCCTCCGTCTTGCTTTTGATAACCATGTCGTCAACGTATGCTTCGAGATTTCTGCCTATTTTCTTGTTGAAGGCTTTATCTACGAGACGTTGGTAAGTTGCCCCTGCGTTCTTCAAACCAAAGGGAATCTTTTGGTAACAGTAGACACCTTTCCTTGTGTAGAAGGCTGTCTTTTCTTCATCCTCCTTTGCCATCTGGATCTGATGATACCCTTTGTAGACATCTAAGAAGCATTTTAACCGGGAGCCTGCCAAGGATTCTACCTTCCAGTCAATTTCTGGTAGGGGTAGCAATCCTTCAGGCATACTTTGTTGATGTCAGTGAAGTCAACGCACATGCGCCACCCTCCGTCGCTCTTTTTGACAATTACTGGGTTGGCTACCCAAGTTTGGTACTTAACTTCCTTTAGGATGCCTACTTGTGTGAGTTCGTCAACTTCTTTGCAGGTTGCAGCGTTTCTTTCGGGGGCTAGGCTCCTCCTTTTCTGTTTTATCGGCTCAATGTGTTTGTACTCATTGAGTTTATGCTCCGTTCCGAAGGACTGTCCGTCTATCAGCAATGTTCTTGGTACCCCTGTCATGTCAGAATATTTCCAAGCAAAAACATCAAGGTTAGTCCGCAACAGTTCCGTGAGCTTCGCCTTGAAATTCGCCGGGAGTTGCTTTCCTATTACCACCGTTTGTTCAGGGTAGCTAGGGTTAACTACAACTCGCTCCTCCGCATCTGTGCAGCTTAGAATTGCTATCAGAGGCTCCTCCGATTCTTCTTTGATCTTTTTGACACCATATACACCCTTATCCGCCTCATAATTAGAATGAACAGTTCCTACTCCGAAGGGGGTTTGGAACTTAATAGCAGCATGTATGGTGGAAACAACAATACCCATCTTTTGCATAGCTGTTCTCCCTATTAACAAATTATAAGGAGAATCTGACCTGACTATAATGAAGGTGAGTGTTTCCGTGCGGGATAAGGGGCCTTCGCCTATGGTGATTTCCAACGGTACTTCTCCTAGGGGCCATGAGTGTTCACCGGAGAACCCTACCAGTGGTGTTTTCGAGTCCACCCTTCGTGAGCGTATTGATGACTTGAGCTTTAGGAAACAATGCTCATAAATGATCTCGCAGAAGCTTCCACAATCCATATACGCTCGATTTACCTCCCTGTTTAAGATTCGTACCTTGATAACCACTGGATCAGTCGAAGGTGTCTGCCCCAAGATGTAAGGGAAGGTTATTTCTCCTACGCTTCCCAGCTCCCCGTCTGCTTCCTTCCGTTTCAAGGTTGGATCGTGCCTGTGCACCATTAGTATCAAAGCCTCTGTAGGGGTAGCCTCCTTTTTGTTCCCCTTCCATTCACCCAATTGGTTGTCGGAGAACTTGTCCTTTCCCTTTTTGATGCCTTTAACCAGATGTGCCAATTGTCCGGACCGTACCGCCTCTTCGATCCGCTTCTTTAGTTCTCTGCAGTTGTTCATGTCGTGTCCATGGTCTTCATGGAAATGGCAGTACTTGGACATGTCTCTGGCTTTGTTCGTGCTGTCATCCGAGGTGGTGGATCGAAGGACTTTGCGGCTTTCTCGGTAGCCAGAATCTCCCTGGGAGATTTGACCAAGTTCGCCAAGAGTCCATGGTTCGAACCTTTGTTGTATAAAGTAAAGCGGTCTCTGTTCTTCTTCTTATTCTTGGATCCTTCCCAGGAGGACCCTCGAGAGAATTTGTTAGAAGCTTCCTTTTGTTCTATCGGAGCCCCGTTTGTTGCTACCTCTTTGGACTCAATCCAAGTGTAAGTCTTCTCCATCAGTGCCTTGTAAGTAGTGGGAAGATCGGTGGATAGGAATTCCACCAAGCTTCGCGTCCGAAGGCCATGTACAAAACCTGAGATCCTCTGATCTTCATGCAAACCCAGAATTTGCAAAGTTTCATCGGTGTACCTCATAACGAAGGCCCTTGTGCTTTCGTTGTCCCTTTGCTTGATGGTGTGCACGACTAGATGGATCTTGGTGTACTTCTTCTGTTGGCTAAAGTGTGATCGGAACTTACCTTAAGGTCGTCTAGACTTACAATGCTTCCCAACTTCTGTCCATTCCACAATATTCTCGCGGATTCTCGTAGCGTGTAAGTGAACATGTGGCATGCTACGGGCATGACGCACTTTTGCATCTTGATAGCGCCTTCGAACAAGTGGAAAAAGTTATCAGCATCGCCTTTTCCATCGTAGGTGCCTATGTGAGTAGGCATCTTTACACCATCAGGTAGGGGGTAATCTTCGATCCACTTCACGAAAGGCGTGCAAGCTCCAGAGGCTTCGGTGTAGTACGGGTTGTATGGAGGTGGATAAACATATGTAGGGTTATATGGGTTAGGAAATGGTTGTGCGTAGGCAGGGTAAACAGTAGAAGGTTGGTACGAAGGATTTACACCCATCGATTGCGTAGGAACGTGTCCATAGGGCATTTGCTGGTAACTCTGGTTTGGGAGTGAACTACTCGGAGGGTAAGTGTTGTAGGTTTGAGCAGGTAGGTAGGGGTTTATTCCCGGAGGGGTTAACTGATTCATGCATGAGTATGGAGGAGGGCGTCCGACACTTGAAACATACGAGGGGGTACTGGAGCCCCCATCCCTTCTCTTCCTAAATGGGCAGCTAGAATAGGGGGTTGGTTTACCCCTCCGTTCCCTACCGGGTTGCTTCCTCCGTTGGAGTTCTCGCTCCTTCTTTCACCTTGCATTCTTTCCCTTCTTCCCGGATCTCCTCCGGGTCCTTCTTCAAAACCCACTGTCCTTCCATTTGGCCTTCTAATGGAAGGAGAACCATTTCGCAGGGCCGAGCGCACCCATCTAACAGGTCGAGGCCTCTCCTCTATTTCAATCTCTTCGTCATACTCCTCACTGGAGTATTCCAACTCTCTTCGCATTTCAGTGTTGCGAACTTGCCTCTTATGAGCTCTTAGTAAGGAATCTAAGGCTTTAAAGTTTTCCTCAACGAAGCCGGGACTAATATCTGGAATAGGGTTAGCGGATGTTGAGGCGTGATGTACGGGAGTAGTTTCCAAACGAGATCGTGTGGTAAAGGTTGAGGCCGTTATGGGGGCGAGATTATCGGTGTTAGTTGTGTTGAGCGGGACTAGGGTAGAGAAACCTGGTGGAGGTGTATCTTCTCTTCCTGGTTACATGCTAGAAAAGTAGTGTAGTCGGTTAGGGTTTTAGGACTGGGTGATTACGGGACTAATAGTAGTGGTCCCACGGATGGCGCCACTGATTGTACAATAGATTGCACTACCAGGATTCGATAATGATCAAAGGTATGAGAGGTGTATGTTCCAGCCAAGACTTGCCTTTCACCTGAGAATAAGAAATACGAAACACTATGTTAAGTGATTACGCAGGGGTATGACCCTGCGAACCACCTCCGGCGTGAGAGTAAGTATGAGTTATGGTTGTATAAGTGTGTGTAAGTAAAGAGATGAGTGTGAAATGAGCATACCATAATCCATTGCCCATCCAACCTATTTATAGTGGATGAAATAGGGTTGAGAGCACTTCTTCATGAATGTCGGAGATCATGGGGGCGTCCCATGATTGTGGGTAACCGCTAGGGTTTAGTGACCCACGTTCTCAGACTTGACGGGGAAGCCAAAAGAGAGAGGGAGATCGTGGGTTTGACTAAGTCAGGAGGTTCCCCTATCCAGTGCTTCTTCGTCAGCCATACCCCGAAGGGCTTAGGGCTTCGAATGGCGAATTCCCCTGAGGTAACCTTCGTGATAACGAATGGTTTGACGCCTATGGATATTCTGGAATCCTAACTTGGGCCTTCGAATGAAAGGGCTTTGATACGTCTCGGAGGAGTGTCCTTCGAGCTACTCGGAGGGTACATCATCAACAATGTATGTCGTAAGCTTGGCTAGGCCAAAGGGGTTAAACCTAGATATGTGTACTTCGTAGTACTGGAGGAGTTCTAAAATCAAAGGGTGCAAGGGTATCCTAAGGTTGGAGGTGGTGAATGCATGGGTGTATAAGCCTACATAGTTTTCTGTGGCATCAAAAATACCTTGATTTTTACCAGGTAACATGATTTTATGCTCTTTGGGAATTGGATAATCGGTGAGGAACGCTTTGAGCTCCTCCCTAGTCAAGGTGCAACCTTGTTGTTTGATTACAAATTTCTTATTTGTAGACATTGATCCTTCTAAATCGACAATAAAGTATTTGAAAACGTAACAGATACGAAGGAATACTTTACCTGTTTGTTCGAAAGACTGATTGGAAGAGGATTTAGTAAGTGAAAAATTGGGCGTGAGATAAAATGGTATTAGGGTTTTACTATTTTTGACTTTAAATACCCTCACACATGTTAAATCTCGGCCCTACACGTGTCCTAAGTTATCTCCTAACCTCCGGATTTCAAATCCTTTTTAAATTTTGAAGAGATGTTTTACTTTTATCGAGGAAAGGGTGGTTAGGATAAGTCCACGCATTAATTACGGGTCAATAGTTGCTAGACTTTTCATCTTCATTCGTTTTTGTGAAGAATGGGAGGTTTCGTAGTTATTCTTGAGTCGTAAGCAATATTTCTTGTTCGTACATATCACTTTCGACTGGAGGGCTTGAGGACGTACCCTCCGATCAGGTCGAAGGACACCCCTTCGACCTCAGTAGAATTTGCATTACGAAGACCCAAGTCTTTCTTCATAAGTCATTGGTGGCGTAAAATCATTCATCATTGATATGGTTACCAGTTGGGAATTCGCCAGCCGAAGGCCTATGCCCTTCGGAGTCTTCTCTTGAAGGCACCAAGACAAAGGAGAACCTTGACTTGGTCTTCCCCGTAGTTCCTACTATCTCCTTAGCTTCCCCGCCAAGACAGAGAGAGTGGGGATGAAGCCCTAGCGGTTACCACAAATCATGGGACGCCCCCATGATCTCTGAAACGTGTGCTAAACACTCTCCAAGCTTATTTCCTCATCTATAAATAGGTTGGACGAGTCATTTCAATGGTATGTTTACTCAACACAGTATTTCACATACTCCATATTATTTACAGCACATATCACATACTTACTCTCACGCCGGAGGTGGTTCGCAGGGCCCAACCCCTGCTCAATCACTTAACGAAGTGTCTACTATTTCTTATTGCAGATTGGCTACAAGTTTGGCACAAGCATATCACCCCTCATACCCTTCGATCACCATCGAAGGCCTGGTCGTACAATATATTGTACAATCAATGATCATAATCGGTCTATTTAATCGCTTTGGTTAAAGATCGCTTAAAAATCGGTCAACAAACCGATTATCAGATAAAATCAAACAAAATCGATCTAATCGGATTAACCGAATAAAATTACTTAAAAATCGGTCAACAAAATCGCTTAAGAAATGGACAAAATATTTTAAAATCGGTCAACAAACCGATTAATCGGTCAAAGATTGCTTTAAAATGATCAACAAACCGAGTAATATTTATGTTTGACTTTGAACTTTGAAGATTTATGTAAAATGTTTATATTTGAACACTTGAAATATTTGAACTTTGATGCACTATACTTATCTCATATATATAATAAAATATAATATCTAAAATTACAATTTTGTGCATAAAAATACCAATCCGATTAATCTCCGATTAATCCCCACCTAACCGATTAATCGCTATACCCTATCTGACCGCCTCACTAGTGCCTTGCGATTTTTACAACCTTTCTTGTGAGGGTCATCCTCACTCGTGACACAACTACGAGACCAAAGTTCACGTTTGAGCAATGCAAAAAGAGGCATGAAATGTGAGCATCCTCACCTCTATTCTATAGTGTGAAATTGTGCCTCATAAGATTTTTTTTTTTATTATTATTTAATTTATGAGTGTATGGGTATTTTGTTAGGTATGTTTATACAAAGTGTATCTTTTATGACTAAAAGTAGTGGGAGTGAAAGGCTACTCGGGAGAGTCACCCTCACTCGTGACCCCACAATCCCAACCATTTCTAACGTGTGACCAAGAGGAAAGAGGGGATGAAGAGTGACCCAGCTCACCTCTCGGAATTTGTTGAAAGTGGGTATATTGTAATACCTCCAAAATATCGCAGTGGAAGATAGTGTTATTGGGGTATTACTTCATAGCACAGAGTTCAAGTTACAGAAAACGACCTCTAAATAAGACGTTTAAAAAATAGTTACCATTCGATAAATAAAACTATAGTTACAACATGAGAGGTCCTAGAGTATCATATACATAAATGTTTTAAAGGTATTATCGAATGGTTGAGTCTTCAAAATATTTCAAAAGACTTTTATGCTCCAATCTCTAGTTATCGCCTTACTGACCTGAGATAAACATGTTAAAAGTGTCAACACAAAAGTTAGTGAGTTCATAGGTTTATTGTAAATAAGATAAAACCTTTATGTCAAAATCCGCTTGACAATTATATGCAAACCTAGTCCTCATGACAAGTATATGTCAAACTATTCTTGTTAAAAATCTCGCCCATACAAAACTTGTAACATCTTAGGTCCACGAATAAGTTCATATTAATAAATGTAAATGTTAGGTTCGGACCACAAGACTCAATGTTTGATTCACCGATATATTCGTTTGTAATTGCTTTGACAGTATATTCGGTCATTTGATTGATTTCACCAGTAAAGTCGGTAGTAATTGATTTCACCTATTCGGTCGGTAGTAATTAATTTCACCAGTACAATCGGTAGTAATTGATTTCACAAGTACAGTCGGTAGTAATTTAATGATTCCTAACTTAGGAAATCTAGAAATGTTTTGTGCACTTTGTCCGTATGTAAAATCAAACCGTGTGTTTAAGTGAGCCGAGTAATATGTTTCAATAAACAAGTAGAGTGTTTCATCAACGAGTAAAATGTTTCAAGTAAGTAAGTAAAATATGTAAGTAAAACGAGCATGTATCTCCCCAAGGAGTTTATAAAATAATTAAAGGAGTAAAAGTGGGGCTATGAACTCACCTTGAGCAAGTAACGTAACGGAAATGAATAATGCGAGTTCAACGATGAGTATTCCTAACCGCGACCTAAATTATTAAGTTGTTTTAGAAATGATGCAAAATGTACCAAATGCATATGAGTTTTATGATGTTTAGAACCTTTATATACTTGTAGTGAGGTTTAACATGTTACATAAGTCAGTCGTTTAAGAAATATATTCAAAACGTGTTTTCGCTACTTAGAAACCCTAGAAAGTTTAGGTGATATTAGTTATGTTTGACCCGTCTTGTAAAGCGTGTATCTAATCCGTTTTAAGTCCGTTTTTCTTCTTTAAACTTTCTAAACGAAGGTGAACGTGTCTATTTTCATTATTTCAAATTTCCAATTCGAGAAAATAGGTTTTAGGTGTCGGTTTCCATTAAAATAAATGACGGACAGCGGTGACTTTACTTTTCAGAAAAACTTTATTTTAATCGGGTTATTGCTCACTTGCTTTCTAAGGAAGAAAATTGCTTTAAAGGGCCTAGGTTCATAGCTTTCGAGTCTATTTTCGAAAAAGGGCAGCCACGAGGCTTGGTTCATCACCAGTTATTCTATAGAGTAAAAAACGTGACAAGGTACCAAAACTGTCTTAATTTAAGAAAACTACACCTACGGGCTTAGGGTAGGTTCTCCTTCATTATTTATCATTAAGATTCAAATTTACTCTCCTCAAAAAGGTATAACAGTGTTTTACAAATGTCTCAACTGGTCCAACTAACCAAAATGCTTCGAAGATAGGGATTTTTACTAAAGAAAACTGTTTACACAGTTACATGTCAGTATTGAGTAATTGTTTCTCGCAATTTTTAAAAAAATATCAATTAAACTCCAATAACTACTTTGCAGAGATCAAATTAAGACATATAAGTAGGTTCATAACAATTGGAAAGGTTCATAGTGATGTGTAAGTATGGTTTATATGTAGACTTATAGCGCAGTTTTTCTGGGACAACAACGTTTATAGCATAAGTTAATTTATATCAAACTTTCACAGCACTACAAGTATTTATAAGTGCTAAAATGATTATGATATGTAAATCACATGTAAAAATAAGTATAAAATGTGTTTATGAAGGCTTACAATGTGTTGGTAAAGATTGGTGAACAAAACACAACGATGATTATAGAACCCAACATTTTTGAACCAAGAACCTAGCTATTACTACCCTTAACCCAAATCCTTGAAAAACCCTTTTACCAAAGTTTAAATCCCTTAAATATGTTGTGTTTGCTGCTGCATTTTAGTAAAGAGAAAATATAGAGAGTTTTTGTGTTTTTGTGGTAGTGAATATAAGAAGAAAAGTAGTAGTAGTAGTAATATAAAGAAAATAAGTGTAAGATTTTAGTAACATATCTAGACATAACTTAGCTTTGAATATTAGAAAAGATCTAGGAAACTATGAATCACCAATATGAATTGTTGTGTTGGCGTTGGAATTGCAAGAAGAGAAAACCAAAATAGTTTTGATTTAGTTCTTAGATATTTGTTAAAGATTGACAAGTCACGATTAATATAAAGTAAATAGGTAAATGTAAGTCTTTATGATATTTTGATGACACAAGGTAAATAATTATAAGTTTATTTTCAATGTGATTAGGTGTTTAAATGTATAATCTAGTCGTTTAGATGATAAAACATAAAACACGGAGTTTAAATTACGCGTAGACGTAAAATGTACAAGGTTTACTTAAAATGGTAACGTAAAATAAAATTCGTAATATATTTACGTAAGGAATGCAAACTATAAGTAATCTAAGGTTGTTTATGAGTTAAGTGTACGATTATCTTCATACGCGATTAAACTACTACAGTTTCTCGCAAAAATAAATTTACCTGAAATAAAAAAAATAAATAAATGACGTAATAAATCAAATAATGACATCATAAATTGAGAGTGGTTACAGCTCGTACCCCTTAAGGGAATCCCGACCCGGGATTCAATTTGTGTTAGATGTTGATGTTGACAAAAAGATGTGGGTACTTGTGGTGAATGGTTTCTAAGATAACTGGCGATATAAGGATTACATTTTTGTTCATTTTGATTTATTGAATTTATTTTTGTTTTAATTTGTTGGTTTAAGTTATTATTATAATTTTTTTTACCGATCGTATAAGCAAATAAATGGAAGAATTAAGTGGTCTTGAATTATGGTTAATGTTGTTGTTGTTGCTGGCAAAGTTAGATAAAAGACCAGATAAAACAAAAACTCAGAATCGACTCACATGAGACAATATTAGTTGTGTTAGTTTCGGTTTACGACTCAAATGAGTTTCCGACTTATGAAGAGCTTGTCACCATATTTGAGTCTTGGTTCACTAGTTATTTTTTTTCCAGCTTGTTTAGCCTGAGTTATGACAAGACTTAGATAAATTCTTTTTAACTTGTAACGAGCTTGTACACTTTTGCTTAGTTCACATATGCTTGGTTTTTGCCGTGATAGGAATGATAGATCACATCCGCGAGTATTACTTTGGGTCACTCTGGTTGCCATTATCATTTTGTGTCTATTTCTTAGTGCCAATAGACTCAAAGGAGTCTAAGTGGTGGTGTTTACTCATTTCTATAGGTGTATTCGTTAGTTGATTTTGAGTCTCATCGAGGCACCCCGAGGGTGTACGACGCCTTTTTAAACTTGAAGTCCAAGAGCACTAGTCGTATAGTCCTTGAGTTAGAGTTTTGAACCATGTATGTTGCGTGTTTTTTATTGTCTTCCTTAGTGTAAAAAAGATTGATTTTTCCTAAACTCAGTTTATACAAAACTGATATTTGTAAAAAAGGGTGTGTATTGGGCTCAAGCCAACTAGGGATTAAGCATGTCATTTTGGGGTAGATTTAATGGGCCACGAGGCGCATAATAATTTTAATGGGTCCGTTTGGTTTTGTACGAGTGTTGGCCCACCAATTATAACATGTAAAAACAGGGCCGAAGCCCAGTTCAATCGAAGGTCCGTTTGGTGTTGATGCAGGATTTCCGACCAGAATTTAAATTTATAAAGTCTCGTCTAACTTTGGGCTACCTATTGCACTAACGAGCAGTGAACCCGGACGTGCGTAGTATAGAATGTGGTAAAGCGAAGATCGTTCCCAAGAGCTATGTAGATTTAGATCCTATTTAAGTTAAGTGTCACAAATTTTAAAAGAGAATAATAGTTGAAAGTGTAATTAAAATAATAACAATAAAAGAAATTGCAGAAATGAAATAAAGATGTAAACAGTAGAGAGAAAGTATGCTAACCTAATTATTCGTCCTATCATGTTATGTCTATGTTTTCTAATTAATACTTCCTATCTCTTCAAGTGGGGTTTAAATTCGCCAGACTCCTTTGGTCAATTCATCTAGCCTATTACACATAGATCCCTACCCGATATCAAAGGTATTACCCTTCGGGTTGATGAGGTCCTCGGTAATATATGCTAAGTCATTAAGTGCCCTACATTCAAGATTCGAAACAATGTGTGCCCGGGCACTAGCATCTTAGACACACATCTCTAATTTCTTAAGTTTCGCCCTCCGAAAAGTGATCCTTTGGTCAATTAGTACGAGAGGGATTGATAGTCCTTTAGTCAATTCTTATCAACCCTCGCAACCTACTTCCCTAGGGTCCTTTGGTCAATTCTCCTAAACAAGCAAGTACAACCGGGCTTAAAAACTACCAAATCAAGGGTCGCTACCAACGAACTATGCATGCATACACTAGAAGCAATAATAGAAGTGCGAAAACATAAAAAAAATAATTAAGGAATCATAACTAGGCTAGCACCAACGGTGCTTAGCCGATCATTTTAAAATATACACTCAATTCAATGTTTGACATAGTAAATGAAGACATGAATTGAAATGTAAATGAAATAAGAATTGCTAAAGCTTAACGATGTTATATTGTAACTTCTCCCTTGGAAATGGCTCCGTATATTGTGTAAGATCGTCCTTGTGGAACTCCTTCACGTTCTCTAACTTTTGGTGTTGCGTGAATGATGTTAAATGTAGAATTTACGGCTTGTATTTATAGGACCGATCCCGTTACGTCTTAACCTTATAATGTGGTTATGCCGTAACTCATATATCCTCCTTCTTCCGTTCTTGTAGTGATTGTTATAGCGTAACCTTATGGATGGTTACGTCGTAATCTCTTCAGCTCTGTTGTAATCTCATCAAGTGGCTAGGCAGTAATCTTATAAGATCCCATCAAGACATTCGTAGCACTGGTTACGCCGTAACTAATGTTAGGGGTTATGGCATAACTAGTGGAAGCGCGAAATTCATCATGACGTAGATGGTTACGGCGTAACTTGAGTTGACAGTTACACCGTAACTAGTGTTGACTTGATTTTCATATTAGAAATCATAGCTACGGCCTGAGTTACGCCGTAGCTTTTTCCATTTGAGCATAATAAGGTATAAATCATCAAAGTGCATCTCCGTTGCATTTATTGACAAAAGGGTCACATGTTGGCAAGGTCAGATTTTCCCCCTCAATCGTAGTCGTTGATGAGTGTGTAAATACTCATCATTTTTTGTCAAATCTGAACTGCAAAACATTTAAAAATGCTCAGAAATGCATCAAAATACTGAAAATATCTCAAAATTGCATTTTATATGTTTCAGATGCAAAATGTTTAAAATCAGATGAAAAATGAGCTAAGTTTGCATAATTGGCAGTTTCAGTCCCCCAAGTTTCAAAAGTTGTCAGAAATAGTCCCTGAGCACTTATTTTAAAAGAAAAGTCACCAAAGGTCCTTTTAAAATCATAACTTGTCATAATTAGTCCTTTGGTGAAAATTGTCAAAAGTTTTGAGAAATTACAAGTTTGGTCCTTCAAGTTTTAAAATTGGCAAAAATGGTCCTTGGAAGTTTGAAAATATCTTTTATGGTCCTTGTACTATTGAAACTTGGCAAAAGTGACCCTTGAAAAAACTTTGGAAATTTGGCAGAATTGGTCCCTCAAGAATCAGAAATTACAAAATGGTCCTTGATATTAAACATCTAAACCCTTGACCCCTTTGTGACCTTTGGACCCCTGCCAAACCACACTTGACCCCCTGTTTTTGACCCCCCTTCCACAATAATAGAGCCGGTCAACTCCCAAGTCAAACAAACACACCTTTCCCTCCTTTTCTTCTTCTTCCTTACCTGCTCTGCAAACACCAGCCTTCACCATCCCTCCAGCTCACTCTCCCACTCTCCATGTTCCCTTCACCTCCACCAAAAAACAAATGCATTAAATGCATCCCCTTCCTTGCACTCAACCCTCCCCACTGGCATATATCCAATTTCCCGCCAAAAGTCATCAAACGGCCAAATTCTTCTCAACTGATCCAATGGCTACAAATGCAAGTGGGATCTGCTCAGAGGTCAAGTGGGAGGAATTTCACATATAAAAAGAGAAGAAAGAGAAGCAAGAGAGTAGTAGTACTTAGTTTTAAAATTTCATATATGTCGTTATTAATATTAATGTTTTAGTTTAAGTCTCAAACTGTAATCTTTTGTTTCTATGTATTAAACTCAAGTTGTTTTATCATTATAATCTCATTTCAAGTATTAATTCAAGGTTTCATTTAAGTTTCATGTTTTTATATCCACTGTTATAAAATTCAGTTTCAAGCTCTTATTTTCAAGCTTTTAGTAGCTTATTTTTAAATTCAAATAAGCTTATTTAAGCTATTTATAGCTTTTAGTAAGCTTATAACTCAAGTGCAAGCAATATTCATGTTTGGTCAACAAAAGTCAACTGAAAAGCTCATTTGGACTTGGTTATGGAATTGGGTGTTGCAGAGCTTGATTTGGGTTGGAATAGCTTCAGTTAGTATAGTTATGGTTCTGGTATAAGCTGCATTACAACTGGACAAGCTGTGAGTTCTAATCTCTTTTCCATTTTATTTTTTTTTAGAATTTGCATTATTAGCATAAGGGTAGAATTGATGGTTATGGTTGAAGTGCTTGTAGAATTTAGGTATTTTGATAAGATTAGGGCCTGAGTTGAGAAAAGTTATGGTGTAGGACAGTGATTAGGAGTTTAAAGCATCATTATAGTCTTGAAAGGGGTGTTTGGGTCTGCTATCCAATCTGACATTTAGGTTCAAGTTTAGGATAAGTTAGGCTGCATTAGTCTATTTAGGCATCATTAAGTCATTCTCTGTCATTACATTGCACCTTAGAACCACAAAAGTCAAAATCAATATGAAATCTGTCCTAGTGCATAACTGTTGGAATTTGTAAAAATCAAAAGCTTGATTTATGTTTAGAATTCAGTGAAGTAGCTTATTTTAGTTTCATTTTAACTTAATACATCAAATTCAGTCCACAAATTAAGCTCAAAGTTCATTAAAGTCAAAACTCTCAAAACTGTCAAAAGTCAAAAGTTAGAAAATCCGTTTTTCACCCAACTTGGGTGATTTTTAATTGATTCATTATTGGAGCAAATTCAGTGAAACTTTGGGATATTCTAGTTAAGCTGGTCTAGTTTTGAGAAGCTATTTTTGTGAAATTTTTGGAAGTCTTTATGAGGTCCAAATAAGCTGCTCAATAAGCTCTTATATACCATGTGCACACTCAGTATTAGCTGAGTGTGAACAGGCACCTTGCAGACCTTGCATAGGGTTGGTTTTAGATCCTTAGGGTCTGAAACTTGGTTTAGAGGTAGTTAAGCTGGTGTACTTGAGGTATTCAGTTTTGTTTTTCACTTAAGCTTTTTCAATAAGCTTGTGCTTAAGCTTCATAGTAGACAGAAAACCTGTTTTGGGCACTTAAGCTTCTTAAACATCAAATCATGGCAGTTAGCACTTAAGAGGTTTAGGCTAGTGGTAATTAGTTGCTTTTGAGTAATTGTAGCATATTATAGCTTCTGTGATAAGTTGGTACTCATTTGGTACCTTTAGCTTATTTTGAGTGCTTATTTATAAGCACTTGTCACTGCAGTTCCATATTCTCACACATAAGCTACTGTTTTTATATTTTTCTTAGATTCAGAATATTATTTTAGACTTTTCCTGAATTTTTCATATTTTTCCAGCACCGTTTGATATTTTTCCTCATTTAAATCAGTTTTTAGTACTTTTTAATTAGCTTTTAATACAAATAATTCAGAAAAGCTTCAAAAAAATAAGTTTTAAATTTTCCTAGGTTAAGATAAATATAAAAAGCAAAAAAATAATTTTTCAGATTTTTCTTAGTTAAATTTGTAATTTTTAGCAATTTAATTACTTTTAAATAGTTTTTAATTCATAGAAAATAGAAAATTAATCAAAAAAATACAAAATTAGTTTTTAAAATTCTCTTTAGTTATTTTAGATTTTTCCAAGTCATAATTTCATTTTTCTAGCTTTATTTCATATTTTCTTATATTTTAGGGTATTATTAAATAGGTAAAAATAGTTTTTAATTAATAATAATTAAATAAATAGTCATAAAATAATTTTCTTTTTCTCAAAATTTTCTCTTATCATTAGGTTTGTAAAAATGTCATTTTTATATTTTTAGGGTTAATATTGTTTCAGTTTCACATTTTCTTTTGTACGTTACGTAGTTTTTAATTTAAATTTTATAAAAGAAAAATCAAAAACATCATTTTAAAAAATAGTGATAGCGTTTATTTTATATAATTTATCTTTTTAATTTTCTTTAATTTGCATTTAAGCCCCTGTAATTTATAAACTTTTTCTTTAGGTATAATCAATCACAACCCTTTTTCCATTCAAATTCTCCCGATCACTATTCGTTTGGTGATTCAGTGCACAGCTCGTTGGGACTTAACGACCTGGGGAAACATTATACTCCTCTTGATCTTCATTTCTTTGGTTTCAGGCTGTCTGGCTTTTGTTACGGTTGACCATTCATAAGTGGTCAGCTTGTGTGACAAAACTTGACGGTTTGGCATCGATCAAATTTTTGGCGCCGCTGCCGGGGAGCTGTGCTAATAATCTTACGTTTAGCAGATTAGTGATTTGAATATTCACTCCTTGTTCATACCATCTATAAATGTTTATATTTTCTTATAAAATCCAAAAATCCAAAAACATCTTAAAAATCAAAAACCCAAAAAGATTTTCTTTCTTATTTTTACAAAATGTTTATCCAAAAATCCAAAAATATCCATCTTTACCCTCTTACCCTTTTTGATTCTTTATCCCTTTATCCTCTATCCATTTGATTCTAACTTATTCTATTCTCATGGAATCTCTCGACTACGACGAATTCTGGAACGAAGTTGAAAAACTTCATACTTAATCACAAATATCAAGAATTCGTGTTGTTCGTGATGATCCATTAATTCTGCGTAGGGAAATGGAGCGAGAAACCGGGGTGACAAAGGACCAGGTACTTCCCTCTGATAATGGAAGTGCTAAATACGTCCAACCTACGGTTATCCAAAGATCTAACCCCTCAAATGCTCCTAAGCCGTCTAAAATTGATCCTAAACTTTCACAATTTACGGTTAAAAGCAATCATGCAGAATTTAGACCGGTGACTAGCAAGAATGACTTGCCTAAACTTCACGTTTCTCAAAAACCAGAACCGGAGACCATAACGGAAGTGATGGAAATTGCTAGCTCTCAGAGCACACCACTTGTCCCACCTCCGGATTTTTCAAAAAGTTCTTCGAGACTTGATAGTCATTCGGATCACCATGTTGGTTTTGTTTATTCTTTGAATGAACCGATTCCTTCTCATAACTCTCAAATGGAATCGTTTATTCCTTGTTTCGGTTGTGGTGAGCCTCTTTTTGGTTCACCATGTCGCTGGTGTACGTGTGTACAATGTGGTAATGATATTCGGAACGGGAGTTGTTTGTTTTGTGGTTCGAGGAATTCATTTGATTATGATCCTAATCCGAACTCATTTAACGACCCCTCAAACTTTTCCGATTACCCACCACAGCCCGACTTATCTTCATATAATCAACATAACTGCTGTGAATTTTGTGGAGGTCCTCATCAAGGATTTGAGTGTCAATCCGGAAACACGTTTGTCTATGAACAGTTTTCCGGTGATGCTCAGAACTTTGGTTATGACCAATATCCATATAATTCACCAGTCCAGACTCAACAGTTTTACTGTTGTGAGAATTGTGGAGGTCCTCACGATAATTTTCAATGTCAACCGTAGAATCAAAATTACTATACTTCCGGTTTTGACAATTTCCAACCTCCACAGCACCATACGGTTCAAACTCCACCTGAGCCGTTGCCTAAAGAAATTTCCCAAGATTTTGAAACCGCAATGAAAACACTTGATGATATGATTCGTAACTCTAAGAATCAAGTGAGTGGTGAAAAGACCATGGGAGAATTGCTAGCCGAAGAACGAGAGGCCCGCAAATCTAGGGAAGAATTATTAGTCCTAGAGCAAGCAGCTCTAAGGCGTTCCCAATTTCTTAAGGCAGCTATGTATGATGATGACGAGGAGAGTATTCCTTTTAAGAATATTATTTCTCAACTCCCTCAGTCAGTTGATATTCCAGCAGTTGAGATTCCATCTCAAACAACTGCTATCACACCCGAAGCTCCCACTCACTCTCTAAACATGGGGGACGAGCATCTTGACACTGTTCCTGAAAAGGAATCAGACGAATTCATAAAGTCTAGTGTTGAGAACCTTGTCCCAATCCCGAGAGAGTCACAGGGAACTTCTGATCATATGTGTGATTCTTTTTCCCCTCTTGAGTGTTCAAAAGATCATTTTGAAATTTTCTCGGATTTTAGCGACGATTGTGCTTCATATGGAGACATCGAGTATGTTGAGGCATCACTTCCACAATCTGATGCTGATCATCTTCTTGAGGAGTTCACCGATGAACTCACTCACATCAATCCACTTTCATCAGGAAGTGATGATGGTCTCTTTGATTTCGAAGCCGATCTGGGAGAGATTGAAAGTCTCCTTTATAATGATCGTTCGCTCACTTCTCACCCTAACAGTCCAATAGAGAATGTTGATCACCTTGTTCCCGAAACATTCAAAGCTACTTTCACTAATCCTCTATTTGAATTCGACTATGAATTCACTTTAATTTCTGAGAATCCACTCTTTGATACTCAGATTGAGGATAGTGATGAGTCTACAGTGGAACGAGAATTCACAGATTTACATCTTGTGATTGATTCTCTTCACGAGGAGTTCGCCGGTGAACTCATTCATATCGTATCTCCGCCGGAGTATGATAACTTCCACTTTGATCATGACACACCCAGGATTTGTCTTGATCACGTGAGCTTAAATGATGAGATTCATAATACTGAAATTATGGATTCTCCTATGGATGAAGATGAGTTAGTCATGATTTTCATCATGACTTTCTTTCTTTTCTTCACCTATCCCGTGACTTCTTCTCTTCTTCACTCATTCGGGAGTGAAGATACCATCTTTGACCCCGGCATTTCCATGTACCATTTGTGAGCCGAGTCTGTCTATGTATATCTCATCGGTGTGGAACTTTCACGTACTTCAAATGTTTGTCCAAACAACTTGAATGAAAGTCCGATGGAGATTGTTTATTCCACTTTGCTTCCCCATGAACAAATTAATTCGGGGTCGAGTCAAGCTAGCGACTCGGTAATCAAAAACAGTAGTTAAACATGGGTTTTCACCCATGTGTACCACCCTAGTGTGGGGGAGTTGCCCCCTATTAGGAATTAGAAATTCCATGTTAAAGTGTCGGTCACCCCAATTATAGTCTAGCATATGTTAGCTCGTAGATTTGTAGTTATTTACGTTATGTAGTAGTTTATTAGTTAATTTGTAGCGTAGAATAGTGTAGTGCAACACCGTGGAGGAAGGACGGGTCTTTACCCACTGTATCCCTGATCCACAGGCCGATAGGAGGTCGTGTATTGTGTAAGTATAAATACCCCTTCCATCCATGGAAGGGGTGGTGCTTCATTCAATCTAATATTCCATACTTTTGTGTAAACCTCTAGCAAGAACACCCTCTCTCTCTACTAACTCTCTAAATATGGCAAACATGTATTTTGATCATCCAAGACCACCCGAATCATCAACACAATAAAAATATTGGATCCTAACAATTGGTATCAAGAGCCAAGGTTTTTGTGTTTTGATGATTTGTTTGTGGTTAGAATCTTGTCCTAACTGTTTTCTATATACCTTTTGTGGTGTGATGAGTGTCTAAATACTCATCATTTTTGTGTAATCTAAACTGCAAAATCATCTGAAAACACTCAGAAACACATCAAAATGATCAAAATATCACAAATCAGTGTTTTATGTGTTTTAAATGCAAAAATATCAAAATCAGATGAAAAATGTATAAAGTTTGCAAAAGTGGCAGTTTTAGTCCCCCAAGTTTTAAAAGTTGTCAAATCTAGTCCCTGGAATTCAATAATGTGAAGTTTTGTCATTCAAGGTCCCTGAAGTATTCTAAGTTATCAAAAATGATCCTTGAATGATTCTTTGGTCAATTGGCAAAGAAAGTCCCTAAACTTTGGAAAATTGCAAATTTAGTCCTTGGACCTTTGAAAATGGATTTTATGCAAAAAGGGCCCTTGTTCTATCAATGTTTGTCATGATTGGTCCTTGTGAGAAGTTTGGAAAAATGGCATTTTCAGTCCTTGAGGTTTGGATGAATTACACTTTTGGTCCTTGTTGTTACCACTTAACCAAACGGACACAATTTTAATATCTAAGCCCAAATCCAACACAAGCCCAATCCCATTGGCCCCCTTTAGCCCCAGGTCAGATTGCATTTTGACCCCAGCCAACCCTTTTTGACCCCCCCCCCATTTGTATTATTAAAGCTCGGTCAACCAAAGTCAATCCAAGGAAAAACGCGCGCAAAACTACCTCAACTGTAGCTCTTCCTCACAAACACTGAAACAACCAAAACCAGTCCTGGTTTTCCACCATTTTCAACACCCCTCCCTTACCTTGTCCCCTCCTCCTCCTCTAAACTCCAAATATCTTTAATTGTCTCAACCAAATCCAATTAATGTCTAAACCTGCTCAAAGAAGAAATTGGCGCCAAAATCCAAGTGGACGGATATGATGAGTTTGAGTGATCCAATGGCTCAAATATGGTGGGAAACATTCAGAGGTCAAAGAGGATTGCTAAAAGTCATTATATAGGGAGGAAAATGCAATGTATCAAATCTATCTAGTGTACTTTAAATTTTCTTTAGTCGTTTTTTTTATATAAGCTTTCTAGTGTATGATTTCAATTCCAATTGTTCTGTCTAAGTTTCTTAAGTGTATTTGAATCCTTTTCAATAGTCAATTTCAAGTTTTTAGTATCAATTTCATTGTATGCAGTTTTCACTTAAAAATCTCAATTCATGCTAATGTTGTTGTTTGTTGTTTGTATGGACTGATATAGTACACTTAAGCTCCTAGAAAGCTTAATCAAGCTTTTAGATACATTTAAAATCAGTTTAGCATCAAAAATCAAAATTCACCAAAAATACAAATTAAATAGCCAAAAAATCAAAAATCAGTTGAAAATGGTGTATACAGCTGGAGCAGGGTGAATTGTGGATGGCCTTGGGTTAGAAGCTTTGTGGAAAGCTATTAGGATTGGTATTGGTAATTGGTTCATTGGTTTGCAGTTGAATACCCATTTGTAAGCTTTTTAACCAATTTTGCATTTCACTGTTATAGTTGTTAATTAGTTCAAATTTCTGTTTCTTTGTGATATCTAGTTATAATCAAGTGTGTTTAAGCCTTAAAATCAGTAGCTTGTTCTTTTCAATTTGTAGTTTACAAAAATTTAGATTCAACAGTTAAAGTTGCATTATCATCAAGTCCTAGTTTTATGTTGTTATTACTATTGGTTTAAGCTTATTTAGTCCTATTTTATCATAATACAAGGTCTGAAATTAAGTTCATGGTCTAAACTTGATATTTGCTTTGTAAAACATCAAAACTGTCACATATAAAGGTCTGTTTGGAATTGCCTGTTTAAACTGTATCAGGGCTTGTTTGTGTTATTGTTTATGCTTGCTTTGTTTGTTAGGATCCAATATTTATTGTGTTGATGATTCGGGTGGTCTTGGGAGATCAAAATACATGTTTGCCATTAGAGAGAGAAAGTTAGAGAGTTGGGTGTTTCTTGGTAGAGAGTTGGTTTACAAAAAGTGAAAGATTAGATTAGAAGCACCACCCCTTCCATGGATGGAAGGGGTATTTATAGTTACATGAGAAACGACCTCCTATCGGCCTGTGGATCAGGGATACAGTGGGTAAAGACCCGTCCTTCCTCCACGGTGTTACGCTACGCTAAACTAAACTAATAACTAACTAATAAACTGATAAATAACGTAAATACCGACACGTCTACGAGCTAACTTAGGCTAGATCATAATTGGGGTGACCGACACTTTAACATGGAATTTTCTAATTCCTAACAATCTCCCCCTAAGGGAGGTCACCCCATGAAATACATTTTGCTTCCTAGCATTCTATCTTTGATTTCGTTCTTGAGCTCGTAGACTTCAATTCTTCAATTCTGCAATCTTTGTGCTTAAGCAGTGATTCTTCCAAGTCCGCATAGATTAGTACTTTAAGTGGAGGCCTTTGAACTGATCCACATCTTTGATGATCTTCGAGCTTTCATTGAGATCATCAGCCACAGTAAATCTCTCTGGATCATCCATAGTTGTGTTGCCTTCATGTGATGTTGTGACATTCGGACCGACATGCTCACACTTTTGAATCATGACATCTTTCCATCAGAGTAGCGGAAGCCTTACTGGTTCATGATATTTGCAGCAGCGTAGCAGAAGCGTAATATAAAAAATATCAGAACCAGGTTATGTAGATATGCACCAGTCATGATTTCTTCAATTAAGTGTGGTTGCTGTGAACATGCGGCTTTGGATTGACTCCTCAATTCTGATCAGCTGCAATCGTCGGGGTGTACCTGCATACGACAGTTAGCAATAAAGCGCACGAAAGTGTCTTTGATCACTTTCGTTGAATTGAGGTACACGGCCCACGGTTCCCCGTTGATCAGTACAAGTACTGCCTGTGATCAGGTAGGATTCCTAAGAATCTCCTTGACAGGGTTTCGCAATTGTTCTAGCTGTTCTCAAACCGGAACGTCTCAAAGAAGACAACACGGAGTGAGTGAACCAGCAAATTGAGATTCACTGATTGATGAAAAATGATTTGAAAAACAATCGCGTATTGCTTGAAGAAAGAGTTTTACAATACAACGAAGGTTTTATGAGAAAGATCAATTTTCAATCAAAATACTTTTTGTATTCGAAAATAGTACACAATCGACGGGCTAGCGAAAAGAAGAGATTCGCACATCGAACGGTTTTTCTAAAAGTATTTTTTTCAATCAGAGATACTTTTTGAATTTGAAAACATAAGTACACATTCGACGTGCTAGAGAAAAGAAGGTTTGCACATCGAATGGTTTTTCCAAAAGTATTCGTCAATTCCATTCCTGGACCAAGGTTGATTCAAGACTGAATCGCCCCATTGTTTCTATCCAGTTGTCACAAGTTTGATCTTACGAGAAGATCTCACATGTCACCCACCAAGAGCTTGTTTGATGTTGGCTCTAGAAGGATTTCCATCTTCATCGTGAATATTTTCATATCACTCGGATGTTCTGGCAATACCACAAGGATAATGCGTAGGACTCTTAATATATACTTACTTTCCACATTTTGTGAAACAGCAAGTCTTCAATAATTTAGTGTCCTAATGAGATATTGTGGATGATCTCTTGGCTCTAGACTCAATAGTGCACATTTGGTTCCTGTGTCGGAGACTAGGGAGAGGGTCTCCTTCTTCAATATCAACAATCTCTAAGAGAACGTCGATAGATAATGTAGGTTCCCCGTGAGAATGAAACAAGCCCTTTTAAGAGGAACTTGAGTGGTTTGGGAAGTTTAGTGCAGTGCATCACTGGGTCCATGATGTCTTGTCTTCAATACCAGTGTTACCTTAGTAACCACCAGTAGCATATGAATTGAACCCGGTTTCTGCCCTAATCTTGAATTGATGGAGGGCTATTTCTTTTCACCCTTTTATCATTCATTTCTTTTTCATTCTTCAACCCCTTCAGTGCTTACCGAGACTTCATAACTAGAACCTTGTTGGGTTTATTCCAGTACTAGCTCAGTCTCAGTCTGCACTCTTCCCATTCCTCACTTTTCTCCTTTTTTTCAATATACCTAAGGACTCTACACTATCTAGTGGATCTTAAATGGTTTCTTTTAGTTTACCGAAAAAGGTACCTTTAACACTAGTTCTTTAATAAAGTTTCTTGAGAACGGAGGTACACGATTTGTTAAAGTTTTAGTATGCGTGTACAACTCCCCCTCCAAAAGATTTACTAGTTTTGATAATTCCATGTTTTACGAAACTAGAGTATAGTGTTCATGGAACTAACAAAAAGGTTTACTAAAAAGTTAACCAAAGTACTTCCTTTCTTGTTATGGTTTTCTGGCTGGTTTAAATGAAATACGTACCACAATATTCCTACCAATCCAATCCATAAACAAGGGTGCTAGGCGGTCTTGGCCTCCCTAGATGGGTCCCTGTTAGGTGATCTATCACATCTCAGGAATCCATATAACTTTTTTTCCTCTTTTCACTCCTTACCCTTCTCACGTCTG
>BPTQ01000003.1:103381708-103404704 GCA_019973895.1 Chrysanthemum seticuspe | reverse complement strand
GATAAACACATCATTCACGCATTCTGTCGGCTATTGTAGTGACCACATGGAGAAGTAAACCCGATATACCAAACTTGATCATGAAGTAAAATTCCCAGATATGTTACTTAAACTTGTACTAATCCTTGTGAAGAAGAAACGGTGTACCCAATGTACAAAACCTCTTGACATATTCTCAAATGCGTAAGACACCGAAGTGATAGTTACGTTGTGGGTTAAACGAGATAGAATCACAACCGTAATTAAATAGCCAAGTCTTTATCACACTCAATAAACGCCCAAACAAGTCATCTTCGCGGAATGGTAGAAAGAAAGAAGACGAAATAAGTAGACACGCCCGGAAAAATCTCACTTCAAATCCAAATAATCAACACCATCCAAACAACCCCGTAGCCAACCTAGTTTCAATAATAATTCAAGCCTTGACAAAATATTTTCCGTGAAAATGTATAAGCCAACGTATCAAACCACATCACACATCAAATCTCATCATCAAATCTCATATAAAGAAGCCCATATGACCGTCATCCGAATACAAGCTTTATGACCCAATGTTCAAAAGAACATATTTATTAATCACTTATACTCCCGTTATGGTAAATTTGAAATTGTGTAACAATCTCCAAATTATATATCAACCTCTAAACGAGAAGTGTGATTATTCATTCAAACTCTAAAGCTCGAGTGAGGTCTCCACCTTCAATAACCCATTACACAAATATTAAGCTCAAGCCGTGATCTTATGTGTATTTCCGTGAAAATTACCATACCAAAAATAGCAATAACTTAAAAAAATTTGCATCCAATATTCACATTCGGATAACAAATTTTTTCTAAGTAACCCCGTTAAGCTCAGGTAGTCAGGTCTAATGCCAATTACTCATCAATCCCACGTTTAGATCCAATATTGTGAAGCCCAAATGCAATGGAGAAGCCGAAGACCAGATGAGAAGCCCACGTGCTTAAGATGGATTACCCGATCCATTAGCCACAACCTCATCCGGTTATAAGAGTGAATACTACTTTAACCTAAACCTAAAATAACACATTACACCACATCAGTTAAAAATGCGCCCCCCTCCTCTTCTCACCTACCCTTATCTCTTCTCCACAAAACACAACACCTCTTTCATTTTTATACCAGATCACATCGCCTATGAAACTTAAAGCATCAAACAACATCATTACAATCTCGTCTCACATCAAAATCTTTGATAACAAGCGTATCATCAAAATACCCTTCTCACAATTCCTTCGCCACAGGGATGGCATGGTGTACGTGATTTGAGATAGCCACAGGGATGGCCTAAAGTTAGAAACAAGGTTCTAAGAGCCTCCTTAAGTTCTCAGGTAGGTAAACGATTGCATTTAGTATCTTGTGTTTAAATTTGAACGACACCTCAATGGATTGTAACACTTTTGTTATAAATCCGATTGACAAGTTTCGAAAATTAAAGAAGCATATGCTTTCAAAAAAAAATAACGGATCGATGAGGTAGTTATTCTAATTCGTGTCTAAGACTTGTAATAGTCTTGATGTAAACTTGTGAGTGCCACGAATTAGAACAAACTGAGATCATTCATTTTATCAGATTCATGTCTCATTGGCATTCAAGGGTTTGAGTCTAATATTGATCTGTGATGAGGAACTCTAGAGAGATATGACCTTCAAGTCTTGATGTGTCATCAATAAGTACTAGAACTCTGAGATTGTTTGATGTAGATATCATGTGTTGCTTTTTGGTTCAAATGTATTATCAGGTAGTTGCAAGTGTGGTTTACTCTTAATTTCACTTTCATTTCTTGTTTATGGATCGAATGCACTTTTGGACTAGTGATGATAAGAGTCTGAAGTCCACATAGAGTAGTATTACAACGAAGGGTATAGTGGCACTTGACTGATGAGGTAATAACTGAGGTCAATGGTTGATGTTGGAAAATGGTATATGTTCAGATCTGTTATGAGTCATTTGTGTGGTCATGGTCAAACTCTTCTTCTACCTTTCTGTTCTTTAACCAAGTCGTTAACCATTTTTCCAAAGCAAGTCGCTAGATGACCCAAGTAGCTAACCTAAGTCGCTACGACTAAGTCGCCACGACAAGTCGCTACGACTAAGTCGCCACGACAAGTCGCTACGACTAAGTCGCCACGACAAGTCGCTACGACTAAGTCGCCACGACAAGTCGCTACGACTAAGTCGCCACGACAGCAAGTGACTCAATAGTCAACTCGCTAACATGAAAAAAAACAGTTTTGACAAGTCGCTAACTGGATATTTGACATTATCCGATGAGTTTTCCGACCATATTTCCGACCACATTCATAGTTACTCAGAAAAAACTGCATAAAAAGCTTAACCAATTTGACCTTGAAAGTTTGACCATAAGAATGAATGACCAGAATAACCCATAAAAACATATGGGTATTCAGTTATTTATCCCGTTTGACCATAGATTGACCACCAAAAATTTCACAGATTTGGAACAACAACAACCCCGTCACAAAAGTATGATATTGATAACAAAAAATGTTTGGACCATAAAACTGACATAAGTGACACCACAGATATGCATATATGAATAAAGCAGGTTACTTTTTCGACCAAAAGAGATGCAAAACATGTGATAAACCGTTACCCACAATAGTTTGAAAAGAAATTCCGGCCAAGAAAAAAGTACCAAGGACAGTTTACTCATGATACAAATAACACAATAACCATGATATGAAACCACACAAATCAACACAACACAAAAAACCTTGGCTCTGGTACCAATTGTTAGGATCCAATATTTATTGTGTTGATGATTCGGGTGGTCTTAGGAGATCAAAATACATGTTTGCCATTAGAGAGAGAAAGTTAGAGAGTTGGGTGTTTCTTGGTAGAGAGTTGGTTTACAAAAAGTGAAAGATTAGATTAGAAGCACCACCCCTTCCATGGATGGAAGGGGTATTTATAGTTACATGAGAAACGACCTCCTATCGGCCTGTGGATCAGGGATACAGTGGGTAAAGACCCGTCCTTCCTCCACGGTGTTACGCTACGCTAAACTAAACTAATAACTAACTAATAAACTGATAAATAACGTAAATACCGACACGTCTACGAGCTAACTTAGGCTAGATCATAATTGGGGTGACCGACACTTTAACATGGAATTTTCTAATTCCTTGCTTTGTTTCACATAAGTGTCATATAACTGATCTCAGTCAAGAAAACAAGATCTCATAAGCAAAAAGTCAAAAATTCATTTGATCCAATCTTATGAGCTCACTGTTGAGTTTTTAGGATTCATGATCATGATTCTTTGTTAAGAAGTTGTTAATCTTGCTCAAGTTAGTCTTATTACATCTTAACATAACATATTCAGTGCTTAAGATCAATCCAAAGTTCATCTTGGTCAACTTAGCTAGTTTTCTTAAAAAGTCAAATTTCACTTGGGTCGTTTTTTATTAAAACAAATATTTTCATTGTGGGTTTGATATTAAGTTTTAGTTAATAAGCTCTTGGGATATTAAAGTCTAGTTGGTAAAGAAAAATACAAAAATGCTAGTTCTTTGTTTCTCAGCTTTTTAAGTGCTTTTTGATCAGCTTCTTTTAGGGTACCTGTTTGAAAAAGTGCCCTGTGCACAGTGAATAAGCCCATTTTGAAAAGCTTGCACAGAGCTCAATTTTTGGTCTTATACTGTGATACTTGTTTCTTTGGGTAGCCAACCAAGCTATCTTGAGGTTCCAACTCTTGTTTTTCAATTTGAAGCTTAATTACTAGGGCTGCAACAAGCCTCAAGCTTGTCCCATTTCTGTCCTTATCATAAGTGCTTGTCTGCTTATTTCTAGCTTATAAGTGTGCTCCTTTGAATGTTTTAGCTTCATTTCAGTTCACATAGATTGCTTGCATCCACTTTGAGCTTTTGTTTCAAGTTGTAAGCTTGTTTGAGCTTATTTCCACCAAATAAGCTCTTAAGCCCACTGTTGGATCTATAAGCTCATTAAACTGCTTATTTGTGACTTGTAAATTTTTTGTCTTTATTAAAGTTTCATAATATCATTATTAAAGTAGTTTTCAAAAAGAAAATCCAGAAAAAGTCCAATTAAAAATCAGTGATAGTGTTTATTTAATATTTCTTAGCTTTTTGATTTTTCTTTTCATCTTATTAATAAGCAAATCTTGTTTTTTTATTTTTCTTAGGTTTCTGTCATCATATAGTATTTTTAGAAAAAGTTGCATATTTTTCCTTTTCTGTTTAGTATTTATTATAATTATAAATAGTTAATAAATAATAAATAATTAGTAATAAATAATTAAAAAGCATAAAAAATATCTTTTCAGTTCTAAAATTAGTTTTATCATATTTTAGATTTTTCAAAGTTAAAATTTTATTTTTCCAAGTTTATTTTATATTTTCTATTAATTAAGTGTATTTTAAATAGTTATTAATTAGTAATAATTAGATAAAAAGTGTGAAAAATATATTTTTAGTTTTAAAATTAGTTTTATAGTATTTTAGATTTTTCTGAATCATAAGTTTATTTTTCTAGCTTTATTTTGTATTTTCTTCTATTTTAGAGTATTTATTAAATAGTTAAAATAGTTTTTAATTAATAATAATTAATTGAATAGTGTTAAAAATAATTTTCTTTTATTTTTAAGATTCCAAAAATGTTATTTTCATATTTTTAGACCTTTTATTTCTTAGTTTTCACTTTTTATTTTGTACGTATACGTAGTTTTTAAAACTTACGTTTACGTTTTTCTTATCTGATTGTTGTGCTTTCCAGTTCTGTATCCTATTCCTTTCCAAGCAATCAGTAGTGTAATAATTCTAATCATAACCTTTACAGATCACTATCCTTAGTGATCATTCTATCCTCTGAGTTTGTTTGACACACCATTGAGTCTCCGTGGGACTTAACGACCCGGGAATCCACTGTATTCTCTGATCTTCATTGTATTTGTGTCTGAGCAGTTTTAAGCTTCTTACGGTCAGTCATTCACAAGTGGCTGGTTTGTGTGAGGTAGCTTGACTGTAGTTCAGCACAGATCAAATTTTTTGGCGCCGCTGCCGGGGAGGCTTTAGCGTGTGTTTAGCCATTTTCAGACCCATTCTTGCACATAACCCATCAGTTTGTAAAAAGTTTTTTGTAAAGTTATAAGAAAATCAAAAAAGTCATTAACACTTTTCCTAAAGTGTTAAAACACCAAAAAAATATAAAACAACAAAACAATCGGAACGTTTTCTATTTTGTATTCTCTTTTAAGGTGATTCTTGAAGAGATACGATTTGGTTAAACGGGACGATAACAAAAATATTGTCCAAAAAAAAGTTTTTAAACCCATCTGCACAAATCTTACCTACGTCTTTTCACTGGTACTTAAATACATAAAAATCAACCACCGCAAATCAAGGCAGTGCACTACCTAACTGGGGGTGCGACCATTAATAAGTTCCCGAACATCAGATTTAAAACTTGCCTTTGTGTCACTTGTGATTTGGTGTACCTTTTTCAAAGAAGCCATTTCATTTGTGATTATTGGTTAAGTTCACTTGTGTTTTGCCTCATTTGTTTTGAAAATTGATTTTTATACATAGTGCATGCGCACTCGTTCTTCCAGTTCTACAAGTCCACTTTCTGAACTTGGAAACATTCCTCGAAGACGTAGAGGACGTTCAGCTCCTTCAGCCGTGACTGAGGAACGTCTACCACCACCACCTCCTGTCGAAATGGCAGAAGACAAACCGATGAATGAGCTTCTCCAAGCACCCATCGAGGGTTACGGAGATGCCATTGTTGTCCCAGCCATCGTGGCTGACACTATCGAGCTCAAAACCGGGTTGCTTAATCTAGTAACCCAAAGCCAATTCTATGGTTTTGAGCGGGATGATCCTCATGCACACATTCGATGGTTTAACAAGATAGCATCTACCATCAAGTACAAGAATGTCCCACATGAAGCTATCAAGCTTCTTCTGTTCCCATTTTCTCTAGAGGGACAAGCCCGGAATTGGCTTGAGAAACAACCCCCTCGTTCTATAGAGACATGGGAAGATCTGGTCACCAAATTCGTTAACGAGTTCTATCCTCCATCCCGAACCACAAGTCTTAAGAATGAGATAATGAAATTTTCTCAGAGATTTGATGAATCATTCGGGGAGGCATGGGATCGTTACAAAGAGTTGCTTCGCAAGTGTCCGCATCACGGTTTTACCGAGTTAATGCAAATGGATACTTTCTACAATGGTCTCAATCAGACCAATCAAGACTCTTTGAATGCCTCCGCGGGAGGTAATTTCTTGAGCAAGACCACCAAAGAGGCCTTGCAAATCATTGAGAACAAATCTCAGGTCCGTCCTTTCAGAGCAAAGACATATCAGTCTCATGCTGGACCTTCTTCTTCTTCACCCCCCGTGAGTACATCTAGCACCGATGCTAAGATTGATAAACTCACAGACATTGTTCAGGCTTTGGTTCTTGCTAACCAGAAGAAAGTCTCCTTCACTCAGACACCAACACATGCTGAAGTAAAAAAAGTTGAAAGTTGTGTCACTTGTGGTGGTCCTCATGCTTACTACAATTGTACTGCCACCGATGGTAGTCCTTTTGAGGCCAATGCTCTAGCCGGTAGTTCACAGCAAGGAGGTAATCAATACCGTCCTCAAAATGAACCACACTACCGTGCTAACACTAATCAGGCACCACCCGGTTTCAACCAGAATCACAATATGCAAAACCGGAACCAAAACCAACCAAGAATGAACCAAGGTTATCAAAACCAAGGTAATTTCTATTCTGGACCCAATCAAGGTTTCCAACATCAGGGGAACCTTCATCAAAACAATTTCAATCGAGGGAATCAATTTCATGGGAATATGAATCCTAATCAAGGGAATTTTGGCTATAATCAAAACATACGGCCTCAAATTGTCCCTCCAGCTCCTCCCGTCATTACTCCTCCAGGACCATCATCTGATGAGTTACTGAAGCAGTTCATGAAATCCCAAGATGAAATGAACAGGTTGTTGGTCAGTCAGATTGCTGATCTGAAGAAGTCTTTAAATGATCGACCCTCGGGCTCAGGTACTTTACTGAGCAACACGATCGCTAACCCGAGGGGCGATGCCAAGGCGATCACAACCCGAAGTGGTGTTTCATACACTGGACCTGCTGTTCCTACTACCTCTTCTTCTTCTTCTCTCCCTAAGGTAGTGGAAAGTGAACCGAGGACACACAATGGACCTACGACTCCAATGCCTCCTCCACCAGTGCCAATGAGTCAAGTTACCAAGGATACTACGGACAAAGTGCATAATTCAAGCCCACGAAGTACAGCACACGTCCTACCTTCGGTAGTCCAACCTCAAGTTGTCTAGAAACCCCAGTCTAATCCAGGAGTTGTTTTTGAACCTCCTATAGCTCTTGTTGAAAATACCAAATCCAAATCTTCTATTCCTTATCCATCACGTTTGAACGAGCAAAAGCTCCGTGAAAAAGCTAGTCATCAAATGGATAAATTTTTCCAAATTTTCCAAGAGTTACATTTTGACATAAGCTTTGCGGATGCTATCATGCTGATGCCCAAGTTTGCATCGACTCTCAAACACATGTTAAGCAATAAGGAAAAACTGTTTGAAATGGCAAAAACTCCTCTTAACGAGAACTGCTCTGCAGTTATTCTGAAGAAGCTTCCAGAAAAACTTGGAGATCCTGGGAAATTTCTCCTACCTTGTGTATTCCCAGGAATGGTTGAATGCTTTGCCCTAGCAGATCTTGGTGCAAGCATCAATCTTATGCCTTATTCAGTATGGAAGAAACTTTCTCTTCCGGATCTTACTCCTACATGCATGACTCTCGAGCTTGTAGATCGTACAATATCCCGTCCACTTGGCATTGCCGAGGACGTATTTGTGAAAGTAGGAAAGTTCCATTTTCCAGCTGACTTTGTGGTTGTTGACTTCGATGCTGATCCACGGGTTCCTCTCATTGTTGGACGAGGATTCCTGAGAACGGGCCGTGCTCTCATTGATGTATTTGAGCAAGAAATCACATTACGTGTTGGTAATGAAGCTGTCACCTTTAACCTTGATCAAACTTCGAGGTACTCTGCAAACTATGATTCTGAGTCGGTTAACCGAATAGATATCATTGATGTTGCTTCTGAAGAGTACTCTCAAGAAGTTCTTGGTTTTTCTCATAATTCTGTGAGTGGGGATCCCACCACATCTTCTCAACTTATCATAGCCAATTCTACTCCTTCTATCACTCCGTTTGAGGGAAGCGACTTCATCTTAGATGAGATTGAAGCATATTTGGCTAGTGATTCTGTACCTTGGGAAATTGATCACGCTCCTATTGATATTGAGGGGGATATACTTCTTATTGAGAAGTTGCTCAATGATGATCCATCATCAACCCCTCATCCTAGTGATTCAATTCCTAATGAGATTAATCAAAATGAGATTAATCTGGAGGGAGATATTCTTCTTAAGAAGTTGTTAAATCAGGACACTTCTCCTCCTCTCCCTCCCATCAAACTTCATAACAAGGAAGTTAAGTCAGTTGAGAAAACTGAAGAATTTCCTGAGGTTGAGCTTAAGGACTTACCTCCTCATCTCGAGTATGCATTTCTAGAAGGTGATGATAAATTGCCCGTCATTATTGCTCGAGATTTGAGTAAAGATGAAAAAGCTGCTCTCATAAAGGTCTTAAAGTCACACAAGCAAGCAATTGCTTGGAAACTCTCCGACATCAAGGGTATCAACCCTGAGTTTTGTACTCATAAAATCTTGATGGAGGATGACTTTAAACCCGCAGTTCAACATCAGAGACGAGTGAATCCAAAAATCCATGATGTTATCAAACAAGAGGTTATCAAACTTCTTGATGCAGGATTGATTTACCCGATCTCAGAAAGTCCTTGGGTCAGCCCAATTCATTGTGTTCCGAAAAAGGGTGGCATTACTGTTATCACAAATGAAGATAACGAGTTAATTCCAACTCGATTGGTGACGGGATGGCGTGTTTGCATCGACTATCGTAAGTTGAATGACGCCACCCGTAAAGACCATTTTCCTCTACCCTTCATGGACCAGATGCTTGAGAGATTAGCAGGGAACGAATACTATTGTTTCCTTGATGGTTTCTCGGGTTACTTTCAGATCCCTATTGATCCACAGGATCAAGAGAAGACCACATTCACTTGCCCATACGGAACTTTTGCCTACAAACGTATGCCTTTTGGCTTATGTAATGCTCCTGGCACGTTCCAACGATGTATGATGGCCATATTCCACGACATGATCGGGGAAACAATGGAAGTGTTTATGGATGACTTCTCGGTCATTGGGGATTCTTTTCAATCATGTCTCTCCCATTTAGAGAAAATGCTTCAAAGGTGTGAAGACACCAATCTTTGTCTAAACTGGGAGAAGAGCCACTTTATGGTCAAAGAAGGCATAGTCCTTGGCCATAAGAATTCAAAGGACGGGATTGAGGTAGATAGAGCAAAAGTCGATGTTATTGCTAAGCTGCCTCATCCTACTACCGTCAAAGGTATTAGGAGCTTTTTAGGTCATGCCGGTTTCTAACGTAGATTCATACAAGATTTTTCCAAAATTGCCCGGCCTATGACCCATCTTCTTGAAAAGGATGCTCCTTTTATATTCTCACCCGAGTGCATCATAGCTTTTGAAACATTGAAGAAAAAGCTTACTGAAGCACCCATTCTCGTTGCTCCCGACTGGGACTTGCCTTTTGAGCTCATGTGCGATGCAAGTGATTTTGCTATCGGTGCAGTCCTAGGGCAACGAAGAAATAAGCATTTTCAGCCTATTCACTACGCAAGCAAAACTATGACTGAGGCTCAAACTCATTACACCACCACAGAAAAAGAGCTATTAGCCGTGGTGTATGCATTTGAGAAGTTTCGGCCGTACTTAATCTTGACCAAATGCGTAGTGTATACGGATCACTCGGCTCTTAAATATCTCTTTGCAAAACAAGATGCAAAGCCGAGATTGCTTCGTTGGATTCTCCTCCTCCAGGAATTTGATATCATTATACGTGATAAAAAAGGAGCTGAGAATCTAGCTGCTGATCATCTGTCCAGATTAGAAAACCCTCACCAAGATGTTTTCGAGAAAAAGGAAATAAATGAAACATTTCCTCTCGAAACACTCAATGCGGTTTCTTTTCGTGGAAATTCTACCACCCCATGGTTTGCTGACTTCGCAAATTACCATGCGGGTAACTTCATTGTGAAAGGAATGTCGACCCAACAGAAGAACAAATTCTTCAAAGATGTTAAACATTATTTCTGGGACGACCCTTTCTTGTTCAAAGTCTGTGCGGATCAAGTCATCCGACGGTGTGTTTATGGACAGGAAGCTATTGATATTCTCACAGCTTGCCATGCTGGACCCACCGGGGGCCATCATAGTCCAAACTACACCGCCAAAAAGGTGTTTGATTCCGGGTTCTATTGGCCCACAATCTATAAGGATGCCCACGAATTTGTCAAAGCCTGTGACGCTTGTCAACGTCATGGTAATATCTCTCAAAGGAATGAAATGCCACAAAATGCCATTCAAGTTTGTGAGATATTTGACATATGGGGTATTGATTTTATGGGGCCATTTCCATCTTCTCGTGGTAACAAGTACATACTCGTGGCTGTTGACTATCTGTCAAAATGGGTTGAAGCAAAAGCTCTACCCACCAATGATGCCCGAGTTGTTGTGAAATTTTTTATTTCTCTGTTTGCCAGGTTTGGAACTCCGAGAGCGATAATCAGTGATCGTGGTACACATTTTTGTAATGACCAATTTGAAAGAGTCATGCAAAAGTATGGTGTTACCCATCGTCTCTCTACGGCATACCACCCCCAAACAAGTGGGCAGGTGGAAGTTTCCAACCGTGGTATTAAAAGGATCCTTGAAAGGACAGTAGGCGAAAATCGTGCATCCTGGTCGGATAAACTTGATGACGCACTCTGGGCCTTCCGTACAGCTTACAAAACACCCATCGGGTGTACTCCATACAAGCTAGTGTACGGAAAGGCATGTCATCTTCCGATTGAGTTAGAGCACAAGGCATACTGGGCCTTGAAGCATGCAAACTTCGATATACAGACAGCTGGTGATCATAGAAAAGTTCAAATGAATGAATTAAATGAACTTCGTGATCAAGCTTACGAGAACTCTTTGATCTACAAGCAAAAGACAAAGAAGATTCATGACTCAAAAATCAAGAACCGCGTTTTCAACGTTGGTGATCGAGTCCTTCTTTTCAATTCCAGATTGAAGATTTTCTCGGGAAAGCTCAAATCCCGCTGGTCTGGTCCATTCACTATTGCTAAGGTTTATCCTTATGGTACCGTTGAGTTATCTCAACCCGATGGTCCTAATTTTAAAGTGAATGGTCATCGAGTGAAGCACTACTTTGGAGAGGACATTCCTCCTGTGGTTGTCCCAGATTTACAAACATTCCCCATGAACCAATGAATGCGGGGATCGAGTCAAGCTAGTGACTCGGGAATCAAAAACATTAGCACACGCACCATATGGGTTTTCACCCATATTTCTGTCTTCTTACCCCCTTTCTACCACCCTAGTGTGGGGGAGTTTCCCCACACTGTTGTATATTCTCATTCTTTCAAAAAAAAAAAAAAAAAATCTTCTAAATAATGGCCGTAGTATTTCCCTTTTACGTTCTTTGTTTCGGCATAACTGCCGGTACTTTGAATATTGAGGGCAATATTCATTTCTAAGTGTGGGGGGGAATTCTCACGAATTTCATATATATCATCTTGGTTATCAGTCCGCCATGTCTGTAAGACAAAAGGATTGGCTAATCCAGGAGCAAACGGCTCTTGGTAAAGATATCTCAAATCCGTTTATATGGCTTGCAATTTGCCCAAAATTGTATGGTTCTCAACTCACCATATCCTAAAAAGTGAAGAGTTGGCTAGCCCGCAAGATTATGGCTTGTGGTAAAGGCAGTGGAAAATCCATAATTGGTATTCAGCTCACCAAAGATAATCCTGTCAAATTATCTAAGAGTTGGCTAGTCCAGAAGGGTACGGCTTCTGGTAAAGACACATCAAATCCGTTATATGGTTTATGATTTGCTAATAAATCATTTGGTTATCGTTGTACCAAGGTTCTTACTTGAATCAAAACAATTGGCTACTCCAGAAGTGATGGCTTTTGGTAAAGAGTTTTTCAAATCCATCAAGTTTTCTCAAATCATTGCTAGGGACTAGCAATATCTCAGTGTGGGGGATTGATGAGTGTCTAAATACTCATCATTTTTGTGTAATCTAAACTGCAAAATCATCTGAAAACACTCAGAAACACATCAAAATTATCAAAATATCACAAATCAGTGTTTTATGTGTTTTAAATGCAAAAATATCAAAATCAGATGAAAAATGTATAAAGTTTGCAAAATTGGCAGTTTTAGTCCCCCAAGTTTTAAAAGTTGTCAAATCTAGTCCCTGGAATTCAAAAATGTGAAGTTTTGTCATTCAAGGTCCCTGAAGTATTCTAAGTTATCAAAAATGATCCTTGAATGATTCTTTGGTCAATTGGCAAAGAAAGTCCCTAAACTTTGGAAAATTGCAAATTTAGTCCTTGGACCTTTGAAAATGGATTTTATGCAAAAAGGGCCCTTGTTCTATCAATGTTTGTCATGATTGGTCCTTGTGAGAAGTTTGGAAAAATGGCATTTTCAGTCCTTGAGGTTTGGATGAATTACACTTTTGGTCCTTGTTGTTACCACTTAACCAAACGGACACAATTTTAATATCTAAGCCCAAATCCAACACAAGCCCAATCCCATTGGCCCCCTTTAGCCCCATGTCAGATTGCATTTTGACCCCAGCCAACCCCTTTTGACCCCCCCCCCCCCTTTGTATTATTAAAGCTCGGTCAACCAAAGTCAATCCAAGGAAAAACGCGCGCAAAACTACCTCCACTGTAGCTCTTCCTCACAAACACTGAAACAACCAAAACCAGTCCTGGTTTTCCACCATTTTCAACACCCCTCCCTTACCTTGTCCCCTCCTCCTCCTCTAAACTCCAAATATCTTTAATTGTCTCAACCAAATCCAATTAATGTCTAAACCTGCTCAAAGAAGAAATTGGCGCCAAAATCCAAGTGGACGGATATGATGAGTTTGAGTGATCCAATGGCTCAAATATGGTGGGAAACATTCAGAGGTCAAAGAGGATTGCTAAAAGTCATTATATAGGGAGGAAAATGCAATGTATCAAATCTATCTAGTGTACTTTAAATTTTCTTTAGTCGTTTTTTTTATATAAGCTTTCTAGTGTATGATTTCAATTCCAATTGTTCTGTCTAAGTTTCTTAAGTGTATTTGAATCCTTTTCAATAATCAATTTCAAGTTTTTAGTATCAATTTCATTGTATGCAATTTTCACTTAAAAATCTCAATTCATGCTAATGTTGTTGTTTGTTGTTTGTATGGACTGATATAGTACACTTAAGCTCCTAGAAAGCTTAATCAAGCTTTTAGATACATTTAAAATCAGTTTAGCATCAAAAATCAAAATTCACCAAAAATACAAATTAAATAGCCAAAAAATCAAAAATCAGTTGAAAATGGTGTATACAGCTGGAGCAGGGTGAATTGTGGATGGCCTTGGGTTAGAAGCTTTGTGGAAAGCTATTAGGATTGGTATTGGTAATTGGTTCATTGGTTTGCAGTTGAATACCCATTTGTAAGCTTTTTAACCAATTTTGCATTTCACTGTTATAGTTGTTAATTAGTTCAAATTTCTGTTTCTTTGTGATATCTAGTTATAATCAAGTGTGCTTAAGCCTTAAAATCAGTAGCTTGTTCTTTTCAATTTGTAGTTTACAAAAATTTAGATTCAACAGTTAAAGTTGCATTATCATCAAGTCCTAGTTTTATGTTGTTATTACTATTGGTTTAAGCTTATTTAGTCCTATTTTATCATAATACAAGGTCTGAAATTAAGTTCATGGTCTAAACTTGATATTTGCTTTGTAAAACATCAAAACTGTCACATATAAAGGTCTGTTTGGAATTGCCTGTTTAAACTGTATCAGGGCTTGTTTGTGTTATTGTTTATGCTTGCTTTGTTTCACATAAGTGTCATATAACTGATCTCAGTCAAGAAAACAAGATCTCATAAGCAAAAAGTCAAAAATTCATTTAATCCAATCTTATGAGCTCACTGTTGAGTTTTTAGGATTCATGATCATGATTCTTTGTTAAGAAGTTGTTAATCTTGCTCAAGTTAGTCTTATTACATCTTAACATAACATATTCAGTGCTTAAGATCAATCCAAAGTTCATCTTGGTCAACTTAGCTAGTTTTCTTAAAAAGTCAAATTTCACTTGGGTCGTTTTTTATTAAAACAAATATTTTCATTGTGGGTTTGATATTAAGTTTTAGTTAATAAGCTCTTGGGATATTAAAGTCTAGTTGGTAAAGAAAAATACAAAAATGCTAGTTCTTTGTTTCTCAGCTTTTTAAGTGCTTTTTGATCAGCTTCTTTTAGGGTACCTGTTTGAAAAAGTGCCCTGTGCACAGTGAATAAGCCCATTTTGAAAAGCTTGCACAGAGCTCAATTTTTGGTCTTATACTGTGATACTTGTTTCTTTGGGTAGCCAACCAAGCTATCTTGAGGTTCCAACTCTTGTTTTTCAATTTGAAGCTTAATTACTAGGGCTGCAACAAGCCTCAAGCTTGTCCCATTTCTGTCCTTATCATAAGTGCTTGTCTGCTTATTTCTAGCTTATCAGTGTGCTCCTTTGAATGTTTTAGCTTCATTTCAGTTCACATAGATTGCTTGCATCCACTTTGAGCTTTTGTTTCAAGTTGTAAGCTTGTTTGAGCTTATTTCCACCAAATAAGCTCTTAAGCCCACTGTTGGATCTATAAGCTCATTAAACTGCTTATTTGTGACTTGTAAATTTTTTGTCTTTATTAAAGTTTCATAATATCATTATTAAAGTAGTTTTCAAAAAGAAAATCCAGAAAAAGTCCAATTAAAAATCAGTGATAGTGTTTATTTAATATTTCTTAGCTTTTTGATTTTTCTTTTCATCTTATTAATAAGAAAATCTTGTTTTTTTATTTTTCTTAGGTTTCTGTCATCATATAGTATTTTTAGAAAAAGTTTCATATTTTTCCTTTTCTGTTTAGTATTTATTATAATTATAAATAGTTAATAAATAATAAATAATTAGTAATAAATAATTAAAAAGCATAAAAAATATCTTTTCAGTTCTAAAATTAGTTTTATCATATTTTAGATTTTTCAAAGTTAAAATTTTATTTTTCCAAGTTTATTTTATATTTTCTATTAATTAAGTGTATTTTAAATAGTTATTAATTAGTAATAATTAGATAAAAAGTGTGAAAAATATATTTTTAGTTTTAAAATTAGTTTTATAGTATTTTAGATTTTTCTGAATCATAAGTTTATTTTTCTAGCTTTATTTTGTATTTTCTTCTATTTTAGAGTATTTATTAAATAGTTAAAATAGTTTTTAATTAATAATAATTAATTGAATAGTGTTAAAAATAATTTTCTTTTTCTAATAATTTTCTTTTATTTTTAAGATTCCAAAAATGTTATTTTCATATTTTTAGACCTTTTATTTCTTAGTTTTCACTTTTTATTTTGTACGTATACGTAGTTTTTAAAACTTACGTTTACGTTTTTCTTATCTGATTGTTGTGCTTTCCAGTTCTGTATCCTATTCCTTTCCAAGCAATCAGTAGTGTAATAATTCTAATCATAACCTTTACAGATCACTATCCTTAATGATCATTCTATCCTCTGAGTTTGTTTGACACACCATTGAGTCTCCGTGGGACTTAACGACCCGGGAATCCACTGTATTCTCTGATCTTCATTGTATTTGTGTCTGAGCAGTTTTAAGCTTCTTACGGTCAGTCATTCACAAGTGGCTGGTTTGTGTGAGGTAGCTTGACTGTAGTTCAGCACAGATCATGGTGTCGGAAAAGTTTTTTTAAAATCGTGGTACAACTGTTTAACATAGTTTTGTGTCTTTTGTGTTCCAAACAGTTTATATCATCATTTTTAGATATCTCTTTTTTGTTACCAAAGTTGTGTATTATGGTGGTCATATATGTTTTGTCAACATGGGTCAAAAGGTCTTTCGCATATGACATCTTTCTGGGTAAAGCAAACTGTGACATTTTTCTATGGTCAAAGTCACATTTTTATGGGTCAAAACTGTTGTTTCTGGGTAAATTTGAAGCTGGCCGGAAAAGTTGTCGGAAAAACTCATCGGAAAACTCATATATTCATGCTAGCGAGTTGGGTCATTCTTCCTAGCGACTTGTGTCAAGCATAGTGGCGACTTGTATTTACAAGTTGTCTATATTCTTTGAATTCAAGTAGCGAGTTATTTTGAAAGTTGTCTAGCGACTTGTTTTGATAAAATGTAGCGATTTAAGGTTGTTTGACTATTGAGTCAAATAACAGTGCTAGCGACTTGGCTAGCAACTTGGCTAGCGAGTTGGCTTAGCTACTTGGCTAGCGACTTGGCTAAATAATGTTGCTAGCGACTTGACCCGTAAAATAACGACTTGACTGTAACAGAAAGGATGAAGAAGAGGATAGACCTTGAAATACCATGAAAACCATACACCATGACTACGACCACTCAAAACTTAAACCATATATCAAGCGACTCGTGAGACCTCAGGTTCCGAAAACCCCATCATCAGTCTATGTGAAACTTTATCTAATCCGACACAAAATACTCTGAACCCTACAACATCAAACTTCATTCACTCATCAAAACATTATCGTTAAACCAAAACTAACTTCAATATCAAATCCCAATCTATCCTATTCCAACACTTCCACGATCTCAGTTTTTGTTCTAATTCATGGTACTCAAAAGTTTACATCAAGACTATTACAAGTCTTAGACACGAATTAGAATAATTACATCATCGACCCTATTATGATTCTATATGAATGTAATGAAATGAGTATAACAAGAATGTTATATCATCTCTTTGACTCATTTTTTATGAAAAACATAATCGACAATGACATCACAACAATTGATGCTATCTTACCCGAGACCCAAATTAGGTCTTGAAGAACGTGTCTATGTTGCATCTTTCGTGGTTTGCTCTCGTTACCCTTTCACAACCTCTAGCCAACCCTGTGGCGAGGTCTTAATGTTCTATGTTATTATAGATGGTATGCGTGTGATTGATGGTTTGAAATGAATGAGATGCATACTATTTCTTGATCGGATTTGTGTGGTGGCTGAGTTTGTGTTGAAAGTTTTATCAGGGTTTGATAACTGAGTTATTGGTGGCGAGTTGTGGAGGATGTGTGATTAGGGTTTGATTGATGGGGGCTGACTTGTTCAGGAGAGAGGCGTATTGTGTTTGTGTTTTTAGGGTTGAGATTATTTAGGGTTAAAAGTGGTGTGTGAGTCTCGTGTGTTTTTATACCCGCATAATTAGGGCAGTTCCATTACTGGATCAGTTGAGATTGTTATCTACCGTATATGAGTTTAAAGGGTGTAATAATACGTTTGGGCCTGGACATCACAACTTTTCATTTGGGCTGCTCATTTACATAAAAGTGATGTGAAACACACGCTATCTTGAGTGGCTGGATATGTTGAGCTGAAGTAATTTTTTTTTGGTAGATGTTTTGATTGGTATAAATTTATTGATGTATCGGATTGGTCATCATTTGCTGAATCACTACTGTGAGATGATATTATGTTAACCGGGTAATTAACGAGGTTGAGATGACTTGTTTCTCATAATTGGTTTATATGCGGCTGATAAGACTTTAACAATAATAAGATTCGATGATGAGATTTGGTATGTTTATGTGATTTGATGATTTGGTGTATACATTTTCACGGAGAATATTTTTTCATGGCTTGAATTGATAATTAAACAAGGTTGACTACGGGGTTGCTTGTACGATATTTCCTATTTGGATTTGAAGTGAGGTTTTCCGGGAGCGTTTACTTATTTCGTCTTCTTTCTTTCTACCCTTCCTCGAAGATGACTTGTTTGGTCATTTATAGAGTGTGATAAAGACTTGGCTATTTAGTTACGTTTGTGATTCTTTCTCGCTTAACCCACAACGTAGCTATCACTTCGGTGTCTCACGCAGTTGAGAATACGTCAAGAGGTTTTGTACATTGGGTACACCGTTTCTTCTTCACAAGGATTAGTACAAGTTTAAGTAACAATTCTGGGGAACTCTACTTCATGATCAAGTTTGACATATCGGATTTACTTCACCAAGTGGTCACAGCAACTGCCGACAGAATGCGTGAATGATGTGTTTACCAAAGTGTTGATTGGATGGTTGATGATGTTGGATAATGTTAGGAATTAGAAATTCCAGGTATTAAAGAGTCGGTCACCTCAAGTATATGTAATCGTTAAAAAGCTCGTAGTCGTAGTTCTTTTAAGTTAAGTAGTATTTAGTTAAGTAACACCGTGGAGGACGGACGGGTCTTTACCCACTGTATGCCTGATCCACAGCCCGATGTGTGGCGATTTATGTAAGACTATAAATACTCTCTACCTCCCAAGGTAGAGAGTTGGAGCTCATAATAATATCTTTCACTTTCTCTCACTAAGTTCCCTAAACCTCTAACTTTCTCTCTCTAGAATTCCACTTATTCGCCACATGGTTGTTATGGTTTGATGTGTATGTGAAAAGTTATATCTTACAATTGGTATCAAGAGCCATGGTTAGATCATATCTTGCACATCTTTGGATTTCTAGTGGTTTTTAGGTGGTTTTTGAGTTTGAAAAAGTTTAGTGGTTTTTGCATCATTTGGTTGATTTCTCGGGTTAAAGTTTGGATTTTGTTAGTACTTTTATGTTTAGAATCATCACAAGTGTGTAGGTTTTCAGTTGGTAAGCTTAAATCATCTTGGTTGGGTTGTTTTTGGATTGAAAAGTGATGTTTATGTGGTTTTTTCATGCTAGCGACTTAACACACGGATTAGTTTCTTCATAGCGACTTGCTTTACAAATTTGTAGCGAGTTACAGTTTTAGACCTAGCGACTTAGATCTAGCGAGTTACAGTACAAGTAGTGGACACTCCACTACGGGTAGCGACTTGGTGGTAGCGACTTGGTCTATAGTGAGTTGCTCTTTAGCGACTTGTATCTTTAGCGACTTGAGTAGCGAATTACTGCCAAAATTTCTAGCGACTTGGGACTCTAGCGACTTAGTGGTGTAGCGAATTAGTTGTTAGCGACTTGGTTCAAGAATTCGTAGCGACTTGGTTGATTTTTCCCGTCAAAACTTCAAACGGCCATAACTTTTGAACCGTAACTCCGTTTTCAGCGTTCTACCCATCAAAACGACCGTGAGAACGAGGAGAATGGCACGCCGAATGAACTATTCGGGTCAATCTTCAAGGTCTAAATCCGCTCCGAACAGAAGTTATTGAGGTTTTTAAGTTTTTAGACCTTAATTTCTCAGGAAAAACGGGCATAAACCAATCTGAATCACAACCAAACAACATCTCTGCTAATCCTACAAACAATCATATGTCCTAACACACAATTGTCTATCATTCCATTGGTCATTGCTTAACGGTTTGGTCTTGATTTTAGTAAAATCCCGCGAATATTCTATTTCTCGGTTTGAATCATAGACTTGTAAAATCCCATGCATTCTACCACATCATGTCTTACTCTACTGACCCAGTGATTTCAGAAGTGCTTAAATTGTATGATGATGTAGTCAACCCTGAGAATGTTAGCTACACTGAACGATTAAAGATGATTGAATCAATCAATGAGGATGTGATATCTCCGGGTTCAGACTTTGAAAAGACTGAAATGCACCAGTCAATGCTACAAAATGCCATGCTAAAGGAATGTAACATTGAGCCCTTTCAACTACTTTATCAGCACCTCAAACTACTTTTATCTACAACTATGGATCGAACAAGCAGTGCTCTCCTTCGTCAGGATTTTCCCATCTTGACAAGAACTGTGCTACTAAACTTAGAACAAATGAGGTTTCAAATTACTAAAGAGAAGTTCTCAACTGATGAATCTAATGCAGCTCTTCAAGTAATCTTCGATCAATTTCAGCCATTTATCCGGGGGGAATATTCCTCAGATTTTGATGATGAAATGACTGAAGTGTCTTTCAAGAAACACACTGGAATGGAAATTAGCGTGTTCATTGAGACATTCATACAACTCATGGATAATGTGGAGAAGTACATTGAGGAAGATACACAAAAAGATGAAAACGTGAATGAGTGTCAGGTGCAGTTGAGAAATAGTTGTGATAAGTTGGGTAATGTATCTGTTAAAGAATGGGGTGTTGTTGAATGCAGAATGTCAGAGTCAACATATAATGATGAGTCGGGTAAAACACCAGATGATGGATCAGTTGGCACTGAATACAGAGGCTCAGAGATTGATAAGCTTGACACATCCAGCGGTCCAGTGACTCTCGTTACACTTGTTGTGGATGCAGATAACAGACCAGAAATTGAGTAGGTGTCATGTAATGAGGTACCCTTTACTGTTCAACATAGTGCATCTGCTAAAGCACTTAAACAAACTGATCATAATGTTGAACATGTCTTTCATAAATGTTCTGTTACTGAGGCTGAGTCTGAGATTAAGTGTTTCAAAACAAAAGATTTGGTTGATAAGAAGGCTTTTGATGAACTTTCAAACAAATTCTCAAATCTTGAAAAATATTGCATTTCACTTGAAATCGTGATTTAGAGTAAAGAAGAAAGTTTTCAACTTAACAAACCATGTAAAAAACCGGAACTTCCTGAATTCCGTGAACTTTTTGAAATTAACACTTTGAAAGCTCAGCTTCAAGACAAAGAGTCAACCATTTACAATCTGAAGAAACATATTTCTGTTTTGAATGAGAAAAGTAATTTAGTCATGAATACACAAGACATTGATGCTATTATAACAAGAAATAATGAACTGTCAATTTATGTGGCTAAATTACTAAAGGAAAATGAGTCTTTGAGAAAGCATCACGTAGAACTTAGTGAGTCTGTCAAAGAAGCTAGAACTAAGTCAATGGAACAAAACTCTTTGATAGCAAAAATTGATGAACTCAAAGCTCAACTTCAGGAAAAGAGTTTCGCTATTGTTGCCTTAAAAAATGAGCTTAGGAAAACTCTAGGGAAAATTGTGAACACTAAGTTTACAAAACCATCAACCTTGGGGAAACCAGTTTCTCATCCCATTAGAAACCGGTCCATTGTTAGGCAGCCTACTGCGTTTATATCCGAAAGACCAAAATTTTCAAAAACACGGTTTGCCTCCCAAGTTGATGAGAAACAAGTTTTGTCAAAACCAGTCACTTCACCTGAGTTGCCTAAGAATTATGCTTCTAGTTCCTCTAAACCTCAACAAGCATCTACTTCTACTCCCAGCACCTCTAGGATTACGAAAACAGTGTCAAAATCAAGCATTAAAACCCAGAATTCATATGATATTAATGACTTGTGTAAGAACTATTATCTAGAAAAAGCTAGAAAAAAGGCACAGATTCGAAAAGACGGAATTTTAGTTGCAAGACCTAGGGTGATGAATTCTACGAGATTTCAAGGCACTGCTAGTAGTTGTAAACCACTACCTAGGAACACTCAAAAGACTAGGGATTGGCGTGCAGCTAAGAGTAGTTATTTGCATAAGAATGCTAAGCATGTAGAAAACAAAACTAGAAATTCTGAGTCTTTTCCACATAAGAAACAGTTTCCTAATTCACATGCCAAGGTACTATCCACTAAGACCACTAACGCGACTAAGGTTCAACATGTTGTGAAACAATACAAACCAAAAACTTCGCCTAGATGGATACCAACTGCTAAATCTTTGGAAACTAGGATCAAAGATAAGTCTTCCACTGTGCATAAGAAGCCTTACAATCCTAGACCTTGCCATAAGTGGATACCGTCTGGTAGAATGTTTAAGGATGCTGGACTTAGGTGGATTCCTACCGGAAAGCTGTTTTCTGATGAAAAAATCAAGGTTGACCGTGAAACCCCAAAGAGTTTGGATACTAATGTCACTAACCCATATATATGCAATCAAGCTTGTAATGTTAGTACAGGTACTCCTTACTCAGTTGCAGATACTTCGATCCTTCAATACATGGACTGGCTTAAAGTATGGATTACAAATGGATTGATATCTCATAACTCACGGGCTCAAGTTTCTCAACATTGATACTCAACCGGCTATGACGTCTGTTCACTTCAGTTCAGGCCTCGTACTTCATCATAATGGCGTCTGCAGATAACACTTCAGGCCCCGTTCTTCAAAGAAAAAGTGTACACTCTTCTGTGCGCTTAATCTTCAGCTAATGAGAAATTCTCTCGTGAATGGTCATACTCATCTACATTCTTCATCAACAAGCTTCATGTTTTTCCACGCTCATTCAGTCATCAAGTGGATCTACGTTCATTGGTGTATACTCCTATTCACTTGTTAAATCAAAAATGGCAACTTCGGATGCAATTTTTGAGGGGGGGAGTTTTTAACGTAGGCTTCAACGGTAAAAACTAAATTGTTCACTTATCCTCATATGTGGTTACTTGCATCTAGGTGAACTACTGACTTACTCGCACCTTTTTGTACTTCGAACAACTACTTCTTACATCTACTCATACTGGTAAGTGCTCTCTTAAAGAGTAATCGACTTCTAATTCGCGTGTCTTCTCACATGTGAAAAAGAAACTTCTTGCCCCGGACTTCACAATAGACGTCTGCGGTAATACTACTTCATGCTCCGGACTTGACTTCACTTGTCTGCAGTATCGGCCAACTCATAGTTACAACTCTTTGAACTCGGGCACTCAATACTCTATAGTTAGGTAAACATTAGGTATGAAATTCGGTCAGGTACATAACTTCCTAGCTTCATAGACGTTGACTCATTCCTCATGGACATGATTGTAATGTTCGAACTA
>BPTQ01000003.1:103277399-103375855 GCA_019973895.1 Chrysanthemum seticuspe | reverse complement strand
GTGACAACTGAACAGAAACAATGGGGCGATTCAATCTCTTGAATCAATCCTGGTTCAGGTTATGGATTGACTGATACCTTTGAAAAACCGGTCTTTGTGCTTAAAAACTCTTTTCTTTAGCACATCGACCGTGTACTAATTTTTCAAACCAAAAGGTGTTTTTATGATTGATAATTGATTTTCAATAAAACCTTCGTTGTATTGCAAAAACAATTTCTATTGAGCAATACACGATTGTTTTTCAAATCTCTTTTCATCAATCAGTGGACTTAAAATTCGCTGGTTCACTCACTCCGTGTTGTCTTCTTTGAGATGTTCCGGTTTGAGAACAGCTAGAACAGCTGCGAAACCCTGTCAAGGAAATTCTTCGGAATTATACCTGATCACAGGCAGTACATGTACTGATCAACGGGGAACCGTGGGCCGTGTACCTCAATTCAACGAAAGTGATCAAAGACACTTTCGTGCGATTTATTGCTAACTGTTGTATGCAGGTACACCCGACGTTTGCAGCTGATCAGAATGAAGCGGTCAATCCATAGCCGCATGCTCACTTAACACATTCATCTCAAAAGAAATCATGATTAGTGCATCAATGACTCTGATATTTTCACTCCATGCTTCTGCTACGCTGCTGCCAATATCATGAATCAACTAAAGCTTCCGCTACTCTGATGAGAAGATTTCATGATCTAGAATGTGAGCATGTCGGTCCTAAAGTCACAACACCACAAAGGATGTCTTAAAGATTTTTGATAGCTGATGATCTCAAAAGATGGCTCAAAATTATTATCACGTGGATCAGTAAAAGACCTCCAATTGGAGTAACCAAACATGCAATGTGAAGAATCAATGACTACGAGCTTAGGAGCAAAGGACTACATCAAGAATGCAAGATCAAGTGTCAATGTATTATCTAGTTGTATTCTATGTAATTTTGGTACATGATTGAGGTGACCTCCCTTAGGGGGAGATTGTTAGGAATTAGAAATTCCAGGCATTAAAGAGTCGGTCACCTCAAGTATATGTAATCGTTAGAAAGCTCGTAGTCGTAGTTCTTTTAAGTTAAGTAGTATTTAGTTAAGTAACACCGTGGAGGACGGACGGGTCTTTAACCACTGTATGCCTGATCCACAGCCCGATGTGTGGCGATTTATGTAAGACTATAAATACTCTCTACCTCCCAAGGTAGAGAGTTGGAGCTCATAATAATATCTTTCACTTTCTCTCACTAAGTTCCCTAAACCTCTAACTTTCTCTCTCTAGAATTCCACTTATTCGCCACATGGTTGTTATGGTTTGATGTGTATGTGAAAAGTTATATCTTACAGATAATGAACCATTGATGAACCGCTGCATGTTCCCCTAAAACAGATATTCAATGAAACCAAAGTTGTCGTAACACATTCAAGCTGACATTGTTTACGGTTTTGTCTTGATTTTGTAAAATCCCGCGAAAGAACCTATTTCTCGGTTTAAATCATAGACTAGTAAAATCCCGTGACAATGGAAACATCCTGGTATTTGTAAAGTGCATTTCTGGATCTATCTTACGGTTTATTCTTGGTTTTGTAAAATCCCGCGAAAGAAACTATTTCTCGGTTTAAACCATAGAGTTGTAAAATCCCGTAATGATGGAACCATCTTGGAGAAGAGAAAGTGTAATTTTGGATCTTACTTGATGCTGATGCTACGGTTTCTGCTTCAAAGAAGGGATAAAAGGGTGTACTTCATGAATTGGGTGTGTGTTTGGGTTTTCTTCATGGCAATTTGGTTATTACATGGTTTTACGGGGTTATGTGCTTTTAACCATGGTCGGGATGAAACCATTATCAGAGTTCGTTTTAATGTCAAAGAAGGCTAGATTTGAGTAGTTAACCAGAGGATGTGACAACGGCGTTAATTCAATATTATTTATTTTAGGTTGAAGTGAATTATCACGGGCGAGTGTACTTAGTATCTGAAGGTATCGGGGATGGATGGATGAAGATTCTTCATGATCTTTGTTCAAGCTTATTTTCAAAAAAAAAATGAAGACTTGGAAATCTAGTTATTGTTGGGTGACTTTTACCTCTTCTTTTACCACTTGGGGGAATTGGGCTCTTATCACCTCAAAATAACTATCACTTAAAGGAGTTACTTTGTAGTGCTCAGTGTCACATTCAATTGTGGATTTTCAAGAGGTGATGTACGTCTTATACTTGATGGTTGGTTGGATGAAGAGTATAGAGTACTTAGAGATTCAATGGAGCATGAAGTCTCGGCACCGCTCTTTGTTACATGTGTGCAAGTTTAAGTCACGAGTTCGGGTTATTCTACTTCAGGGTCAAATTCATCATATTGGGTTTTCTCCATCAGCTGTCACGACAAAGAGCCTACTGAATGATAATGGGGTTGATTGCATGTTTTGCCAAGAGATGATGAAAAGAGAGAGAATATGACGTATGAACACAACAGTTCATGCCTCGTTCTCTAAAGAAAAGAAAAGTGTACTTCTCAGTGCGCTTTATCTTAGAAAGAAGAGAAATCTTCTTATGACGTATGAACACATCAGTTCATGCCTCGTACTCTAAAGAAAAGAAATGTGTACATTTCAGTGCGCATTATCTTCCAAAGAAGAGAAATCTTCTTATGACGTATGAACACATCAGTTCATGCCTCGTACTCTAAAGAAAAGAAATGTGTATGTTTCAGTGTGCATTATCTTCCAAAGAAGAGAAATCTTCTTATGACGTATGAACACAACAGTTCATGCCTCGTACTCCTAAGAAAAGAAAAGTGTACGTGTCAGTGCGCTTTATCTTCTGAAGAAGAGAAATCTTCTCATTTATGACCATTCTCATCAACATGCTTCATACTTTTTCCATGCGCTTCAGTCATCAAGTGAACCGGGCTACCACTGATTGTTTTCTCATTCCACTTGCTCGATTATAATGAAGATGGCGACATCATGTGCTGATTTTGCGGGAGAGAAGTGTGAATAGAACATTCAGATGATTTTCACTTATTTAGTCAAGAATGGCATCTCCGTATGCAATTCTTGAGGGGGAGAAGAAGTGTGAATTTTTTGCATTGTTGATTGATATTTGAGAATATAAATGGTCATACGGCTCTAAACTCATGTAAGAACCGAGCCTCTTCTTATCGGGTTATCTTCACATGGAGTTTTTTCTCTTCTAAGAGCCGTTGGTTGACATCTTCACTCGGATTGATGAGTTTATCGACAAAATGCTTCCGGTTAATGCCTCACGTATACATCAACATGATGATTCCGAACAATCTCTCTGTTCTTGTTTGATGTGATTGGTAGTTTGGTGTTACCATCTTGTGTGTTCGTTGCGGCCTGATTGCTGATTTCCTTGATGAACATCTTTCTGTTCTTGTTTGATTGGGAGAGATTTTAGTTAAGGGGATTTGCAAGATGTAAGTTAATTGGGATGCTTTTTGGTGGGATGCTTTTTTGGTGTGAGTTGAAGATGTTAACTATCTATTCCCCAACTGCACAATCTTGAAGAAGGTCGAGTCTACAGTCTATTCTACATTTTCTGCTACATGTTAGAAGACTAAAGACGAGTTGCATTTAACGATCTAAAGACTTCTTCTTAATTTGGGCATTTATCAAACAGATTGTCGGTTTAGGGGAGAGCACTAATTAGGAGAAAGTTATAAGTCAGATTCAATTCCCAATTAGACGTGCTCATATTCTTTAGCAGTGACTACTCGAGACGTTGATATTGACTATTATTGGACATTTGACACAAGGTGATTACTTCGGAGTTAATCATTTATCACTTATTTGAGATTGAAGTTGACTTTCACAAAGGCGTGTTCTTATTTGATAACTTGCTCGGGCTTAAGAATTTGAGTTGAAGACTTGGCTTATCTAGTTACCAGCAGTCGAGGTGGATGGTTGAAGACCTGGTTAACTATCACTATTAGGAGTTACTTTGTTTTACTCAGTGTCACACGCATATGACGGTGTGGATAAACGCAAGAGGTGTTAATGTCTCATACTTTGTTTGGGTAGTGAGTACTTAGAGATTTGCTTGAAGCATAAATTCTCTACACCGTTCTTCCATCATTAGGTGCAAGCTTAAGATACAAATGTGGGGAAGTTGACTTCAGTTTCAAGTATGGTATAGCGGGTTTTCTTCTTCAGTGGTCACTTCAAATTGTCTAAAGAAGGGTTGATATAAATTGTTAGAGAGAGTCTTCAGCAAGTTGATTCTCACAAAGAATTCAAGTGTTCTTCTCAACAAATTTCTAGTATACGGGCTTTCAATGAGTTGCTGATTCTGAAGCATCAAAACCAGCAAGGGGAAAGGAGACACGCATCTAAACGCGAGTAATCTTGATGAGCTTAATTCTTCTAAGTGATTGAAGATATCCCGGGAAGACAAATGTCATGACCGCAGAGAAACTCAAGGTTTTACTCATCAAGGCGTTTAGTGTTCTTATTCCAACTATGTGGGGGAAGAGATGTTAGAGAAAGTTTCTGAAGATAAAAGAGGTACACAAGTACGACATATTCAGGGGAGATAAATGTGTAACATGAGGGAGGTGTTATCAGTTATTCTCTCGTTGGGAATGTGTGTACTTCGGATTCTTGGGCTTCATACACATTCATCAGGGACGAAAGATGTGAACATAGGGGAGGTGTTCTTCATTACCCTCATGATGTGTATTCGGGAGAGTTCTTTGATATTGGTGTACTTCGAGTTCTTGAGCTTCATACACGTTCATCAGGGAAGAAAAATGTGAACATGGGAAGGTGTTCTTCATTCCCCTCATGAAGTGTATTCAGGAGAGTTCTTGAGCATTATACTAAGAGACTGACTACATCAACTCAACTACTTGAGGGAAGTGTTCTCTTGACACCTTTTGGAATGGATTGCGTCAGACTTCAGTGGTAATGAAATTTGAGAAGAAATTTATAGAGTGGGATGAAACGTTGATGTTCTTCTTCTTGATGATATAACCCCGAATGGAGATCCTCGATTATCGTTCTTAAATGGAGCAGCGGGATTTATGGTAATGGTGTACTTTTCTGTGCACCTGGCTAAGGCAAGCTTGAAATAGAGCTTCGAATCTGCTCAGCTAAAGGATTTTCGGTTTGGGGGGAAGCTGCCAAAGTCTCACTTTCAGATGGTTCAATTTCTCTCATGCAGGAGCCTCGAAAGCTTTGGTGGTGGAAGTTTAAGAGATGACGAATTCTATCTTCTACGACGTGCTGCTCGATATCCTTATCTCGGTACTCGTATCATCATCTTCTTTAACTATATCATATATTCTATCTTTGTAAATATTTATCAAAATCCAAAATACAAAAATATAAAACCTGCAAAACAAAATAGAAAAATATAAAACCAAGAAAAACAAAATAGAAAAATATAAAACCTACAAAAACCCATAAAAATCAAAAAATTTAAAAATACCAAAAATATGTTTTTCTCAAGACATGTCTTCTGGTATCGATAACATCTACGGTCTTAGAAATGTCATTCAATAATGGCACGGGACCATAGATGAAGTTCGAGCAGGAGGTGTAAATATTATTTTCCAAAACATGTCTCAAAATATGGCTTACAGTTACTTCAGACTGTGACCCGCGCTTTAACCATGGCTTGCTATTATTTCAGATAGCAACCCGTTTTTAAAAAAAAGGAAAGTGCTACGCTTAAACTATTTTCAAAATATTTCGTGCACTTATCCTAAAAACAAAACAAGGAAAGTATGTCGAAGGACTGCTGTTCCTACACAAATGTTTTTCCGTCTAAAATTCTTCAGAAAAATATTTGTTGTATATCAAAATGGTGGTAAAATGAGTTGCTTGAAAAATCAATATGGATCAGAGTTTTCGTATTAATTCGCAAAAACTCAATCGATGACTTCAACACTTTTAAAAATATTTCAAAAAAATGAGTCTTTGATTGAGGGGGAGAATGTTTTCAAATCTATATCATCTAACGAGCTTTCTTAATTATCCTACGTGCTTAATTAAAAATGATATTTGCATGTGTCGAAGGACTAGGAATTTAGGATATGATTGTTAGGTTTAGATGATTAGTGTTTGATTAACACATAAACCCCATGCCTTATATGATCTGATTGTTATGTTGAATTGACTTTAATTAGTCGATTGATGTTATGGGTGATGTCGACCACCATATATTTGTATGTGTGTTCAGTAACGTATGCAGGTATATTGGTTATAAGAATGTTCCCGATCCGGATCCCACAATTGAAGATGATTGGATGCCGAAAGGAAAGGGTAACTATATCTTGGGTTGACAAATGAAGAAACGGAGCTTAACTGGACTTCAATGGAGAGTTGGCATGAAATGCAACGTAAGAGGTCTTACTGCATCAGCAGATGGTTTTCTTCAGCAAGTGAAGAAACGGAGCTTAATTGGACCTCAGTTGGCATTCAAAATGCAACGTAAGAAGAAGTCTCACTGCATTTGCAGACGGTTTTTCTTCCAACCCTACAGCAACAACAATGGAAGCTTCTCAACCACTAACGTATCTTTGTGCAGGATACCATTTTTAAACAATTTTGAATTAATTTGATTAAATTGTTTTGAAAATGGAAAATATTGTTTTGAAAATTAATTGGACTTAATTTTGAAAATCACCGGACTTCATTTTATCAAAACTTAAGTCACTCAATTATTGACTTCTGTCATTGATTGAGGGGGAGTGTGATTTTAAAATAAAATATTTTCAAACAATATTTCATCAGAAGTCCGCTTGTACGAAATTATGTGGTGATCTAAAGATTTAATGTTATGTCATGGTATGATTTTCTTTAAAACTCAAAGATCTGTCAAAATGAAATTTTTTCTGTTCTTGTTTGATTGTGAAATTGTTTTATTTTACTTAAAGGTCTCTTAAAACAAATCATACCTGACACTAACAATCTTTAATGTTTAAATCTGTTCCTATCTGTCATCTTTCAGAATTAAATCTTGCCACGTCTTTCCCCTAAAATTTTCTAAATAATTTAAATCTTTTGAGATTACAAATCTCAAATGGTTTGAAATTTTTGATCGCGGGAGAGATCGTGATTTAAATCTCAAATCTGTTTTAATGGAATTGGTTTTAGTCCTTCAAAGGCACTCCTGCCTCCATGTGCCAAATGATTTCAAATACACAATGCACATGTTGAGGAGGAGGATTTATCCAAAAAACCAGATGAGTATTTAAACAAGGCCACATTTTCTCCCATGTTTTCTAAACCTAATTAAATCACTTGGGATACAAAATCTCAAAGGATTTGATATTTTTGATCGGGGGAGAATTTGTGATTTAATAATGAAATTTGATAAAAGTTGATCACTTTGATTTAGTTGTGCAGGCTGCTCTCTCATATGTGCTAAACCCTTTCGAATCTCGAAGCACATATTGAGGGGGAGCAAAACCATCGAGGTACAAAAGTTTTTTTAAAAGAGATTATAAAGTACCTTGATTGTGTTTTCAAATGCTTTTCTTAATGGATTTTGTGATTGTGGATGTGCTTCAAAAGAACTCTTGCCTCTATGTGATAAAATGTTTTAAAATATCCTATGCACATATTGAGGGGGAGAATTTTACCAAGAAAATCAAATGGCTTTTTCGTATGAAAATTGTGATCAAAGAAAATATTTCAAAGTCCTCTTGCCTCCATGTCCCAAACAATTTCTAAATCACACGCACATGTTGAGGGGGAGTTTTTCTAAATGATCAAAACTATTAAGGTACAAAATGCTTTGATCTCGTATCACAAGTACCTTGATTGGTTTTCCAAATGATTTTTCAATTGGTTTCGAGAAGGAATGAACAATACCAAAAGACCGACCAAATTTACTTTATGCATGGAGTTATAAGGATGGTGAGGTTAGGTATTCGTTCCCACGATCCGCCAGAACCGGAGGGATCTTCCCAGGGACAATCCACTAGATAGTGTAGAGTCCTTAGGAATATTGAAAAAAGGAGAAAAATGAGAATATGGGAAGAGTGCGGACTGAGACAGAGCTAGTACTGGAATAAACCCAACAAGGTTCTAGTTATGAAGTCTCGGTAAGCACTGAAGGGGTTGAAGAATGAAAAAGAAATGAAATGAGAAAAGGGTGAAAAGAAATAGCCCTCCATTAATTCAATCTCAGGGTAGTAACCGGGTTCAATACATATGCTACTGGTGGTTACTAAGGTAACACTGGTATTGAAGACAAGACGTCATGGACCCAGTGACGCACTGCACTAAACTTCCCATGCTACTCAAGTTCCTCTTAAAAGGGCTTGTTTCATTCTCACGGGGAACCGACATAATCTATCGACTTTCTCTTAGAGATTGTTGATATTGAAGAAGGAGACCCTCTCCCTAGTCTCCGGCACAGGAACCAAATGAGCACTATTGAGTCTAGAGCCAAGAGATCATCCACAATATCTCATTAGGACACAAAATTAATGAAAACTCACTGTTTCACACAATGTGGAAAGTGAGAATATATCTTAAGAGTCCTACGCATTATCCTTGTGGTATTGCCAGAACATCCGAGTGATATGTAAAAATATTCACGATGAAGATGGAAATCCTTCTAGAGCCAACATCAAACAAGCTCTTGGTGGGTGACATGTGAAATCTTGCAAAAGATTAAGCTTGTGACAACTGGATAGAAACGATGGGGCGATTCAATCTTGAATCAACCTTGGTCCAGGAATGGAATTGACGAATACTTTTGGAAAAACCGTTCGATGTGCAAATCTTCTTTTCTCTAGCACATCGAATGTGTATTCATATTTCAAATACAAAAAATATCTCTGATTGAAAAAATAATTTTGGAAAAAACCGTTCGATGTGCGAATCTCTTCTTTTCGCTAGCACATCGAATGTGTACTCTTATCAAATACAAAAAGTATTTTTGATTGAAAATTGATCTTTCTCATAAAACCTTCGTCGTATTGCAAAACTCTTTCTTCTAAGTAATACGCGATTGTTTTTCAAATCATTTTTCATCAATCAGTGAATCTCAATTTGCTGGTTCACTCACTCCGTGTTGTCTTCTTTGAGACGTTCCGGTTTGAGAACAGCTAGAACAGTTGCGAAACCCTGTCAAGGAGATTCTTAGGAATCCTACCTGATCACAGGCAGTACTTGTACTGATCAACGGGGAACCATGGGCCGTGTACCTCAATTCAACGAAAGTGGTCAAAGACACTTTCGTGTGTTTTATTGCTAACTGTTGTTTGCAGGTACATTTGGACGGTTGCAGCTGATCAGAATTGAGGCGTCAATCCAAAGTCGCATGCTCACAGCATCCACACTTAATTTGAAGAAATCATGACTGGTGCATATCTACATAACCTGGCTCTGATATTTCATACTATGCTTCTGCTTCGCTGCTGCAAATATCATGAACCAGTAAAGCTTCCGCTACTCTGATGGAAAGATGTCATGATTCAAAAGTGTGAGCATGTCGGTCCGAAAGTCACAACTTCACATGATGGCAACACAACAAAGGGTGATCCAGAGATTTACTGTGGCTGATGATCTCAAAGAAAGCTCAAAGATCATCAAAGATGTGGATCAGTTCAAAGACCTCCACTAAAAGTACAAATCAATGCGGATTTTAAAGAATCACTAAAAAAGTACAAAGATTGCGGAAGTGAAGAATTCAAGTCTACGAGCTCAAGAACAATGTCAAAGAAAGAATGCTAGGATGCAAAATGTATTTCATGGGGTGACCTCCCTTAGGGGGAGATTGTTAGGAATTAGAAATTCCATGTTAAAGTGTCGGTCACCCCAATTATAGTCTAGCATATGTTAGCTCGTAGATTTGTAGTTATTTACGTTATGTAGTAGTTTATTAGTTAATTTGTAGCGTAGAATAGTGTAGTGCAACACCGTGGAGGAAGGACGGGTCTTTACCCACTGTATCCCTGATCCACAGGCCGATAGGAGGTCGTGTATTGTGTAAGTATAAATACCCCTTCCATCCATGGAAGGGGTGGTGCTTCATTCAATCTAATATTCCATACTTTTGTGTAAACCTCTAGCAAGAACACCCTCTCTCTCTACTAACTCTCTAAATATGGCAAACATGTATTTTGATCATCCAAGACCACCCGAATCATCAACACAATAAAAATATTGGATCCTAACACCCCCCGTTGTTGCATATAAAGTTTTCAAAAAAAAAAAAAAAAAAAAAAAAAAAAAAAAAAAAAAAAAAAAAAAAAATCTTTCAAAATAATGGCCGTAGTATTTCCCTTTTACGTTCTATGTTTCGGCATAACCGCCGGTACTTTGAATATTGAGGGCAATATTCATTTCTAGTGTGGGGGGGAATTCTCACGAATTTTATCATGTAATTATACCGCCCAATTCCCCCATTTTTGGCCAAAATATTTTTTGGAGCAAGTGTTTTGCACTTACTCAGCTTATGGTTATCAGTCCGCCATGTCTAATAAACAAAAGGATTGGCTAATCCATGAGCAAACGGCTCTTGGTAAAGATATATCAAATCCGTTGACGGCTTGCAATTTGCCCAAAATTGTATGGTGTTCAGCTCACCATATCTTTAATTAGTGAAGAGTTGGCTAGCCCGCAAGTTTATGGCTTGTGGTAAAGGCAGTGGAAAACCATAATTGGTAATCAGCTCACCAAAGATAGTATATTATCTAAGATTTGGCTAGTCCAGAAGCAAACGGCTTCTGGTAAAGACAAATCAAATCCGTTGGAAGCTGGTGATTTGCTCAAAATCATTTGGTTATCGATGTACCAAGGTTCTTACTTGAACTGAAACATTTGGCTACTCCAGAAGTAATGGCTTTTGGTAAAGAGATTCAAATCCATTAAGTTTTTCTCAAAATATTGCTAGGGACTAGCAATAGTTTAGTGTGGGGGATTGATGAGTGTGTAAATACTCATCATTTTTGGTCAAATCTGAACTGCAAAACATTTAAAAATGCTCAGAAATGCATCAAAATACTGAAAATATCTCAAAATTGCATTTGATATGTTTCAGATGCAAAATGTTTAAAATCAGATGAAAAATGAGCTAAGTTTGCATAATTGGCAGTTTCAGTCCCCCAAGTTTCAAAAGTTGTCAAAAATAGTCCCTGAGCACTTATTTTAAAAGAAAAGTCACCAAAGGTCCTTTTAAAATCATAACTTGTCATAATTAGTCCTTTGGTGAAAATTTTCAAAAGTTTTGAGAAATTACAAGTTTGGTCCTTCAAGTTTTAAAATTGGCAAAAATGGTCCTTGGAAGTTTGAAAATATCTTTTATGGTCCTTGTACTATTGAAACTTGGCAAAAGTGACCCTTGAAACAACTTTGGAAATTTGGCAGAATTGGTCCCTCAAGAATCAGAAATTACAAAATGGTCCTTGATATTAAACATCTAAACCCTTGACCCCGTTGTGACCTTTGGACCCCTGCCAAACCACACTTGACCCCCTGTTTTTGACCCCCCTTCCACAATAATAGAGCCGGTCAACTCCCAAGTCAAACAAACACACCTTTCCCTCCTTTTCTTCTTCTTCCTTACCTACTCTACAAACACCAGCCTTCACCATCCCTCCAGCTCACTCTCCCACTCTCCATGTTCCCTCCACCTCCACCAAACAACAAATGCATTAAATGCATCCCCTTACTTGCACTCAACCCTCCCCACTGGCATATATCCAATTTCCTGCCAAAAGTCATCAAACGGCCAAAATCTTCTCAACTGATCCAATGGCTACAAATGCAAGTGGGATCTGCTCAGAGGTCAAGTGGGAGGAATTTCACATATAAAAAGAGAAGAAAGAGAAGCAAGAGAGTAGTAGTACTTAGTTTTAAAATTTCATATATGTCGTTTTTAATATTAATGTTTTAGTTTAAGTCTCAAACTGTAATCTTTTGTTTCTATGTACTAAACTCAAGTTGTTTTATCATTATAATCTCATTTCAAGTATTAATTCAAGGTTTCATTTAAGTTTCATGTTTTTATATCCACTATTATAAAATTCAGTTTCAAGCTCTTATTTTCAAGCTTTTAGTAGCTTATTTTTAAATTCAAATAAGCTTATTTAAGCTATTTATAGCTTTTAGTAAGCTTATAACTCAAGTGCAAGCAATATTCATGTTTGGTCAACAAAAGTCAACTGAAAAGCTCATTTGGACTTGGTTATGGAATTGGGTGTTGCAGAGCTTGATTTGGGTTGGAATAGCTTCAGTTAGTATAGTTATGGTTCTGGTATAAGCTGCATTACAACTGGACAAGCTGTGAGTTCTAATCTCTTTTCCATTTTATTTTTTTTTAGAATTTGCATTATTAGGATAAGGGTAGAATTGATGGTTATGGTTGAAGTGCTTGTAGAATTTAGGTATTTTGATAAGATTAGGGCCTGAGTTGAGAAAAGTTATGGTGTAGGACAGTGATTAGGAGTTTAAAGCATCATTATAGTCTTGAAAGGGGTGTTTGGGTTTGCTATCCAATCTGACATTTAGGTTCAAGTTTAGGATAAGTTAGGCTGCATTAGTCTATTTAGGCATCATTAAGTCATTCTCTGTCATTACATTGCACCTTAGAACCACAAAAGTCAAAATCAATATGAAATATGTCCTAGTGCATAACTGTTGGAATTTGTAAAAATCAAAAGCTTGATTTATGTTTAGAATTCAGTGAAGTAGCTTATTTTAGTTTCATTTTAAATTAATACATCAAATTCAGTCCACAAATTAAGCTCAAAGTTCATTAAAGTCAAAACTCTCAAAACTGTCAAAAGTCGAAAGTTAGAAAATCCATTTTTCACCCAACTTGGGTGATTTTTAATTGATTCATTATTGGAGCAAATTCAGTGAAACTTTGGGATATTCTAGTTAAGCTGGTCTAGTTTTGAGAAGCTATTTTTGTGAAATTTTTGGAAGTCTTTATGAGGTCCAAATAAGCTGCTCAATAAGCTCTTATATACCCTGTGCACACTCAGTATTAGCTGAGTGTGAACAGGCACCTTGCAGACCTTGCATAGGGTTGGTTTTAGATCCTTAGGGTCTGAAACTTGGTTTAGAGGTAGTTAAGCTGGTGGACTTGAGGTCTTCAGTTTTGTTTTTCACTTAAGCTTTTTCAATAAGCTTGTGCTTAAGCTTCATAGTAGACAAAAAACCTGTTTTGGGCACTTAAGCTTCTTAAACATCAAATCATGGCAGTTAGCACTTAAGAGGTTTAGGCTAGTGGTAATTAGTTGCTTTTGAGTAATTGTAGCATATTATAGCTTCTGTGATAAGTTGGTGCTCATTTGGTACCTTTAGCTTATTTTGAGTGCTTATTTATAAGCACTTGTCACTGCAGTTCCATATTCTCACACATAAGCTACTATTTTTATATTTTTCTTAGATTCAGATTATTATTTTAGACTTTTCCTGAATTTTTCATATTTTTCCAGCACTGTTTGATATTTTTCCTCATTTAAATCAGTTTTTAGTACTTTTTAATTAGCTTTTAATACAAATAATTCAGAAAAGCTTCAAAAAAATAAGTTATCAATTTTCCTAGGTTAAGATAAATATAAAAAGCAAAAAAATAATTTTTCATATTTTTCTTAGTTAAATTTGTAATTTTTAGCAATTTAATTACTTTTAAATAGTTTTTAATTCATAGAAAATAGAAAATTAATCAGAAAAATACAAAATTAGTTTTGAAAATTCTCTTTAGTTATTTTAGATTTTTCCAAGTCATAATTTCATTTTTCTAGCTTTATTTCATATTTTCTTATATTTTAGGGTATTATTAAATAGGTAAAAATAGTTTTTAATTAATAATAATTAAATAAATAGTCATAAAAATAATTTTATTTTTCTCAAAATTTTATCTTATCATTAGGTTTGTAAAAATGTCATTTTTATATTTTTAGGATTAATATTGTTTCAGTTTCACATTTTCTTTTGTACGTTACGTAGTTTTTAATTTAAATTTTATAAAAGAAAAATCAAAAACATCATTTAAAAAAATAGTGATAGCGTTTATTTAATATAATTTATCTTTTTAATTTTCTTTAATTTGCATTTAAGCCCCTGTAATTTATAAACTTTTTCTTTAGGTATAATCAATCACAACCCTTTTTCCGTTCAAATTATCCCGATCACTATTCGTTTGGTGATTCAGTGCACAGCTCGTTGGGACTTAACGACCTGGGGAAACATTATACTCCTCTTGATCTTCATTGCTTTGGTTTCAGGCTGTCTGGCTTTTGTTACGGTTGACCATTCACAAGTGGTCAGCTTGTGTGACAAAACTTGACGGTTTGGCATCGATCAGTCGTCATAGGTGCACCACACTGTAGCTTCCCCGTTATTACCATTACACTCCTTTTATCTCCTTCTTCATGCAAACCACGATCTCCTTCGTCATCCTGACAAGGAGATTCATCGCTATCATAGCAATCATCCGATTCGATTTCCTACTTATGCCAAAAATATGAAGGAGCCTCATGGGTAAAAATATTGTCAGAAATGCCAAATATATCTGTCGGTTTCTTCTCAATTACCAAGTCAGCCATGCATGAACTTACTACTTCTTCAGGTTCTTGGCAAAAGAACATTGTTCATTTTAAACACTAACCTATCATTATTAAATCCCAACGAGATCTCTTTTTCAAAAACCTTGATTCGAAAGGTCTCCCGAGGATTAAGTGTTCCCTAAGGGTATTTGCCATATCAATAACAACGAAATCCGTAGGGAAGAAAAACCTATCGACGTTAAGTAACACATTACCCGCAATCCCTACCGGAGTTGCCTTAGTCATATCCGCCATTTCAATTTTCATATTAATTTTCCAAATATTGGTTAACTTAAGGATTAGAAATAGCGAAAGTGGCCTAACATTTACGCTATACTCAAAATCGGCTAACGCAGATAAATCATGATTGCCAATAGAGCAAGGAAGAGAAAGCTATCCATGCTAACTTCCTTCTTCGGTAATTGGCTCGGCATTGTATTATTAGCACTGGTGTTACCCTGCAAAAAAGAAACTCCATGCATATGATTAGAATTATGAAAATTATCATTAGAGTCATTAACCTCATCGTCCACAAAAACAGCCTTGCATGCCACCATGGTTTTATTGCCCTGCGCCTTCGGTATTGCATTTCTTCTTTGCACCTCTTCACTAAGCTTTCCAATCATTGCCTCTAGGCTCTTTAAAGAGTCATCATAACTAATGAGGCTCTTGTTTGTACTATCTGGAAAGCTCTTCAACCATTCTTCTTGTTCTTTTTTCCTTTTGGTTGAGTCTTATAGGTATTTGTTGATAGTTTCCTCGAGGCTAGACATTCTTTCTCCATAAGGTGGACGATTGTAGTACCCCAGTGGTCCTACACGGTATCCATTACCATTGCCATTGGATACTTGGAAATGTCTAATAGCTACTCCATATTTGACCTATTCTACCTTCCCATCTCCTTCATTGAGAGGGCAGTTTTTGGCATGGTGAGCTCCTCCACATGTCTCGCACCCAACTTGTATAGCATGGACACTTTCCTTAAGCTTCATCATATCACGGCCAAGAGTATCAAGTTTGTTGGTGATAGCGGTAATACCATCCAAACTTCTGCTCTTCTACTGCTCCCTCCGTCATGCCACTTTTGAGAGTGGTCAACCATGTTTTGGATAGCTTCCTATGCTTGAATATGAGTAATCCCAGGGATCAGCCCTCGAGAGTCGAGTATCTGTCTCGTTTCAATGACAAGACCTTTATATAAAATGTTGACCTTTTGGTGATTGTTGAAGTCATGAGTAGGCCATTTGTAGAGAAGGTCATTATACCTATCCCAAGCTTGGTATAATGTCTCGCCGCCTTCTTGTCTGAAATTGTGAATCTCCTCTAATTGTTTTTCCGTTCTAGAGAGAGGGAAAAATATTTGAATGAAGGATCTTTTAAGAAGATTCCATGTGCTAACGGTTCCACCGGATAGTCTTTTCACCCACCGTATAGCCATTCCCGTTAGTGTCATAGGAAATACCCGAAACATGACCGCATCATGAGAGATACCTGAGATGTTGAAGAGGCTCACGATGTATAAAAAAATTTCAATATGCTCGTAAGAATCTTCATTCTTACTTCCGAAAAATGGTTTTGCACGCAACTCCCTCATAAATTGGTCCTTGATCTCGAATCGGACCTCCGCTCCAATTGCGGGCCTAACAAGCCCCGGCCCTTGCTCATCCCAAGTCATTGCGAGGTATTCCTTGGGAGTGAGGTTGTCTATATCCACAACCACCATCAAATCTGAAACTTCAAGTAAATGGTGAGAAAAACAAAAACAATAAAAATAAAAGACTTAAACAAAAATCCTAATATATCTCCCCGGCAGCGGCGCCAAAATTCTGATGCAGGATTTCTAACCAAGATTTAAATTTATAAAGTATCGTCAACCTATGGTCTATCTATTGCACTAACGAGCAGTGAACCCGGTAGTGCATAGCATAGAATGTGGTAAAGTCAAGGTCGTTCCCAAGAGCTATGTAGATTTGGATCCAATTTAAGTCTAGTGTCACGGATTTTAAAAGAGAATAATTGTAACACCCCAACCCGACAAGGGTAAAGATATCACAATATGGTATCATATCAGAACTTTAAATACCATACAAAAACGGAAGCCTTTACAAAACTTACAAAAGAAAACATAAATCACTTAATAATCAAAATAAATCTAAGATCCCTATATTCAAATCCTGCTCTCAGTTCCACTCTCAACCCAGATCAGCCATCCCATAAGCTCATCTTGAATGCCTAATACCTGCCGCAGGAAAAGAAATGCGGCTGATCTTACAAAGCCCAGTGAACAGATATAACAAAACGAAAACTAAACAAAAACAGAAATACGAAATGAAATAAAGAAACGAATAACGAAGTCACAGCGGAATGAGGATAATGAATCACTGAGGATTCTGCGGAAACACAGACACACAGAAATCCGGAAGAACAAACAACAAATAAGAACAAACACATAGCATATTGATGACACAAACTGAAGCACATCATAATCAACAGGAAATTAATGAATCAGGCAATTTAAGTACATATAAGTCAAACGAAATACCGAAAGCTAGCAGAAACAACTACTAGAAGTAAACATGTCCTTTACACAAGTGAATTAATCTACATTTAACACACTTATCCAATATCGTAGCAGCGGAACAATAGCATTCAAACGTGGCAGTCACACATACAAATAGAAAACACAGTAGGAAAACTATAACTAAATAAGCAAAAGACATAGCATAGCAATTAGCAAGTTATCAAGTCAGATATCATAAGTTAAACTATTTCCCAGATCAAACTTTAGTATAGACAGAATTTAAACATGGCAGATCAAACATAAGCAGATACGAACACCAACGGATAATCAAAGTTCACGAACTATCTGAACAATTATACATAATGAACTTACAGAACAATCAATTATACACTAGCATAATCATCATACAGATCAACAAGGTCACATAATGGTAAACTAACATATAATCAGATGACAACATGCGAATCACATTTAAGCATATTAATCATATCCTAGCATGGCAAACAGTAGTCACATAAACATGTCAAAGCATAAACACATTCAATAAACATATAATAATTGAGTATGTAAATGGAAACATTGACAAATACGGAATCATAAACAGAATATCTAACACAGAAATAACAGATACAGATTTAGTTATCTACCACGAGCCCAGAACATATCATATCAGAAGTAACTTTCTTATTCGGAGGGGTGACCTCGGAATACCTTATATAATATGAGGGGAGACCTCAATAACAAATGGAGTAGCTAGCTCCCAGAATTTTGTGAAGACGCGTATTGCACACGACATCATTCACCAGACAAATCATATCAGATAACAGATCAGATCTAGTATGCATCCATACGCCCCAACAGACTGATAGTGGCCATACTATCAATAAACAGATAACAGAAAGGGACGTGGCAGAACATCACTCTACTGCCCTAGAGTCATGTCAGCGGTGCATCACTGACACGGACATGGAACCCCCATAACTAGTGAAATATTGGCTCGGGTGTCAAACTAACTTAGGTCAAACAGATTGTCATAAATGACACAGATCATAATTCATCATAAAGGTCAAACAGATTTACAAATCGGAGTTTTCATATCATAAGTTCAAATCAGATGTTTCATGGTTCAATAAACAGAGATTTCAGATAAGCAATGGATCAAACAAATCAGAAAGGGTTCATATCAAATGTTCAGAAATCAAAGGTTCATATCACAGTCACATATCATACGTTCATAATCAGAGGTTCATAATCAGATGTTCATAATCAGAAGTTCATAATCAGAAATTAATACTCAAACATAGCAAGGTTCAACAAACAGAAGTTCAGACAAATAGAGATTCACATAAACAGAATGGAATCATAGCAATGGCATAGGGAATCCTAATAGGCATAAGGAAATGACAAGAAAAGGAGATCATGAGAAAACCTTTACTAAAAAGGTCAGAATATCTGTACCTTAACGCAAATGAGGGAAAAGCAAATGAATGAACGAACACGAAGATACGACGCCACGTCTTCTTCAATGAATCTACACAGATTACGATTCGTATAATACTTATTAGCACCTTTTATAAGCTTCTTATGCCTTTGTAAGTGTGTTACTTATTGATATCATGTTTTATCTTTCATTTTCTTAAACTCATATTTGGACCAGACTTTAACGATTTTTATAAAATACTTACTTAGCTCAAATGAAATCAAGCAAAATCCCAGGGGTTCCCATATGATTTAAAAGACTCTCCAAGAATTGGTGGGTTCTATTTCCATGCTAAATGGCCTACGGAAAATCATAAGTCCAGACCGGTCCAGAACTCACCCAGATTTACACACACCAAAAGTATGGCCCCAAAAAACACACTCACCCTACTCAACACATCAAACCAAAAGCTACAGGTGTCACACCATATATAAATATCATATCCACCAAAGGAAAAGTTCCAGAACCTCATAGATTAAATACTAAAAATCATTTACTACATCATAAATTTCAACTCAGCAATTCAGATTCAGACACCCTAACTCCAAAAATATAAAAATCATACTTCCACGTTTGCAAATGATACAATACTTATTTTTCCAGAAAGCTATTTCAAATTACTACAATTTAGGCTCAAGAATCACTCAAAAACATGCAAGTATCATCAGATAACACCTAGATGAATCCAACCTAAATTTCAGACCCGTTTTCTCAGCTTTGACACTTAATCTTGTAAAATTCAAAAATACGACTTAGACAACTCCAAATTCGACCAAACCACTTGGAAAACTTAACTAAGACATAAAATAAACTTTTCCAACAAAAACCCAGATTATTGCACTCATAAAATTCGATCTACGACAAACACAAATTCGACATATGATGCTGCCCAGTTTTAGGGTTTATTAAAACCAATATAAGCACATGTTTAACCTACCCAAACGCACCCATGACCCATGTAAGCCACACAACCTGATTTAATATCATCATATCAAGTTTACCCTTCCATATTTTCAGTCTTACAATAATTATATACACCATTTAACAAACCAGTAACCATTTATACGCCCCATAAATTAATCAAACGAACCCTAGTCCCATGATTTTATGTGACACTATTAATTCATTTGACAAGTATAACATCATTGTGTGTGGTGTTTTAATTCATATACATTCATGCGCAAGGAGGACCAAAACCACGACCCAGAATTCATGAAACCAGAAAACAAGAGACGAGATTGTAGATGTTATAAGATACCTTGAAGCATGTAAAAGAGGAAGAAAAATAAGGATCGAAACAAGGCAAACAAAGCCTCCTTTTGCCCTAGAAAGCCACGACCAGCATCCTCCTTCAATGCACCATGTCCACAGCAGCCTTGATAACACTTTGCGAATCCCTTTTTGTTGCTTGATCGAACGGAAAAGATGGAACCACTGCTTGCCGTCATTTTTGGTGGCTAGGGTTTTGGTTTGTGAAGTCCTCATGTGGAGCGTACAAGAAAAAAAAATGGGGAGGGATATACCGGTTTTTGCATAAGCCGAACAAAAGAAAAAAAACAACATGGGCTAAGTCCAAAGGGAAAACAAAGGCCTGGTTCACACTTGATTGGGCTTGTCATGAATTAGTTTATTAAATAAAAATTCAGCCCATTTCTAAAACGTATAGACGTGTACAATGTGTTTTAAACATAAACGCGACGGTTTCATTTATCTTGTACAAATTACGTATTTACTAGTTAGGTTATAACCGTATTTGTCGAGCTTGACATTTTCGTATTTTATAATTTTTAAATTTGAGGGCAAAATAGTCTTTTAACAAGATTACGATTTTAGGGTTTTACAACTCTTCCCTTCTAAAAAGAAAATTTCGTCCTCGAAATTGAACAAGACGGAACAGAACAGAAAACGAATCGGACTTCAGAATTTCAAGGAATAGAGCAAACGCGAAACTTATTTTAGAACAAACAGATTCTTGTCAGAACATTCATACTTATACTTTTCAGAAATCAATTCAACAGTCAAATACTTATAACAGATAATCATATACTTCTCAAAGTAATGGCAGATAACAGATGAGATGCAGAAAATCAAACAACACACTCTAACTTATTCAGGTATCTAATGATGAAAACAACATATGCATAGACAGAACGAATCCTAACGGTCTTACTAATCGCAGAAGTACGTGGAGACATACAAACTTAGGGCAGACATAGCAATCTATAGGTTCACACGGATCATAACGACTTCGGATTCCAAGCGTACAAAACTTATATATAACAGTTGTCAATGAGAATCTCGCAAAGAGGTACAAAATTTCAATCGAACATGAGGAGCGACAAATAACATATACAAGTCAAAGTCCATTCACGTATCAACCACAGGCATTTCCCCAGACGTCATATGATTTCAATAAGTTCAAATTATATGATCTCGGTATTATCACGTTGATCAGGCGTCATAATACTTGCATCACATAACAAGTTATTATTATCATCATATTCTGTCTCGGGTCATGACAACCCACATAACTAATATCAAAACAAAACATATCACATACAGATAACAAGCAACATACTGAAACAGGCCAGATCACATACATACCACATATATTACATCACACAACTTACCATATTACCAAACAAACGAGGCCACCAACTTGCATAAAACGGTTCCTCATGACTCATTACTGTCGGTCCAAAAAGAAAAACTGAGATATACCAGAATGCTAAACGATAAAACTTCACGATTCAAACCGAGTTCTGAACGAATCAAAGAAATGCAATACCGATCAGAATCACTTAACAGAATATCAAACCGCCTCAAAACGCATGACAAACGAATAGGAGTAACATAAGTCACGCCCAAATCATATGAAGTAAATGAACCTTCTCAGCCACCGGTTGAATCTTGTCTCCGTCTTTTGCTTCTTTGGTTGGTCCGTCCTGCTTCCTCCAGCAGCATCCTGATGCCTCCAGCAGCACGGCAGTCGGGTGTGGCTTCTGCTTCACGAACCTCTCCAGCTCAGAGACTGTTGCAGCAATACAGTTTCGGCACCATCATCTTCGGCTCCGCGGGTAGTCTCCATCTGACGATCGACAAACGGATGTGCGAAGACAAAATAATAAAATTCGATGCGAAAAGAGGAGGGCCAACTCAGTGAAGACAAAAGAATATCGAAGTCAAATCTGAACGACAGTCAAAAGGAATCGAAAGATATCTGAACAGACGGAAACCTAATGTCTACCCAATCCTCACAGGTCATAGCCTAAGCTCTAAGGGTCCTAAAACCTAGAGCTCTGATACCATAAATTGTAACACCCCAACCCGACAAGGGTAAAGATATCACAATACGGTATCATATCAGAACTTTAAATACCATACAAAAACGGAAGCCTTTACAAAACTTACAATAGAAAACATAAATCACTTAATAATCAAAATAAATCTAAGATCTCTATATTCAAATCCTGCTCTCGGTTCTACTCTCAACCCAGATCAGCCATCCCATAAGCTCATCTTGAATGCCTAATACCTGCCGCAGGAAAAGAAATACGGCTGAGCTTACAAAGCCCAGTGAACAGATATAACAAAACGAAAACTAAACAAAAACATAAATACGAAATGAAATAAAGAAACGAATAACGAAGTCACAGCGGAATGAGGATAATGAATCACTGAGGATTCTGCGGAAACACAGACACACATAAATCCGGAAGAACAAACAACAAATAAGAACAAACACATAGCATATTGATGACACAAACTGAAGCACATCATAATCAACAGGAAATTAATGAATCAGGCAATTTAAGTACATATAAGTCAAACGAAATACCGAAAGCTAGCAGAAACAACTACTAGAAGTAAACATGTCCTTTACACAAGTAAATTAATCTACATTTAACACACTTATCCAATATCGTAGCAGCAGAACAATAGCAGTCAAACGTGGCAGTCACACATACAAATAGAAAACACAGTAGGAAAACTATAACTAAATAAGCAAAAGACATAGCATAGCAATTAGCAAGTTATCAAGTCAGATATCATAAGTTAAACCATTTCCCAGATCAAACTTTAGTATAGACAGAATTTAAACATGGCAGATCAAACATAAGCAGATACGAACACCAACGGATAATCAAAGTTCACGAATTATCTGAACAATTATACATAATGAACTTACAGAACAATCAATTATACACTAGCATAATCATCATACAGATCAACAAGGTCACATAATGGTAAACTAACATATAATCAGATGACAACATGCGAATCACATTTAAGCATATTAATCATATCCTAGCATGGCAAACAGTAGTCACATAAACATGTCAAAGCATAAACACATTCAATAAACATATAATAATTCAGTATGTAAATGGAAACATTGACAAATACGGAATCATAAACAGAATATCTAACACAGAAATAACAGATACAGATTTAGTTATCTACCACGAGCCCAGAACATATCATATCAGAAGTAACTTTCTTATTCGGAGGGGTGACCTCGGAATACCTTATATAATATGAGGGGAGACCTCAATAACAAATGGAGTAGCTAGCTCCCAGAATTTTGTGAAGACGCGTATTGCACACGACATCATTCACCAGACAAATCATATCAGATAACAGATCAGATCTAGGATGCATCCATACGCCCCAACAGACGGATAGTGGCCATACTATCAATAAACAGATATCAGAAAGGGACGTGGCAGAACATCACTCTACTGCCTTAGAGTCATGTCAGCGGTGCATCACTGACACGAACATGGAACCCCCATGACTAGTTCAATATTGGCTCAGGTTTCAAACTAACTTAGGTCAAACAGATTGTCATAAATGACACAGATCATAATTCATCATAAAGGTCAAACAGATTTACAAATCGGAGTTTTCATATCATAAGTTCAAATCAGATGTTTCATGGTTCAATAAACAGAGATTTCAGATAAGCAACGGATCAAACAAATCAGAAAGGGTTCATATCAAATGTTCAGAAATCAAAGGTTCATATCACAGTCACATATCATACGTTCATAATCAGAGGTTCATAATCAGATGTTCATAATCAGAAGTTCATAATCAGAAATTCATACTCAAACATAGCAAGGTTCAACAAACAGAAGTTCAGACAAACAGAGATTCACATAAACAGAAGGGAATCATAGCAATGGCATAGGGAATCCTAATAGGCATAAGGAAATGACAAGAAAAAGAGATCATGAGAAAACCTTTACTAAAAAGGTCAGAATATCTGTACCTTAACGCAAATGAGGGAAAAGCAAATGAATGAACGAACACGAAGATACGACGCCACGTCTTCTTCAATGAATCTACACGGATTACGATTCGTATAATACTTATTAGCTCCTTTTATAAGCTTCTTATGCCTTTGTAAGTGTGTTACTTATTGATATCATGTTTTATCTTTCATTTTCTTAAACTCATATTTGGACCAGACTTTAACGATTTTTATAAAATACTTACTTAGCTCAAATGAAATCAAGCAAAATCCCAGGGGTTCCCATATGATTTAAAAGACTCTCCAAGAATTGGTGGGTTCTATTTCCATGCTAAATGGCCTACGGAAAATCATAAGTCCAGACCGGTCCAGAACTCACCCAGATTTACACACACCAAAAGTATGGCCCCAACAAACACACTCACCCTACTCAACACATCAAACCAAAAGCTAGGTGTCACACCATATATAAATATCATATCCACGAAAGGAAAAGTTCCAGAACCTCATAGATTAAATACTAAAAATCATTTACTACATCATAAATTTCAACTCAGCAATTCAGATTCAGACACCCTAACTCCAAAAATATAAAAATCATACTTCCACGTTTGCAAATGATACAAGACTTAATTTTCCAGAAAGCTATTTCAAAGTACTACAATTTAGGCTCAAGAATCACTCAAAAACATGCAAGTATCATCAGATAACACCTAGATGAATCCAACCTAAATTTCAGACCCGTTTTCTCAGCTTTGACACTTAATCTTGTAAAATTCAAAAATATGACTTAGACAACTCCAAATTCGACCAAACCACTTGGAAAACTTAACTAAGACATAAAATAAACTTTTCCAACAAAAACCCAGATTATTGAACTCATAAAATTCGATCTACGACACACACAAATTCGACATATGATGCTGCCCAGTTTTAGGGTTTATTAAAACCAATATAAGCACATGTTTAACCTACCCAAACGCACCCATGACCCATGTAAGCCACACAACCTGATTTAATATCATCATATCAAGTTTACCCTTCCATATTTTCAGTCTTACAATAATTATATACACCATTTAACAAACCAATAACCATTTATACGCTCCATAAATTAATCAAACGAACCCTAGTCCCATGATTTTATGTGACACTATTAATTCATTTGACAAGTATAACATCATTGTGTGTGTTGTTTTAATTCATATACATTCATGCGCAAGGAGGACCAAAACCACGACCCAGAATTCATGAAACCAGAAAACAAGAGACGAGATTGTAGATGTTATAAGATACCTTGAAGCATGTAAAAGAGGAAGAAAAATAAGGATCGAAACAAGGCAAACAAAGCCTCCTTTTGCCCTAGAAAGCCACGACCAGCATCCTCCTTCAATTCACCATGTCCATAGCAGCCTTGATAACACTTTGCGAATCCCTTTTTGTTGCTTGATCGAACGGAAAAGATGGAACCACTGCTTGCCGTCATTTTTGGTGGCTAGGGTTTTGGTTTGGGAAGTCCTCGTGTGGAGCGTACAAGAAAAAAAATGGGGAGGGATATACCGGTTTTTGCATAAGCCGAACAAAAGAAAAAAAACAACATGGGCTAAGTCCAAAGGGAAAACAAAGGCCTGGTTCACACTTGATTGGGCTTGTCATGAATTAGTTTATTAAATAAAAATTCAGCCCATTTCTAAAACGTATAGACGTGTACAATGTGTTTTAAACATAAACGCGACGGTTTCATTTATCTTGTACAAATTACGTATTTACTAGTTAGGTTATAACCGTATTTGTCGAGCTTGACATTTTCGTATTTTATAATTTTTAAATTTGAGGGCAAAATAGTCTTTTAACAAGATTACGATTTTAGGGTTTTACAATAATAGTTGAAAGTGTAATTAAACTAATAAACAATAAAAGAAATTTCTGAAATGAAATGAAGATTTAAACAATAGGGAGAAAGTGTGATAACCTAATTATTCATCCTATCATGTTATGTCTTTGTTTTCTTATTACTACTTCTTATCGCTTCAAGTAGGGTTTAATTTCGTCAAACTCCTTTGGTCAATTCGTCTGGCCTATTAGAAATAGATCCCTACCAGATATCAAAGGTATTACCCTTCGGATTGTCGAGGTCCTTGGTAATCTATTGTAAGTCATTAAGTGCCCTACATGCAAGATTCGAAACAATGTGCGCCCAGGTGCTAGCATCTTAGACACACATCCCTAACTTCTTAAGTTTCGCCCTCCGGAAGGTGACCCTTTGGTCAATTCGTACGAGAGGGATTGATAGTCCTTTAGTCATTTCTTATCAACCCTCGCAACCTACTTCCCTAGGGTCCTTTGGTCAATTCTCCTAAACAAGCAAGTACAACCGGGCTTAAAAACTACCAAAGCAAGGGTGGCTACCAACGAACTATGCATGCATACACTAGAAGCAATAATAGAAGTGCGAAAACATAAACAAAATAATTAAGGAATCATAACTAGGCTAGCACCAAAGGTGCTTAGCCGATCATATTAAAATAAACACTCAATTCAATATTTGACATAGTAAATGAAGACATGAATCGAAATGCAAATGAAATAAGATATGCTAAAGCTTAACGATTTTATATTGTAACTTCTCCCTTGGAAATGGCTTCGTATATTGTGTAAGATCGTCCTTGTGGAACCCCTTCACGTTCTTTGACTTTTGGTGTTGGGTAAATGATGTCAATTGCAGAATTTAGGGCTTGTATTTGTAGGCCTGATCCCGTTACGGCGTAACCTTATAATGTGGTTACGTCGTAACTCATATATCCTCCTTCTTCCATTCTCGTAGTGAAGGTTACGACGTAAACTTATGGATGGTTACGCCATAATCTCTTCAGCTCTGTCGTAATCTCATCAAGTGGCTACGCCGTAATCTTCAAAGATCCCATCAAGACATTCGTAGCACTGGTTACGCCGTAACTAATGTTGGGGGTTACGGCGTAACTGATGGAGGTGAGAAATTCATCATGACCTAGATGATTACAGCGTAACTTGAGTTGATAGTTACGCCGTAACTAGTGTTGACTTGGTCTTCATATTAGAAATCATAGCTACGACCTGAGTTACGTCGTAGCTTCTTCACTTTTGAGCATACTAAGGTATAAATCATCAAAGTGTATCTCCAATACCGCGTCTCTTCAATTCCTATGCTCATATATAACCTAGAAACGAAATATAAAGAAATAAAAGCATATATCCATATAACAATATAAAATATGAGCATACTCGGGGGAAATTGACACTTAAAAATCAGAATTATTTGATATTATCAGGTGTTATCACAAGCCCATCCGGGCATATCATGCAACATCTCGAGTTTACCCAACTAAATTCCGCCTTAATCGACTCACTTCCATTTTGTCTCAACTCACCACTTATGACATACCCATTGCACACGACATATCCAATTGCAACGCGACTTACGTCGTTAACCCTAACATTCAAAATAAAACCCGAAACAAGTATTAAGCATAAAGGAGTTTTAAAAATAAATTGATTAAATGAGCTTACCACTACTACTCGTAATTTAGTTAAAAATTTTTCACACTTTTAAATTATACGAAACGTAAACTTGTAAACATATATTTCAATTGTCAAATCAGATAATATATCTCGGTAAAACTCGTTATAAACTTTTGACAATTAGTCATCTTGAGTAAATAGAGTAAACACTCGGGTCATGCCGAATTTTATATAAACATATCTACTATTTTATAATTTACAAATGAAATGTAATCCTTGAAAACATACATAGTATTTTTCTAATTACAAATGTATATAAGATAAGTTATATTTAAACTTTTCAAAGCATATTTACTTTAAAAATATTAGCGACATTAATACATATTTATATGTACACTTAATATATACATACCTCTTTCAAACCATATATGTCTTATTATATATGTACTACTTTTCTTACATCGTCATTCGGTTATCATTAAACCGAAGCCTCATTCATTCTCGATATAGTTTCTACTTATACACTTCTATAAGCCAATACACACAAACTTTTGAAAAACTGTCTTCAAACTTAAATGATGTCACACAAACAACAACAACATAAACACTGTAAAACTTATAAAGTTTAGTTAAACTTTATCGAGTCTTAATATGAAATAAAGACTAAACTTGTCGTACTAATTTAGGTTGCGTGTCAGAGCCGCCCACTATCACTGTTTGATTGTCACTTCAGACTGCTTATTGCTGAGGTGAGTTTATAGCCCCAGCTTTACTTGCTAAATTGTTTTATAAACTATGGTGTGAGAAACATGCAAAACTGTTTTTGGACTAAAACTCAACTTTTATGAAAACTATTGCGTAGATTAGCCTAAGCCCTTTTGTATCCCATAAGTGCCCCACTTCATGAACCGTCAATTCCTGCTTGAAAGCGCGAATGTTATATATAGATCTATTTGGAGTGACATCCTCGTACGGTTTGACCGGATAGGCAAACACGAGCGTATAACATGTCAAAATTCAAGTGTTTTGGGATAGACACATGCCGGGCCAAATTATTTATTTACATGCTTCTAGATGCATGCCCACTATTATAGCTTCGGTTGGATAAACTTAGTGCTATCGCAATACGTGGAAAACTAGAAAGGGGGGGGGGGTTGAATAGTTTTACTAATTAAAACTTGGTTTTAAACTATTTAGATCGACTTATGTCAATCTATTTAAACATGTATGTTGGATGTTGATAGACAAGCATAAATAAATATGTAATGAAAGAATAAGGAGTAAGAAGCACAAACCACAACGCGAGAATTTATAGTGGTTCGGCTACAAGGACACTTTCCTTTGCCTACTCCACTCCCGAGTCACCTACTCGAGAGTTCGTAAACACTACACGACACCAACTCCTTATGGCTGAGAAGCCTTCACAACGTTGCCTACTCTTTATCTGGTACAAGGCTAGATACCGGGTTCTTCCACGAGGTAGAACCAAACCTATCACAACGTCGCCTACCCTTTATCCGGTACTAGGCTAGATACCGAGTTCCATTACAATGGAGGAACTACTACCCAACACTACACAACAACTAACCCCAAAGGAGATCCACTCATTATAACAACATCAACAAGGATATCAATATCCTTTGACCCAATACTAATCTATCTTGTACATCGAACACACCATATCTAATGTACACCTTAGGCACCTTTCACTAATACCTTTGGCATTGACTTCTAGGCACCCTTCACTAATGCCTTGTGACTTGACTTTTAGACACCCTCAATGCCTTTAGCCTTGACTTCTAAGTACTCTTCACTAGTGCTTCTAATATGGACGTTTGATACCTTTCACCAATGTCTTCATCTTGACCCTTTAGACATCTTTCACTTATGTCTTCGACACTACACTTCTAATGAGAAATAAGAGAACTATCAACAAGAGAACCTCATTAGTCTTGATGATGACGAAGCATGGCAACTCATGGACTTGATCTTGCTCGACTTCAAAAGGTGGTGATCTGATACGCTTACACAGCGCGTTCGGGGTCAAAGGAACTTCCTTTTCATCGAGCAAGTTTTTCAACACCCTAGGCAGTGAACCTAATCGTTGTAGTGTAGTATTAGGGTAAGCCACGGGAATTGATATCGTTCTCTAGGGAAATAGGAATGCTAGTGAGAAGTTACTACGTTAAGATTGGGGTTGAGGAAGATTATTTTGTATCTTTTTATTATTTTTAGGAAATGGAAAGGTACGAATCTCGGGGTTTGGATTTGGGGGTTGGTATTTCTACCGATTACTTCTACTATCTAATTTTCTAATTAACTAAGCTAAGGGTAGTCTATGTCTATTGTTGTGTGCTCGTATGATGATTAAAAATGTATTTGCTTAGGCTTTATTACTCCCTAGTTATCTCCTATTGATGGTTGAATTGTCACGTCCTTATTCTTAATCGCGTTGTGTCTCTAAGGTCGTAGGGTATGCGTTTATCCCTAACTCTTGGAAGCTACCAAAGGTTAATGACTACAAAATCTCTAGGATTTATAAACTTAACACTAAGGTATTCTTTGGATGTATAGCCTATAATTACTCTAGGTGATTATAAACTAAGGTTCAACAAAGATTAATCAAGCATTAATAACACAATGAATGACCTATCGCAATACTAGGTCAATCACAATTAAGATAAGAGACAACCAATCAATATTCAATAACTAAGTTGCATATTACCTAAGCAAACACACAAGTAAATTAGCCGGACATGGGGAACATGCAAGTATACACACAATCAATTGAAGACATAATTAAATTAATGAAGTAAAACACTTATCTTGATGTAAGATACGGTATGGAACCCTAAAATACTGTACAAGACAGCCTTGGTTCGGTTTAGGTTTTTACTCCACAAAACTACACACTTAAAACTAAAAAATTCGGATTCTATATATAAGGTTACAACTGCGACGGCGTCACCATTTAATTTGTGACGCCGTCGGGTCGCCGTCATTAGGGTTTCGTCTTGGCCACGTTATCATTGTGACGGCGTCACCTTATGTCCGTGACGCCGTCGCCTTGAGTCTCTGACGTCGTCTGGATTAAATCTAGGCTGTCTGAGCTGCGACGCCCTACTGTTTTAAAACCTGATGCCGTCACTTGTAAATAAGCAATTTGGCTACTGAGTCGTCACAAAATTTGTTCAAACGGCTTCACAAGTACAACCTGACGCCGTCCCCTTCAGTTTCAGCAGCTTGAGTGTCTTGATTCTTGACTTTGGCAATTTTTTTCGTATATTCGCGCCTTTTCGTCCGAATAAGTGTCATTCCAGCAATTTGCCTTCAAGAGACCTAAAAAGTGAAAAGGAACGATATTAAGTAATAACGGATACAAAAGTGATCAAATAAGGGCTTAAACGACCCCTCAAAAATGTACATTTTAAAACCTTATCAAATATCCCTACACTTGGTATTTGCTTGTCCTCAAGCAAATGTGCTTTTAGCCAATTAATTTATAAGTTAGGGGTCATGAAGCATTAGTTTAGAACAATCCACAACACATATAAGCCCTGCAAAAGTCATAACAAGCACGGAAATTACATACTAGCACCTCACATGGGGTGTTTGGATACTCACATCTCTCGGGTGTATATGAAATATAACAAGTTGGAAATGGAAGATAAACACTCATTAACCGGTCCTAGTACATAGATTACCATAGGCTTGAGACTAGATCAAACCTCCATCACTTTGGCGTAAGCACCTAGGAAAGACTATCCAAGAGGTCTTTTAAAGGGTTGTAATGTTAGGCTTACGGTAGGGAAACAAAGGGTTTGGTGGGATAGGCGATTTAGTGGTGGCAAGTCAAAAATCTTTATGTTACAGGCATGCGAAGAATGGTGTTGCTAAGCCAAGACTCGACACTCTAAACTCTAGATAACTGAAATAAACAAACATAAATTTAAAGATAGATGTAGGATGGTAGCCCGTATATATATATATATATATATATATATATTTTTTTTACTCTACCATTCTCTACGATAACATCAAAATGATAGGGATTTATAGGCATATCCCTACACTTGAGTTTTTATTACTCTAATACTAATTTGACCCGAATTAAAAAGATCAAAACACTTGGAGTACATTATTATGCAAATAAAGGGAATTTGAATTTAACGTTCCCTTCCCGTCATTTCATAAAGTTTAACTTTTCCCATGAGTCCCAATCATCCCAAAACTGTGTACAAAGGATATGAATCGACTTAGCAACTTATGCAAGCAACAAGATAATTGAACTAAGGGTTTAGTGTGATAACAATAATGCACTAAAAGTGAGTGCATAAAAGGTAGGCTAAGGCGATTTGGGTGTACATTTGGGGGTGGATTTTAAAAAATGCTCTTCATTGATATTCCGGAAAACCGAAACATCACGGGAACCGCGAAAAGGATAGGCTCTGAGGGGTTAACTAGGGGTATCGTGTACTAAAGATGAGTACAACGCAAGGGTGTGGGGGAATTACTCAACCGATGTGGAAGAAGTAATTATATTACGGGTATCAAACAAGGGTTATCCTAATGCCTCTTATCATTTAGTTGTTCCTAACTACACAAGTGTAGTCTTACTAGCGATCTCGGAATGCATAACAAAACAAGTTCTAGAATCTATTATATTACCGGTTCACACTCTAAGCATTAAAGATGAATGTTTTAATTCCTACAAATCTAAGGGCGATCCTCACATTTTGGGTGGAATTTAAGTGGTAAAGGGTTTTTGTGCTAGTCATATAATTTCCTATCCATGAGACGCTTTATTAAGACTAATGGCCCACTCCTATAGGTCATGAAAAATTTTAAATTTGGTGCCAAAATTACCCTAACCGATATTTCTCATGGTTTATTACACAAATGAAATTGGACAAAGCAAATAGTCAAGGATAAGCATAGTTTTAAAGTTCCCATTTTATTTTCCCTCCCTACACTTAAACTGAACATTGTCCCCAATGTTCCCCGAAAGTATCAAAGTTATGATAATGGAAGGTAATTAAAAACGAAAGAAACTAGTACTCCCCTGATTAGCTCGGTATGATCCGTGTAAAGTGGTGGTTACATCTTTCTTCAAGAAGAACGTTTGCGTTAAAAGCTCCTTCTCATCTTATGTATCTTCTTCTTGGTAAATTAAACTTGCACACTTGAAGAAAACAAACGAAACCTTCGCGTAAAATTGGCGGTAACAATATACATAAGACTCTACTAAACTAGGATATAATGCTTGTGGAATGGATGTTTACAGATTTTTGGAAAATTAAGACCTGGAAAATTCCAAAAATTTATAAGTAGCTCAGAAAATGAGAAAAAGTGATAAGTTGTTCCTGCTCCTCCTGACGCCGTCAGGTTGCGATCCTGACGCCGTCAGGTTATCCTGACAAAAACTGGTCTGCGATTTTCTGGAAAAAATTCTGGAAAATTTACATCTTTAGAATCTGGAAAAATTTCCTGCAAAACATCCATTATGACTCGATACAAGCATTTGACTCGAACAAACACACATGTATATCTTTTAATTAATTGTAATTCTCATGTTCACGTTTCTTTTGAAAATGTGTGTAATCCTCCCTACACTTATCCCTTATGTAAAATACCTTTATATGTAATTAAGACGAGGTTAAAGACAAAATAAAGTATTTTTTACAAATTTGAACATGAGAATAAACAATCAATAAAAAAATTACACGACACACAAAAAAGCAAACATTTAAGCATGGGTTGCCTCCCACGAAGCACTTTTCTTTATTTATGAGTCTTGTAGCTAGACTCGAAGTTGTGCCCCTACGTGACTTCATTACCGTCACCTTCTTCCAAAACAATATCTTCATCGTTGACCATTTCATTATTGTCCAACTGATAATGTTTCACACGTTGCCCATTTATGATAAATTCCCTTCCGTCATGGTCTAGTAGCACCACAGCCTCATTGTTCATTTGCCTCTTTACTGAAAAAGGTCCATACCATCTCGATTTGAGTTTTCCCAGAAATAATCTCAGTCTTGAATTATACAAGAGCACCTTATCTCCTTCCAAAAACTCTTTAGGATTCTTTATTCGTTGATCATGCCATTTTTTCGCCCTTTCTTTGTATGTGATCGACGATTCATAAGCCTCAAGTCTTAGTTCATCCAGTTTTTGAAGCTGTAAGAACCTATTTGACCCAGCCTCAGAATAATCCATATTACAGGCCTTAAGAGCCCAGTACGCCTTTTGCTCAAGTTCAATAGGGAGGTGGCATGCTTTCCCGTATACCAAGCGAAAAGGGGTTGTTCCGATAGGTGTTTTGTAAGCAGTTCTGAATGCCCAGAGTGCCTCATCTAGTTTGAATGCCCAATCTTTTCTATTCTGGTGGACCTTTTTTCAAGTATCCGCTTTAATGCTCTATTTGTGTTTTCTACTTGCCCATTCGTCTGGGGATGATATGCAGTAGAAAATCTATGCGGAACGCCATACTTCTTCATCACCTTCTCCATTTGAGCATTGCAAAAGTGGGTTCCTCTATCACTGATCAATGCCTTGGGAATCCCGAATCGTGCGAAGAGATTTTTAAGAAAATGAATGACTACTCTTGCATCGTTAGTCCTAAGGCCTTGGGCCTCCACCCATTTGGATACATAGTCGATAGCCACTAGAATGTATTCATTTCCCCCGGATGATGGAAAAGGTCCCATGAAGTCTATACCCCAAACATCGAATATTTCGCAGACTTGGATATAATTCTGAGGTGATTCATCCCTTCGCGAGATGTTTCTCGATCGTTAGCATGCATCACACGTTTGAACTAATCTTTTAACGTCTCGAAAAATAGTAGGCCAGTAGAATCCGACATCGAAAACTTTCCGTGCTGTGACATTTACGCCGTGATGTCCCCCAGATGGTCCCGCATGGCATTCTTTCAGAACTCGATCAATCTCTCTTCCGGCCACGCAACATCGAATGATTTGATCAGGGCATATGCGGAATAGGAAGGGTTCATCCCAGAAGTAATGTTTTAGTGTGGTGAAGAATTTTCTCTTATCTTGCTTGGTCATGTAATTTGGCAAAACCCTACTGGACAAATAGTTAGCGTAATCCGCATACCATGGCTCAATTTCCTTAATGGCCATTAGCCGTTCCTCGGGAAAAGAGTCGCGAATCTCGGTATGGTCTAACTTCTCAAGATCAGGGTTTTCCAAGCGTGACAGATGATCAGCAACAAGATTTTCAGCCCCCTTTTTATCTCGAATTTCAATGTCGAATTCTTGAAGTAATAGAATCCACCTAATGAGTCAGGGTTTTGCATCTTGCTTGGAAAACAAGTAGCGTAAGGCGGAGTGATCAGTGAAGAAAACAGTCTTGGAAAGGACGAGATATTGCCTGAACTTGTCGAAGGCAAAAACCACAGCTAAAAGCTCTTTCTCGGTGGTTGTGTAATTTTCTTGCGCTACATTCATGGTTTTGCTAGCATAGTAAATTGGTTGAAAATGCTTCTCTTTTATTTGGCCGAGCACGGAGCCTACAGCATAATCACTAACATCGCACATGATTTTGAATGGCTGAGAAAAATCAGGGGTGACCATTATTGGAGCCTGAGTGAGATCCTTCTTTAGTCGATTGAATGCTTCTTTGCATTCTTCAGAAAAATTAAAAAGGGCATCCTTGACAAGAAGATGTGTCATTGGCCGGGAAATTTTCGAAAAGTCCTTAATAAACCTTCTATAAAAGCCCACATGACCTAGAAAGCTTCGAATGGCTTTAACGGTAGTAGGATAGGGTAGTTTGGATATCGCTTCGATTTTTGCTCTATCGACCTCGATTTCATTTTCGGAGACTTTATGCCCTAAGACAATTCCTTCTCTTACCATGAATTGACATTTTTCCCAATTCAGGACCAAGTTAGTTTCTTCACACCGTTTCAACATCTTCCTAAGGTTGGATAGACAAAGGTCGAAGGAATTCCCAAATACCGAGAAATCATCCATGAAGACTTCCATGTTGTCCTCAATTAATTCATGGAATATGGCCATCATACATCGCTGAAAGGTGGCGGGGGCGTTGCATAACCCAAAGGGCATTCGCTTGTATGCAAAAGTCCCGTGCGGGCATGTAAACGTAGTCTTTTCTTGATCTTCAGTGGCAATGGGGATTTGGAAGTATCCTGAAAAGCCATCAAGGAAACAGTAGTACTCATGCCCGGCTAACCTTTCGAGCATTTGGTTGATGAATGGCAGAGGAAAATGATCCTTCTGGGTGGCATCATTAAACTTCCTGTAGTCGATACAAACACGCCAACCAGTAACCGTTCTCTATGGCACCAAATCACCCTTTTCATTCTTTACAACCGTCATTCCTCCCTTTTTTGGAACCACTTGGACTGGGCTGACCCATGGGCTATCCGAAATGGGGTAGATAAGGCCGGCATCGAGGATCTTGACGACCTCCTTCTTTACCACCTCCTTGATATTAGGGTTAACCCTCCTCTGCGGTTGATTGGTTGGTTTGTAATCTTCTTCCATGAGGATTTTGTGAGTACAAAAAGTAGAATCAATACCCTTAATGTCAGCAACACTCCATGCGATCACTCCTTTGTACTCTTTTAAAACTTCTAAGAGCTTCTCTTCCTGTTTAGTGGTCAGCGAAGAGCTTATGATGACAGGGAGTTGGTTCTTTCCTTGAAGGAAGGCGTATTCTAAATGGCTCGAGAGATCTTTCAGTTCTAAGGTAGGGGGTTCCTTGATTGATGGTTTTAGCTTGTTTTCTGGCTTTTGAAGCTCAAGGGGTTTAATTTCTTCCCTAAGCGGGTAAAAGGAAACAGCTCCAACCATCTCAATTTCTTCATCATTGTATATTGTGTTGTTATCATCATTCATGAATTCGTTTAATAGATACTCATCAATGCAGCCATCTATGTCATCAACAAATTCATTAACTTCTTCAACAAAATAAATAGGGTGATCGTAGGAGGAGGATTGACTCATAGAATCCTTGATGTCGAAGGTTAAGCTCTCAGACCCCACTCGTAAAGTGAGTTTACCATCATGAACATCGATGATGGCACGAGCTGTAGCCAAGAAGGGTCTTCCAAGGATTATTGGGACTGAGTTATCTTCTTCCATTTCTAAAATCACGAAATCAACTGGAAACTTGAATTCTCCTACCCTTACAAGAACACTTTCACAAACTCCAATGGGATATTTGATTGATCGATCAGCTAACTGAATACTCATTCTAGTCGGTTTCAGTCCTGAATATCCGAGTTTGAGGAACAAGGAATGAGGCATCAAGTTAATGCTTGCCCCAAGATCCGCCAAGGCATTTTTCATAGAAAGTGCCCCTATAGAGCAAGGAATGGTGAAGCTGCCTGGATCTTCTTTCTTCTTGGGCAGGCCTTTCTGGATGATAGCCGAGCACTCTTCTCCTAATGATATCAACCCTTCAAGTTTCTTCGGATCAGATATTAACCTCTTGAAGTATTTGCTATGTTTAGGGATATGATAAAATACATCAACAAGTGGTATGTTGACGGAAGCCCGTTTTAAGTAAGACAATATTCTCTCATTGTCTTCTTCAGCCTTTTGATTCTTTAGACGCGAGGGATAAGGAATCCGTGCGAGAGTTGGTCGATGGGCAGGTGCTGATGTTTGTGGTGGGGGATCGTGAGGAGTTAAAGGAGGTTCAGGAATTACTTCACTTCCTAACGCGAGCTCCCTGGTGGTGGGATTCTGGTCAGGGTGTGGAGGATCCTTGGTAGTAATTCCTGATCGAGTAGTAATGGCACAAGTTGGATCATGATGGTTTGGGCCAGGTTCGCTTATTCTTTTGTGGAGTTCGGCGAATTGACTCTCTAATTCAGCTTGCTGCTCTTAAATGAATCCTTCAAGACCCTTTAAAAGCATTGCCCCTTCCATGGTAAACTGCCCGAGTTCTTTTTCAAAGGCATCACGGATGGTGTATTCAGATCCCTCCTTTCCCTCAGTCTTCCATTTTAGATTACCCCAAGGATTGTATTCATCGTTTTGATAGAATGTGAGGAGGGAAGGGTCATCATAAATATCATGAATGGAAAGGAAGACGCTCTCTTGGCGTGTGTCATCATCACACTCATCGCTCTCGTGTGGCCCTCCACAAATGTCGCATATAAGGTATGGGTTAAACAACCTTTTGGGTTCTGGCGATTTCGTGAGGTATGCAAGCTTCTCTTGTGCTTTCTTTATCCGATCATCGAGAGATGATAAGTTTTTACTTGAGACAGCAGAGATACTCATTGCAGTTACTGGCTCATTCCGAGGGTTTTCTTGGTATTGAACATATTCCTCAATTCGGTCCCACCCTTCTTCCGCAGTGAGATTAGAAATTCTTCGGCCAGTTGAGAGGTCAATCCCTTTTTGATCATTTCGGGAGACATTGTCGTAAAAGATTTGAACAAGCAACCAAAGGTTGATACCATGATGTGGGGCTTGTTGAATGAGATCTTTGTAATGATTCCAGGAGTTAACGATTGATTCTCCATTTGTTTGATGGAAGTGAAGAATTTTGCTCCTGATTAATGCAGTTCTCCCAGGGGGAAAGAACTTCTTGGTGAACTTGGTTGTGAGTTGTTCCCACATGAAGATGGACTTTGGAGGAAGCTTATCGAGCCACTCCTTGGCCTGTCCTTGAAGAGAAAATGGGAATAACCGGAGTCTAGATGTCTCCTTGGATGCCCCGTCGGCATAGATAGTATCCACAATTTTTAAAAATTATTTGATGTGATGAATTGGATTTTCGCTGTGGGATCCATGGAATTGACATGCATTCTGGATAAGCCAAAAGTCGGAGGCATGCAACACCTCATTGACTTGCTCAGAAGGGTAGACAATGGCGCTGGTAAATCCAGATGCGAAGGGGGAAGAGTATTCCCCGAGGGACTTTGCTTCAGGTGGATTGATGGGTCCATTGACCGGAGTAGCGGGAATTTCCTCACTATGTTGGCTCAGATTGTCAATGTTGATGGTTTCAGGGGATTGGGGGAATGAGTGGACTCTTCGTCAGTTGTGGCTTCATCAAAGTTGATGGTAGTGCCTTGAGGTTCCGACTCATGGAGAGCTCTTCTTCGCCTATTGAGCTCTCTTTAACAAAAGGTTCAAGAAGGGTTCTGGTGGAACTGCGGGTTCTAAGTTGTCTAAGGGGATTGGTAGGGGGAAATGGCAGGTTTGGTGGTTGGTTATCACCTTCCTTGATGAAAAGTGATGGGTTACGAACAAAGGTCACGAAGAAGGGGATAGACTACGAGGAAGCTAAAAATGGGAAGAAAAAAGCTTACTTGATAGGAATCAAGCAAGGAAACCTAAACGAGGTGGACTCCTAACTAGCTATTCTATTCCCCGGCAGAGGCGCCAAAAACTTGATACGCTTACACAGCGCGTTCGGGGTCAAAGGAACTTCCTTTTCGTCGAGCAATTTTTTCAACACCCTAGGCAGTGAACCTAATCGTTGTAGTGTAGTATTAGGGTAAGACACGGGAATTTATATCGTTCTCTAGGGGAATAAGAATGCTAGTGAGAAGTTACTACGCTAAGGTTGGGGTTGAGGAAGATTATTTTTTATCTTTTTATGTTTTTTAGGAAATGGAAATGTACGAATCTCGGGGTTTGGATTTGGGGGTTGGTATTTCTACCGATTACTTCTACTATCTAATTTTCTAATTAACTAAGCTAAGGGTAGTCTATGTCTATTGTTGTGTGCTCGTATGGTGATTAAAAATGTATTTGCTTAGGATTTATTACTCCCTAGTTATCTCCTATTGATGGTTGAATTGTCACGTCCTTTTAATCGCGTTGTGTCTCTAATGTCGTAGGGTATGCGTTTATCCCTAACTCTTTGAAGCTACCAAAGGTTAATGACTAAAAAATCTCTAGGATTTATAAACTTAACACTAAGGTATTCTTTGGATGTATAGCCTACAATTACTCTAGGTGATTATAAACTAAGGTTCAACAAAGATTAATCAAGCATTAACAACACAACGAATGACCTATCGCAATACTAGGTCAATCACAATTAAAATAAGAGACAACCAATCATTATTCAATAACTAAGTTTCATATTACCTAAGCAAACACACAAGTAAATTAGCCGGACATGGGAAACATGCAAGCATACACACAATCAATTAAAGACATAATTAAATTAATGAAGTAAAACACTTATCTTGATGTAAGATAGGGTATGGAACCCTATAATACTGTACAAGACAGCCATGGTTGGGTTTAGGTTTTTACTCCACAAAACTACACACTCAAAACTAAAAAATTCGGATTCTATATATAAGGTTACAACTGCGATGGCGTCACCCTTTAATTTGTGACGCCGTCGGGTCGCCGTCATTAGGGTTTCGTCTTGGCCACGTTATCATTGTGACGGCGTCACCTTATGTCCGTGACGCCGTCGCCTTGAGTCTCTGACGTCGTCTGGATTAAATCTAGGCCGTCTGAGCTGCGACGCCCTACTCTTTTAAAACCTGATGCCGTCATTTGTAAATAAGTAATTTGGCTATTGAGTCGTCACAAAATTTGTTCCGACGGCGTCACAAGTATAACCTGACGCCGTCCCCTTCAGTTTCAGCAGCTTGAGTGTCTTGATTCTTGACTTTGGCCATTTTCTTCGTATATTCGCGCCTTTTCGTCCGAATAAGTGTCATTCCAGCAATTTGCCTTCAAGAGACCTAAAAAGTGAAAAGGAACGATATTAAGTAATAACGGATAACGGATACAAAAGTGATCAAATAAGGGCTTAAACGACACTTCAAAAAGGTACATTTTAAAACCTCATCATGATCTCACCTTTAAGAGGAACCTAGAGAACCATACAAAAACAAAGCTACATACATAGATCACTTGGATCTGAGGTTAGAGAGTTTATAACTCTAAGAGAAAATATATGTGAAAGGGGTGAGGTACAATGAGGAAGTGGCTCACTATTTATAGAAAAAAAATAGCTATTGTTCCACGGATCTCACGGATCCCTCACTTGAGGGATCCGTCCAGTGTATTACTGGGGATCCGTGGGACGCTCCCCTTTGCCCATGGGTTTTGGGTCATGGGTCATGGTTATGGGTCAAGGGTCCTAGACATTGGATCATGGGTATCCAAGTAGATACAATGTATCTACAAGATGCAATGCATCTAGTCCATGGGTCATGGGTTAAAACCATGGGTCATGGATAATATCCATATATGACTTATGCATGATGTCATGCAATGGGTTATGGGTTATGCTCCATGGGTATGGTTTATGGACTTTGGGTTTTACCCAACTACATTCAATATATTTGGTCAATGAGTCAAATACTTAAGTTTCTACCCATTTATATTACCCATTATAATACATATTAGTTATGTATATATTTACCCAATATGTAAACACTAGTTGTTGTACATATGTATTACTAAATCATAAAAGCACTTTTACTTGTTTAGTGTTTTATGTGAAAACGTAAGTGTGTTAGTAAACTATTGGCTCAAACCATTTACGTATTTTATTTGTTTCGTTAAAATGATTTTACGTTTGTTATCGACAAAACATTAGAAGATCGTAAAATATAAATAAACGTTTTTACCGCTTATTTGTATTAACACAATAGACTATTTTTGGTATGACATTATATTCGTTGTAATGATCATCCACACACTTAGTCCAACTTACGAATTTATTTTTTTATAATAAACCTATGAACTCACCAGCGTTTTGATGACTTTTAGTATGTTTTTCTCAGGTAACTAATATGCAGGCAGGGACATGGCATGGCATGGCATTGGTCATAGATTTCCAACTGAAGTGTTTTCACACAAACTATGACTTATTTTTATGGGACTACTTAAAACTTATGGGCCATATTTTCCGCATTGACATTATTGTAAACTCTATTAATTATTAATGAAATTTTAACGGAGTATGTATTCCGTTCTTTATTACCTTGTGTTATGAATACCAATTGAGTAACACCTCATGTTGCTTCCGTTGTACCAGATTTGGGGGTGTTACATTATCAGACCCTTTTGAGTGATGATTGTTTGTGTATGATAACTTAGTTTGATAGTTGGTTTTTGAGGGATAGGAAGAAATTGAAGTTTTGTTGTTAGGACAATCCTTCTGAAGGTGTCTAGTCCTCCCACATTTAAAATAAGTCTCTTTTGACTTCTCAATTGTTACCTTAGCTGTACCAACTCTCCCTAACCTTTTGTAGAATCATCTTTGATTTGCTAGAAGAGCTTTGTCTTGAAAGTCAACGGCTAAGTCAGCAGAAATTCTTAACTGCTCCTTTTGTCTTTTTCTACATTAGAGTCACTATTAGGGACATGCACATGAGAGTTAGAAAGAAAGGCATTTGATATAGAGGTATGTATATGAACCTTTTTGTTTTCAGGCTCATATATTTGGTCAATGAGTTCCTCTTCATAGTTTTACTTCCTAAAAAGTGTAGCAAGGATAATTTTTGATAAAGTTGTTTTCCCTTTGAGTCTGATTTAGACTCAGCCACTTTTGGGGTAAGCTATTGACAAAAGTAGCATTGGCCTCAGCTTGAGGAATGTAACACCTTTGTTTGAGAGGTCATTTAACAAGATCTTCAGTCTGTTGTAGGTTCGTGCAACCTTTTCACCATCAAGTGCCTTAAAGGCATTTAATTTTAGCCTAAGAGTTACAATCTTGGTGTCCCTGGTCTCAGAGGGTCCTTCATGCCCTAAAACTAGGCCAGTCCACATTTCTATAGCCATTTTATATCTTATAACTGACTCCATGGTGTCTTAAGGAAGGGCGAAAATGATAATACTTTTTAACCTACTATCTTGTTTTGCAAATCTTCTTTCCTCAACAGACCATTATTTTGATGGTTTTCGTAAAATGTTTTCGGGTGTAGAGGTGAGGGCTTCAGGAATGTATGGACCATTTTTAAGAACTTCCAGAAGGAAAGGTTTTAGTCTATCAGGGTAAACTAAAAACCTATCATTTCAGTCTAGAAAATAGTCCACATCTAGTAAAGGGACAGGAGTAACATGAGCTCCCCCCCCCCCAATTGAATCTAGGAGTTGTGGAAGGTCATTACGTGGAATGTTTAGGAAAGTACTACCATCATTAACACCAGGTGGAGAATGAGGACCATCATTGTTTCTAGGGTTTTTAGCATTGTCATTGTTTCCTAACATAATAGGATCTAGATTTTAAAAGTTTTGAACAAGTTCTTTTGTTTGAGCACTTGAAAAAGATTTTTAAGATCAAACTTGATCTGATACCAATTGTTTGTCCCAAGTTATGTCAGTTTTGTGAAACAAAATATAAAACAATTTAAGTAAGACACAATGTTTAACTTTCAAACGTGTAATGCTTTATTGATGTATAATCAAAGAATTACAAAGTGTTATTGATCACACTAGTTGAATGACAATGTAATGACTGCTCTTTGAATAAGTAAACTTGATGATTATCAATTTTACAAGCGAACTTGTATAGACTCGCTGATAGGATCAGCTGTCTACTTTGAAGTTCGAACAAAGGGGTAGATGCCCTTCTAATGATTTTACAATAATAATGAGAAGCGATAGCAATTAATCCTGACCAACATTCTCTTTAAATAGTGGTACGAGATTGACTTGAGCATGGGGTAGTTGGGACGTGTCAAGAATCTATTGGAGAAGTACAATTGCATTCAATGTTCTTCTTTTCTTGAAAAGATGTCAACCCTTCTTTTGTAAACACTTTTGCCAACTGTTCATAATCTTTTCACCAACTCGTATTAGGTAGTACTTTAATTTGAAAGACTCTTTTGTCTCTCTCTTTTGATTTATCAAATTAATCCCGCCTAAATCACTCAGATAGATTTGAGTTATGCTCCGTTGGTAGTTATCAAAGAGTAATGAAGTTAATCAGGGTATTGCATCTCCTGATTCACTTTTAGCTTTCAGCGAGTTCCTTTTACATATCAGCTGATATCCATGTCAGCTGATAAGTATGTTTTCAAGTAATCTTCGACTTTCTTGACGATGTTTATGACTTGAACTTTGTTAAGGTTGCTGGCTGATTTCATTATCAGCAAGTCTTCTAGAGTTGCTCGATGATTTCATTATCAACGAGTCTTCTTTAGTTAAACTAATTTATGTTCAGTGATCATTTGACACTAAATTTGTCCAACAAAATGACCCATAAAGTCGTTAACAAATTGCACATAATCTCCCTACCTACGAAATCACGTCAAAATTTGATGTATTTGTTTCAGGTAAGAAAGTGATATGTGTGGCATACTCGAACAAAATTTGAAAGTTAGTGCAAAATTACGAAACTTTTTTCAGGTCACATATTCAAATACGACATTCGAAAAAAGATTTGTTGCTGCTTGCTATTTAAAGACTTGAACCTTCTTTTTGTTGGTAATAAATATATGGCTTATGTTTAGTTGATATTTTATTTACCTACTTCGCACCGACGCATTAAGGTGAAAAAAAGAGAGACTAGATAATATGGTTTCCATAAAAGATGTAAAAGTTATGATATAACATCAGACTCTTTCATTATCTTGGAGAATTATAATATAAGGTTTTAAAGTGGTGAATATATCAAGATTTGGGCGAACGAGAGAGATTCTCCGAACACCTCAAACTACTAATAATAACAATTGTAGGTGACAGGGAGATTTATTCAAACCTTCAGTCCATCACGTACATTAAGAAATCACATTGGGCTTCGTTGTTTTAATATTTGTATTCTTCTTCTTGAACCAACCATTTTCATAATTAACACAACCGGTGGATTTCGCGTCATAGCTTTTTAAATTATTGTTTTTTAGTGATTTGTTGCTAACAAATGCATGAAAACCCCGGTGTTTGATTTAGAACTTATTAGTATTATAAATCGTACTCCTACATGATTAATAATTAGGTAACGATTAACAAAGATAAATAAAATAAACTTTTAACCTAAATTAAGATTTGTAAAATGCATCAAATTGTTTTTTAAATAACATAAATATTAGATGTTGTATCTTTACTAGGAAGTTTATAGAATAATAACTACAGAAATTTAGAGCCAACAAAACACGTTACAATGTCTCTATGTATAGTAATATTTACGAAGTCATATTCGGTCTTGAACCTTTCCCCTCTATCGTCTTGGTACAGTATTACAAGCATACAGTACTTATTCATACAACACCACGCTTGAACAAATACCATTCATTGTGAAAACCGCACATGGACTATATATATCAATGTGCACTTTTATCATTGCTATATATGAAACATAAACATGCAATCCATAAATAACCCTTTTAAAAACTCATAAAAGAATTTCACAAAATGATAACAACCCACAAATGCTAATATTATCTTTTTCGTAAAATCTAAAAAGTTGTTAATGATTTTTCCTGGATATTGAGTATTCTCTAAATACAAATTTCAGTAATTAACTCACAATATCAGCAAAACTGGACAAAATATCATTGAAACAGCTTATGTCCTTGCATAAAAAATATTGAACAACTTTATTAAATACAACAATTTGATAAGGAAGATGGTATGTTGCAACCATTTACAAGTTACAGCAATAAACATATTCTAAGCTATTTTCAAATAATAATGTAATTTGTAAGGTATTTTAATGTTTCGGTGGTTTGTTGCAACAGTTTCTTATATTTCAAATACTATTCGAGCCAAACTAATACTTATATCGATATCATCATAATTTATAAAGTAGTCACAACCTTCGTGTGTGTTGTGACTAAATCAAATGGCAGTGACATATGGAATTGAAACCCTTTTCTGCTATAAAGGCGGTTTGATTTTTAATTCGTTGTTAGGTAAAACATGTAAGCATGAATCAATGTATTCTCAAAGGTGAGAAATACGATTTACAAAGCCTAGATCGTTAAGGGTAAAGAGCACGAAAATGAAAGTAACTAGTCTTATTTTGCTTTGTTAAATAGCTATTTTATTTTTTCTTTTATTTTATATATATATATATATATATATATATATATAGAATCCGGATCGATTGAGAAGGTTTTTATTTTCAGAAGATTGAGAATGTTTTCAAAAATTATAGATTTTTAACTTTGTTTCATGTTTTTCAAGCGTAAAACTCATTTCAATGTGATTAAAATTCAAAATGTGTAAAAAAAAAATTGAATCATTGTTAAAAATCTCTCGATTTTGCGATATATATAGAATACTGAATCATCTGTACAAATTTAATGAATCATCATCATAACTCGATTTTAACAATGATTTGTGAATCAAATTTGTGATTTATAGATTCGATTCACCATAAAATGATGTTTACTTGTGATTCAAATAAAAAACATGAATCAATTTGGTCAAACGAAGATTTCTCAATCTTCTTAAAATAAAAACCTTCTCAATGAAACCGGAGCCAATATATATATATATATACTACTTTATAATACATTTAGGCCTTCTAAATTTAAAAGGCTTAAAAATTCAGACTTTTTTGCTTGCTTATAATGGAAAGAATTGCCTCACACATATAATTAAAAATCTGGAAAATACCAATATACCATCAGAACTCAGTTTGTTACAACCATCAACAGATCTGAAATCCAACTCCATCAAATCCAAATCTTTCCTACCTTATTCAATCCCATCTCCAATATCAATCTAGACCTAGACTCATTTCATAAACTCAAAATTTAATAATCTCATATCGATTCATTTTTTTTAAATCTTTTAAAGATTTTTCCAATGAATCATAATCATCATTGACATAATTGTGTTACTATCCGAAATTAAAGCAATGAATATAACAATTATGTTATTTCATCCCTTTGCTTCGTGTAAATGAAAAACGAAAACATAAACAACAACTCGTTATTACCTACCCGAGACCCAACAATGGATCTTGAAGCCAAACTAATTTCTTGATCTGGTTTGAGCATAAAAGGAAAATATAGGTAGTGTACGGTTATGATTGAGTTTGTTTGATTCGTTGTTGCACTGGTTTGGAGATGAGGAATGAGTTTGATGCTTGATGAGATCTGAGTTGGGAGTGATATCAGAAAAGAGGCGTCTTTTTATTTCTATTGGTAGGCGGAGTCTTTTTTACAAGTGTGTGTCTTTAGGGTTAGGGAAAATATAAAAAGTGAATTACTTATATAATCGTATATATGCACTTGTGGATATAAGGATTTTTGGATTTGGGCCTTGTCTTCAGTTTTTAAATTGAAGTGGATCGTGGGTTGGTACTCCAAATGTTGCGAGGCTGTGGCATCAATCTAATATTGGACTCCAAATGATGGGCGGGTACTGAAACCAATATGATATCCGAATTTTTATGTTAATGTAACATTTAACTAAAAAATTAGGATAACATTTCATATGGAGAGTGGTATATTTTGGTATGGTATAATTTCACGGAAGAATACATAAATTCACGGCTTATGTTATCTAACCGTTAGAAAATACAAAATTACTCTTTTGACGTAAAAGGTTTTGAAATGAGAAAAAATGTTTCGTTTGCAAAAGAGAAAGATGACGCATTACATGTAAAGTCAATTATTTACTTTTCTCAACGGTTTACTCATGTGGTTCAAATCTTTAATTTTTCTTTGTTAGGCTCGCTTACGGTTTTATTATCTATCTATACTACATTATAAACTAATTGGGACTTCTTATAAAAAGTTTTAAAATTTAGAGACAGACAATATCACTGTAAAAGAAAAATTAAAAAATCAATGTAAAATTTAAAAGTTTAAGTCTTGTTTAAACCATATAATAATCCCCTCTAATAATGAAGATTTAAAATAGAAGAAATTTGCTCGCCCCAAAAACATCACCGGGTACCCGCCGCCGCATTGCGCGGGTACCCGGCTAATATATATATATATATATATATATATATATATATATATATATATATATATATATATATATATATATATATATATATATATATATATATATATAGGGGAGAGTTAACGTGAGATCAAACTTAAAGTTATAAAAATAAGATCAAGTCTAAAAAACCACTAAAACATTATAAATAACAATTTTAGGAATAATACACATAAAAATAATATTTTAACACAAATTAACATTTTAGCAACTAATAATCAAATGATACATGAGTTTGGATTAGTGATACACCTGATACACATTACACTAATAAATATTCCAAAATCTGATACACATACAAAAACCTGATACACATTACACCTCTAATCAAAGTGTATCACCTAGGTTTCGTAAATTTTTAAAAAGAAATCTATCGAAACTTTAACAATTTTAGTTGTAGTTAATAAAAAATTTATTTTTTTAATAAGGAGAGTGTCGCTTGTCAAATTTTAGTTGGATCTCATTTTAACAACTTTAAGTTTGATCTTATTTGATCTAGATTCTATATATATATATATATATATATATATATATATATATATATATATATATATATATATATATATATATATATATATATATATATATATATATATATATATATATATATATATATATGGTAAAGTTAAAATAAAAAGACAAATATCCGTAAAAAGAATAAAAAGATTTATTTTTTAAAAAAAGTTCTCCGAAAATTCCAAAAAAATTCCACAAGATAAGGTATGTGGTGCATAAAACTTTTGTGAAAACATTTTTTATAATTTTGAGTTTTGATACGTTTTTTTTAATGCACAAAAAATGAATTTTGATGCGCAAAAAAATTTTGATGCACAAAATTTTCAACTTGTTTTAATTAGATGCACAATGTTATTTTGATGAAAAAAGTCAAAAGAAGTTGGGTGCAAAAAACAATTTTTGATGCACAAAAAAATGATTTAATGCGTTAATTTTTTAACCTGATGCTTTAATCGTTCTAACAAATATCACAACATTAATGGCTAAAGCATTAATCAAAGAAACAAGTGAGCATGTCACGCGATGCTCTAATCACACAATGGATGCATCAATATATCTCGCGATGCTCTAATCTAACAAAAATATGATGTAAATTAAATTCCTTATACTGATGCACTTATTCAGAAAAATAAATGCTACTGGTATAACATACTTATTTATACAGATGCACTAAAATGTAATTTTATACACACAAATTCATTAAATGTCATTCATTTTCACAATAACACTAATAATTTTATAATTTTCACTATAATGCAACAAAAAAACATATAAATTATTTAGGAAAAAAATCGGTAATTAAGAATCTGAAAATTTTTTTATAATTTTCACAGTGTCATTCCTTTATTCTAGTTTCTAAAATTTATAATTATTATCAATTATAACATTTTAAATCAACAAAATGATAAATATACAGAATTAGGGCACTTACGATTTTGAAACTTCTTTCTCGTTCTTTTTCTAATGATCGGAAGGTAAAATTAATGCAGTTACGAGTATTGTTATCTGATTTTTATTTGATTTTTGTTAGGTTTAGTTTTGATCCGAGTGTGTGATGATCTAGTGTGTGTTTTGTTAAAGTTTAGTTTGATGCCAGTGAGAGAGAATGGTGATTATCTTATTTAAATGACGATTCCCCGTTTCTTTTTTATTTTTTTTATTTTTCACCCTGAAGTTTGAGATGTTTGCAAAATCTACCCTATAACTTTTTTTCTCACTTTTCTATCTAATTATACTTTTCTCTAGAATCGGACTCTATATATATATATATATATATATATATATATATATATATATATATATATATATATATATATATATATATATATATATATATATATATATATATATAAGAATATATTAGCTACAATTTATTGTAGCTAATTGTCTACAATTTATTGTAGCTAATTGGCTACAATTTTGTGCCATATAATGTGGGTCCCTGATTTTTTTTGTGAGTCCTGATTCTTTTCTATGGGTTCCAGATTCATTGATAGTGTATTTTTAATGAAGGATTGTAGCTAATTGGCTACAAAAATTGTAGCCAAGCTATCCCATATATATATATATATATATATATATATATATATATATATATATATATATATATATATATAGGGTGAAGTTAAAATAAAAAGACAAATATCCGTAAAAAGAATAAAAAGATTTTTTTTTCAAAAAAGTTCACGAAAAATTCCCAAAAAATCCCACAAGATCGGGTATGTTGGTGCATAAAACTTTTGTGAAAACATTTTTTATAATTTTGAGTTTTGATACGTTTTTTTTAATGCACAAAAAACGAATTTTGATGCGCAAAAAAATTTTGATGCACAAAATTTTTAACTTGTTTTAGTTTGATGCGCAATGTTATTTTGATGAAAAAAGTCAAAAGAAGTTGGGTGCAAAAACCAATTTTTGATGCACAAAAAAAAGATTTAATGCCCAAACGTATATATTCATAATTTTTTTTTGGAAAAAATATCCACTTTTAGAAAAAAGTTTTTCACAACTGTTTCATGCACCATCATACCCGATCTTGTGGGATTTTTTGAGAATTTTTTGTGAACTTTTTTTGAAAAAAAAAATCTTTTTATCTTTTTACGGATATTTGTCTTTTTATTTGATCTTTATCCTATATATATATATATATATATATATATATATATATATATATATATATATATATATATATATATATATATATATATATATATATATATTATATTTTTGAATTTCGTATATTTTGTATATCATATGACCAATTTGCCCTAACCTGTTAATAGGAGTGTCGATAAACAAAAAGGGTAAAAATAGTTACAAAACATCTACAATAGACGGAATTCAAAACTATAATGTATACAGAATGAAAACTTAAAATGATTACACAACAAAACAAAAAGTTACAAGTTTATTACATCTTCACCAATTTGCTCTCTCAACTTAAAAATATGTGTATAAAAGATTAAGGTATATGAGAAATGTGAAAGGAAAAAGAAGAGGTAATCGTCCAAATTAAGACTAGGCATTGTGGTCACCAAAATCATTATTTAGCACACCATCAAACTCATCACCTTTTACTCACTTTTGTCACCATCAAGCATCCCATGGGCACAAACTATAAAGGATAACACAAAACGATAACGACGATAAATTATCTGAATTCCATAGAATCAACATCTATGAGCACATATTAGCTTTTAAAATACACATTAAAGTTTAAACAAACAACATGGATATTACTCACGGCCATGTGTCGTACTCAAAAAACCGTATAAAATCTACAAATATGAACACATGAGCCTTCAAAAGCCAAGTCAGTGTTTAGAAAACATTTCTCTACCACAAAGTTACCCGAAATTACTCTTATACATTTACTGAACTTAAAGAAGCGGGATAAAGTAAACACAATACTTAGGCCACATATCATAGTCTAAAAACATGATAAAATTAACATATGTGATCACATACGAGCTTTCAAAAGCATTGTCAAATTTTAAAAGCACCAGTCGACTACAAATTTAAAAGAAATGCCTTTATATGATACATTGATCGAAATTATCAAAACTAAAATATACCTAAAATTCGAGAAAACCTACTTTGTCTCCAAAAAAAAAAAAAAAAAAAAAAAAAGGCTACAAACCTTATATGTAATCGACATAAAAGAAAATTCCTAGCCAAATTCTGTTATTTTTTATGCGTCATCACATAAAATAAAAACATGTATAATATATTAGCGCATCTTTACTTGCCACTGCTTTTGATTGTTGTTTTGGAATAATTGTCTTTTCATCTTCACTACGCTTTTTTCTGGCATGGAGAACGAATTGTTAGCTGATAAAACATTTTGGTAGGAGGGAGTGGGAGTCGAGTATCAATCGAGCTCCGAAGGGTAGTGCGGGTACACCATTCCCACTACTTCGGGTACCATAAATCGGGTATCAAATCGAGCTCCGAAGCCGCTCCTTTTCTTCTATATTTTTTTTGTCTTTTGTGAAAGGTATTGTTAGGGTAGTATCGGGTACCACTCCGTCCACTTAGGGTAGTGTTAGGGTAGTATTGGGGTAGTTTTGAGTTGTAAGGTTTTTATTGGATAGAGGTGATGTGGCACCCCCAGGGTATTAGGGTAATCGGGTACCACTCCTCCCTCCCTTAGCGATTCAAATGTAAACAAAACTGTGCACATACTTGACTTGAATTACATGATTCCTTTTAAGCCTCGCGTCAGTTCTTGCTCTTTTGTTTGAAGAATACATGTTGAGATGAAAATAGGCCTGAGATTGTGAAAGATCTGAGATTGTACGAATTAGTTTTGTATTTTTTAGTAATTGTTTTGTATGCCTAAACAAGTTTTCGAAAAACTAATATTTGAAGGATGAGATAACCGAATAATCATGCATTAACTTTGAAAGTTGTATTTTTAATATCTCTTTTCAAAACAAAAAAAAAAAAAAAAAAAAGGCTTGTTGTGTTTATATTAACATTTAAGTTTTTTAACTATTATCTCATATTTTTAGGCATTTAAATTCGAAATTAAATAATTGGCTAAATACTATCATCACTCACATGCCATTTTTAGGTCGGCTTCCCTCTTCCTCTTTTGCTTGATGGTTTTGTTCATCAAATCTTTGGAGTTAATATAAATTACAATTATAATGGATAATACTGATATTGTTGTATACTTATTTATATGTTATTTTCATCAATTTTTAAGTTGTTATATCAAATTTGAATTTAAAATTTGTTGAATTGACAAACCGCCAACATTCTTCATTGTGTGGCTTATTTACCTATTTACTTAAACATGTTAAACGAAACACAAGCGGGTTAGACATGTTATGCAAGTTTGAGTTAAGGTTAATTTTTATGACACGATTAATAAATAGGTCATGTTTGGATATAAGTTACTTTAACCCGCCAACCCGAAACCTGAATAACGATTGTCACCCGTATTTGTAACATACGAACCATAAACTGGTTGTTAAGTTCCAGAAACCATATGTATCATTTTGGTGTTATTATCATATAAAGACATGCTATTGATTGGCAGCAAAAAAATATCTTAGAAAACTTATTGAAGAGCAAAACGTTACAATGACGAAAAAAGTAGTGGGATACGCCAAATGGTGGTCCAAATTTGCAGCAATATATTGGTGTCTATAACTGCAGTCACTTTCTTGTATATATCCGGAGTAGTTTGAACTTTGAACATATAGAGCATTCCCAATGGTAACGCCTCTCCCCCATGTTATGGTTTAACATTCGGTGTTAAACGATGTTAACCATTGTGGCCACCATGTTATTCCCAAGTTAACGTTGGGTGTTAACACACCAACGCCATGTTAATTGCATTTTTTTTTCTTTTTTTTTTTTTTTTTTCATTTCTGCCCCTAAATGAGGGGTTGTTTTTGTAAATTGTTGGTGAGTTAAAGTTTAACTTGGGAATGTTAACCATTGTGGGTGTTTTTTTGATGAGTTAAGGTGAAATATTAAAGCTGATGTGGCGCTGATGTGACACGTTTTAAATGATAACTTGAGTTACCATTGGGAGTGCTCAAAAAGAAAAGTTTTCTTTCATGTTCAAGTTGTTAGTTCTGAGATGCTATCTTACGTCTTCAACCCTTTCAACAATCGAGCTCTTTGAGACTCGATGATAATTTTTTTTGAAAGGCAAACTTACACACCGAAGTATAGGCTATGTTTAGTGCGGAGTTTTTTAAAGTTTTTTGGGGCGATGAGAAGTGAGCAATGAGCTTTTTTATTTTTATTGTACGTTTGGCAAAGGAGCGGTGGGCTTTACTGTTTCCTAGGAATGTTCATTTTTCCAATTATTTTTTTAAGAAGCTGTTAGTTGTGGCTACCTACTACTTTTACCAAATACACCATAATATGTAATTAGGATAATTAACTGAAAATGTATTTAACTTGATTTTCTTGAGTCCATGTAGCTATCGTTTTATTTTTATGTTATAACACAAAAATTTTAAATTTGCACATTTGTGCGTATTAAAGTTTTGAATTCGGGCTTTGTGTGTGTTTTGTTCATATATAATGACCAATTTAAGTAGCATTTTGTTGTAGAAAAATTTTATTGTTTTTCCGTTTGTAGATTTTTTGAGAACGGAATAGTTTTTCTTCTCTGATAATTTTGAAAACCTGTTTGGATGGAGTTATATTTTTTCATTATAAAAAGATTATATTGGATTTCGATGATGGGCGGCGGCGGCGACGGCGAGAATAGAAGGTAGAGATATTACCACCGATGATTAATTGATTATGGTTAGAATGAGATACTTGAATGCTAGATTGGGAAATCTCGTCTTTTTTGTGTTAGAGAGAAACGAGCGGAGAAAATTGGGGTTTTCATTTTTCTAACTAAAATTTGAATTATTGAGAATTTCATTTTTTTTAAAAATTGTTAAAAAAAAATGTGAACAAACGGATTTCAGTTTTTCCACTTTCCCATGAATAAATGAGAAATTTCTCAACCACTAAACACGTATTTACCTTTCGCTTTTAATAGGGTAGTAAAAGAAAAGCATGGATAAAATGATCATAAATACACATAAAAGTCCGAATTTAAAACTTAAATGTAACAAGTTACTTGACAAAAAAAATATATTCAAAAAAATGTGACAAGTTAGTTACATTTTTTTGATAATTATCCTTATAACAATTTTATTTTCACATTTGAACCTACGGCCTCTTGCCTAAGGAGATAACCATCACAGACACCGCTAAGCCAAAGACCCTTATTGGGTCTCGACGAATTAGCTCACTCTTTGCCACCGAAAGCCTATAACACAAAGACACTATATATGCCTGTTTAATAGTACAAAAATATATTCCAATGTCAACATTATAAGTTTCATGTTTACTTCTTATCTCAAATTGATTTTATAGTATAACTTCATGTGAGCTCACATTTTTCAAGCTTGATAGCATATGCATGTGGTTGTACAGCAATTCGGCGGATCTTTGTTGGTGCTCAGTGTTGTAAACACAAAATTCTAGCTTTTACGAAATCAAGTCAACATAATCAAAGCTTATGTTTTAAAAAATTTAATTCCAGTTTCATCTTTTGATCTTTGAGGCTTAAGTATGAAGATTTTGAGAAACATGTTATCAGAAGAGATGTTCAAACAAAATCGATACTGTAAGATAAATGCAAATATGTAATTAAGGACACTTCTAGCTACCCGTTACTTAAATAACTTTGTTAGTGTCAAACATCCATATATGATCAACATTTATCAAGTGTAGTGGTGATCACATTTTGAAAATGCACATCAAACACCTCTACGAAATTTTGGGATAAGTTTGAGGCACTTGTATACAAGACAAATGAAGAAATAAAAGTGATAATATATAGGAGTTGGAATTGATCAATGATGGGCTAAATAAAACAATGCTTAGGACAAAGTATGTGAACCAAAGTGTGTTGTTGTCACACTGCTTTCAGCTTACGTCCTTCTCATGGGCCCTAAGCCTTTATCCGAAAGGGTACATTTCCCTTTGCTTACAAGCTTTAACTAACCAAAATGCACCAAACACAAGTAGTGAGTAGTAATTATTGAATTAAGTTTGTATGTTCATGATCAATCAAAACGTTAAGTTAACATCCAATTTTGATCTTTCATGAGAATGTCTAGTGGTTATATTATCATGTCGTTTGATAGTGATCACACGAAAGAAGAGAGCTAACTAACGAGATCTTAATCTTTTTTTGACGTCGACTCCTGATCCTCGATGAGAATGCACAATGACCATAGTTTCTGCCGTTTTGCTTACCACATCTTGCTTCCACTGAACAAGGACCCAGGATATTTAACTATTTAAGAGGGTGTTAAAACTTTTTTTTTTTTTTTTTTTTTTTTTTTTTTTTTTTTTGAGTACTAAAGTTGCCCTATAAAGAATTTATAGAGATAAACGTATTTTTAAAAAATTTACACTTCCTGACCTAAAATAGAGTGTGGCTCGTGCCACACCCGGCTCCTGTATGAGACCGTCCCTGCAAGTTATTAACAAAAACAAAAAACATTTAGGTAAAAAATATATCAAGTGGCAAAATGTTATCCAGGTGATAATCATGTGACACTAAAACATTTTTACACATCAACAACTAAAATTTAAGAAGAGATTGCTCGCACTGTTACATTAGCCCGTCTCCCTCTGTTACAGCTCCAATAGGTACCCGCTAGTATTCCATATCCAGTTTTACAAGTTTGCCCATGGTTATTGGGTCCCCATTTAAGTTTTTACTGCCACAGAAAGAAACCAGTTAATGGGTTCTTAAACAAAGAAGTATACTCATATTTATGGCATGACCCAGTATTTTGGCCAAAGTACCCAATGGGTTGATGACTTAGATCGACCAGAAGCAGTTCTGGAAAAAAAGGATTTTATGTTTTGTTTTCAATTGTATGTTTCAGAAATTCAAATGTTATTTTCGAACATTCTATCATATTTAGGCACAAGTCCATAAAAATATTGTCACTTCAAATTGCAATCCAGATTGTTACTATAATTTCCATAAATCGAGTCAACAAACAAATGTGGCCCGAATCTTTTTTATTCTTGGTCACTTGAAATTTCTGATAGATCACTAATCTCCGCTGTCGAGTCCTCCATCTGATCAACTTCACCATCCTTCCAAGATGCCGTATCCGTTTGATCATCATCTTTCCATTCTGCCATATCTACTGGATCATCATCATTGGCTATTGCCGAATCCCTTTCATCACTCTTTCCTTCTAAATTAAATGAAGCACTAGCCGACTCGTTCATTTGTGACTGGGCAGCAGCAACAAAGATGGCACCAGCTCCTGATCCTCCATGAGCGGGCTCCACAATTACATTATCAGCTAGTGAGCTTCCAAGCATTTCCCACACACTGCTATGCAATAAATTTCTAAAAACTCTGTAGTGTTCGTATAGTCCCCCTTCAATAATCACTACACTCTTCCTGTCGTTTATTCTTCCACGTTTTTTCATGATTCCAATTATGCATGCCCCTGTAAGACGAGCCCCTCTTTCAGCCACTACGTCACACACTTCAGCCACTATTTCTCTTACCGCTAGACTTGTGTTAGTAATCTACAATTATAAAGTTCCATGTTAACAAACTATGCAAGAGACTATACAGGCGTTTGGAGTTTTGCTCATCTGTTTACTTTTCAACCATATAAGTAGTTTTAAGGGTTTGAGTAAAACTACTTATCTACTTATTATAGGCACTTATGAATTTTTTTCTAAGCATATAAGATATCCTAAACCACCTTATATATTTTAGAACACGAAAGATGTAAATGGTTTTGGTATTTACCCCAAATACTTCCATAAGTTTCTCTTGGACAGTGTCGCGATTTTCTGACGAGTCCTGATGCATGGCAGCCATATCGGGTGACCTGTTTACAAATGTCATTTTAGCTAACAAATTTATATCATGATGTAAACGAATATCTCAATATAAATACCTGAATATATAAGGCGTTTTGAGTTTAGTAGGAACAATTTCTCCAAATAGAGCAGTTTCTATGGCCATTTTAAGTAAGACTCTCCTAACAACCTCTCCTAAATATCTCCCACCGATGAGTTTCTCGAACATCTGAAACATCGTCAACAGTTACTAATTACTTATATTATAAGGAAAAAAACTAAGCAAGGAGAGGTTTTCACCCGACATCCTGGATTTGAACTTTCGGAGTCTAAGGCCATATCAAATTGAGTTATAGGAAGATGTGGAGTATTGAAGTTGCCCCATTGCATATCAATAACCTGAAATAGCAAATATTGTTATTTACTACAATGGGTTCTTTTGGGTGCTGGTTAAAATAGATGCACTTAAACAAGGGAATAACCATTTCTCCATGTTTGGAGCGTTTATTCGGGACAAATTGAGAGGATTCGACATAAACGGCATTAGTAGCTAATCCCAAAGTAACGGCGGCTACACAATCCCCACTGTAATATCGACCCCCTGCCAGATCACCTAATGTAGCATCTACCTGCCATCGTACATTAATATATTGTACAATAAATATACATGGTGCATTTGGTTGTACTTATAGTTTTTAAACATGGTCAAGCAAACTTACCAATGCAGAAACCCGCAAATCTATTCCATGTTTCTCCAACGCCTCGTTGAAATCTTGTGCCAACTCTTTACTGGCCTGGTCTAACGTAAATATTAATTCTAAAAAAATAAAATAGGCACAACTAAGGGGAATATATGCATTTATAAAGACCAACACAACGTGGTCTTTATATGTTGTACCCTCAACGAGTGTAGAATCAAGCGTTGTATGTTTTATATCAAAAGGGTAAAACTGAACTCACTGCGTCATTAGCAGAAAAGGTGTTCCATCTTATAACATTTCTACCAGCTGCTGCAGGTCCTTCAAGTAACGGGAATGACACGGTGAATCCCAGTTTTCCTTTGGGTGTAATTGGATTCGTTTTTGTATTTATCGAGATAAAAACTGCTAGCTTCAATGCTATGTAATCAAATAGTTCCTGAAAATTGTATTAGATCCATGATCATATCAAAATATCAGAATCAAATTGACTAATTAAATAAAAGATATGATGCAACATTCATTACATAATACACAAATCATTAACATTGGCAATTTAATTAACATGATATAAAACAATAAACAAAACTATTTAGGTACCTTATATGTGCCTGAAATGACTTCAAAAGGGATATCAACCTCTTCTCTATCCAAATCAGTGATCGGCTCTTTTTTCCCACTTAACCATGCACGCAACATCAAGAAATTATCTTCACGTAGATTCACTCCATAATAAAAACCTTCTTCCGTACTATCACAAAAGACCATACAAGAATCATAACAACGATATCTTTTAACCAATATGCGGTAAGTAAATTTCATAACACAAGTACCATCGCTTTTGGTTTGGTCTCTCTTAATAAAACTTAATACGCTAATTGTGCACAACCGAGGCCAACTCAGTTGACCACAAAGTTTCCTTAAGGTACCTAGAGGAAGGGATGTTTGGCTAGAGGAGGTCTCAAGTTCGAGTTGTCACTACTGAACTTGAACTACTAACAACTAACAAGCCGGTCTAAAAAATAAATTAATTAATTAATTGCGCATAATAAGAACATACTTTCACAAAATTACAAATGTACTAAAAAAAGTAGGAGTGATGCATAATAGTAAACATGTTTATATAATTTATATATAACAACATTTGTAAAATATTAAAACACTATAGATGAATAGTGATGTTTTGAGAAAATTTATATGTGACCCTTTAAATTTGCTCAGAACACTAATAAGCCTCTAAATTTAGTAATTTTATATCTTAAATACCTCTCAAATTTAGTATTGTAACAAATTAGCCTTTAAACATATTAAACTTTAGATTTTTACTTCTTTATTCTAATTAAGTTAATTAATAACAAAATAACTAATAAATTCATTAAGCTTCTTAATACCCATTCATGTTTTAATAATATAATATATTAATATTTAAATGCATTAAAATCTATGTTTTTACTTATTTAAATGTTTTTACTTTTTACAACTGCTGAAACATTCGAGTAAAGTACATCTCATACAATAACATTCATCAACTCAAAATCTGCTCATGAACAGTAATTTGAGTTGATAGATGCTATAAACACCCTTTTAGGTTTACATAAACTACAATATAATCCTTCACTTAAAGTTTTTAACTTAAAATTCTCTTATCATAGTAGTATAAAAATTTAACCGAACTCATCAAACTTTATATTTTTACTCATTACTCTCTATTTTAACATCCATTCAAGTTTAGTGATATTACTACAAAATACAAATTAACCCGCAAACCAATTAAAAACATGTTATTGTTAAAACTTTATTTCGTACATAAAAGATGAATGTTTTTGCTCCGGCTCCGATGCGCGGATAAACTATCTTGTTCCCAACATTCGACGGGTTTACTAGCTTATCAACCTATTGGTTTTACCAAATGTTGTTATGATTAGTTTGATTGGTAACATACTATACGTTCATTGTCTTTCTTTGCCTAATTCGCGCAATGAGCCCCTTCTAGAATCAGATATATATAGATTTCAGTATAGAAGATACCATGCATATACAATGTGACAATTTTTAGTATGTAACAAGTAATGACTCATTTAGGCGATTAAAAAATTAGTTTGATCGAAATTGTCAAGTATACTATAAAGACACATACATATAATGAATTCATAAGCATGTTAATAACCAATGTCACTATTGCAACATTAAAAAAGATTACCCATTAGGAAGAGAAGAAGTATAAGACGGATGCATGACATAATCCGTCTGCGACTGATCAGAAAGGCTCGTTTGCATATCCGAAACCAAATCAAATGCAACATGCCATAGTTTTGGCACAGGAGTAGCACAGTCATTAGCAAATTTACGTAGTATCCTTTGAGTCTGCCTCCACCGTCTCTCGTCTCGTTTCTTCCACCGAACCAACAGAACTCCAGCCACTACCACTGTTGACACCGTTGCCACTGCGGCTACTACCACTTCTTTCCTCATTATTCACTATTTTTTAACGTAATACTTGTTGAATTTTGCAATGAGTTTTCATTAGTTTTGATCAAGGAAACATTTGGTTAGATGTTAGATCCAAAACTTATGTCAAAAGAAATGAGAAATCAATAATAGAACAAGAAACCGAATTTTGTGGAGTGAAGAACGAGTCTTGTGCGCTATAACGTTATTTAGTTTCAGACTTTCAGTTAAATTGTAACCACTTTATTTTATTTTTTTATTATTATTTTTTAATGGGCCTTTAGTTAGAGTTAAGCCCTAATAGAACACGTTTATTGTTTTAACGGCCCACCCACTTTTTATGAGTTTTTCTTTTTCAGCAGTGTTTTATGATTGCTGATAATTATCATATAAGGTTTATAGCTTAGTGGTAATTAGGAAGTTTGTTATTATTGCTTTGGTACCAATAATAGGCAGTGATAGGCAGTGATAGGCAGTGATTTCCCTTTTTGCAAGCGTCACATATTATTATAAAATATAGAGATTTACAAGGGTTTACAAATCATAAATGGGCCGAGTCCTATAAACGAATGTAAATACACTATATGATACAAGGGTCTGATATTAGATTTATGCCTTCACGATTCCATATAATATCAACGAAATATGTGATTATAATTTGTTTCTTGCACACACACTTGCCGAAAGGTTTTTCTAGAAGCTGTCCTTTACTCCTTTTACGCTCGGATAAGGGTGTGACTGTCCACACCTCACCTCCCCATATATATATCTCGCTCTGGCGGGATTGGATACTGTTGTTGAGGTAGTCCCAATGAGCCAATGTCAAAAACTTGTTACCAGGTCTTTTGGAAGACCGAATGTTGAGAAGGGGTACTCACTTTTACACATAGACTAGTACAACTCTCACTTTTACACATAGACTAGTACAACTCTTGTGTGGAAGTATATAGTCACTCCATCTAGGCTTCTTGGTCGGGTTTCAAGTTGTTCAGGTCGAGCTGATGTAGTTTCAAAGTAGGAAAACTCATCTGATATCCAAATCGATTCACATGTCACATTCTAGTCCGGGTAACTTAGGTTTTCGAGTAAGAAAAACTCACCCAATATCAGAACCAATGTAAAGGTCATTCTACCAAATGTGGGTTAATCTAGTTCGGAATATAAGTCGATTTGGGTTGAAATTACTTTATTATTAACAACAACAATAACAATCCAATCTGAGCCTGTAGCTTGAATTGATTCTTTATTAGAACAATAGCACAACATGAAGCCAACAACACCCGCATTTTGTGTTGCCTATATTTTTTAGCATTGATAGAAAGGCCAAAAAAATGTGCCTAATTTCATGTTTGAGCATGCGTGGCGTCATCTTGATGGCTGTAGGGGACTCACTTTTTCACAAACCATCAGGATCATACCACACATATTTAGGCATAAAATTAGTCACATAATTTAGTTTTCCCAATCCTCCTATTTTTTAATAGAAGAAGTCAAGAACGGCGAACTCTATAGAAACAAGCGAATATTCGAGTGTATGCATCAAATTTAACAAACATTTATATCTTCTATTCCATGCTTTCCGTTTTATATTTTTATAATATATATATTATATATATATATATATATATATATATATATATATATATATATATATATATATATATATATATATATATATATATATATATAGAGAGAGAGAGAGAGAGAATGGTTATTTTCATAACCAAATAAAATACGAGAACTGCGAGAACAAATCCTGGCCTTCCTTTTTTTTGATCTATGGTGTAGGATACACATGACATTTTGGTAAATAAGTGGAAGTTATTTTCTGCATTTTAATTAATTAGGAGGTCATTTTCGGTATTTCATCTTCTCATTTAAGTGATAATCGACTTCTCGGAGAGTATGATCTTAACTTCTCCCCAACTTGTTCTCCCAACTAGATCCCGGATGAAAAATCAAATCAATTAAACACAAAATCTTATCCTTTCTTAGCTTTTCAAAACCCCCAATTCTTAGGGTTTTTTTCAAAAAAAAAAGGATTGATCAAACTGCATGTTGGTTTTTCGTCGATATGTTTTAGATGATTTTGTTGATTTTTTTAGTCCTTTTTTTTAATTTTAATCAGTGTTTTAGTATCAATTGATTTGTAATTAAGGAAAAATACGGTTTGTTGAACTATATGTGTTTGTGTATTAATTTTTTTTTTCGACAGGTTACCTGATGTAAAAAATTGATCTTTTGTTTAAGGAAAAATTGTTTGTGTTAGAAACTAATAATGTAGTGTTAATTAATCTTTGTTTTGTTTCATATTTACATGATGTTGAGGGATTTTTTTTCTTTTCTTTTTTTTTTTTTTTTTTTTTTTTTTTTAATATTTTGGTCTTTGTTGGAGTGTAACTGTATTGACATGTATGTTTTTATCAATTAGCACTTTAACATATGTTTGAAAATGGAAAACCTAGGATGTGTTTATGTGAGAATGTATATGCTGGATGTTATTAATAGACTATGTTTATTTATTATGAGTCTGTAAACATGTGTGTTATGAGGATATAATCAAGTTCTGACGCGTTGGGTATGTGTTTTTTTGTGTGGATTATGGGTCAAAACAACCTGTTTCGTATAGTTTATTTTCGCGAAGGTTATGATGTATGTTGCATTAAGCATTGGTGTTAAGTTTGTTTTTATGGTTATTCGTTATAAAACATGTGTATATATGAATGTAAACGTATGATTTGTTTATGTGAGAATGTATATACTGGATGTTATTAATAGACTCTGTTTATTTAGGATGTGTTTATGAGTCTGTAAACATGTGTGTTATGAGGATATAATCAAGTTCTGACGCGTTGGGTATGTGTTTTTTGTGTGGATTATGGGTCAAAACAACCTGTTTCATATAGTTTATTTTCGTGAATGTTATTCTTTATAAAACATGTGTATATATAAATGTTTGAATACTATAAACGTATGTATATGTATTGAGTTGTGTTAAGTTTGTTTTTATGGCTATTCGTTATAAAACAGGTAAATGTATGGTTAAGACGTGTGAATAAGTTTTGTAAATGGTATTGTATATTTATTAATGTGAGTTAAGTTTGATGTATGTTGCAGTAAGAATTTGTGTTAAGTTTGTTTTTATGGTTATTCGATATACAGACGTGTGTATATTAATCTTTTTATACTATAAACATATGTGTATGTATTAATTTTGGATATCATAATCTTGTTGTATATGGTTTGTTAATCTGATATAAGCATGTATGATGAGTTAAAACATGTTTGTTAGTTTGGAAAGCTGGTATAAAGAATAATTAAATGTATGCTTAAGACGTGTGTATTTATTTTAAATGGTATAGTATATACTGTTGAAGATGTTCTGTACACCAAGAAATGTATATAACTTTGTAAATGGTGTAGTAACTCATGACAAAGTGTTTAAATAACACATGTATGTCTGATATATAATGAGTTTTGTAGATTACAGTATTTATTTAATGCAGTACTGGTAATGATCCGAACGTTTATATGTGTTACAGATTTGCGGAGAAGTTACAGAACAAAACATAACAAAAGCGTGGTTGAAGAGAATACAGTTGATGACCCTATTGACGCAGACGTGGAGAATAGCAATGAAGATTTTGAAGATCAGGTTCAACCAAACCAAGGGAGTCCTGCGAGCGTTGGTATGGCACCTTAAATTGTTTGGCGTTACACTTGAAAGATAATCGTATGTTTAATTGTATGTGTTTGTGTTGGATAGCTTCACCTGTGAGATGGAGAAGAAGCATGATACTAGGAAGAGTTGGGAGTAGTAGCCCTGAGGAAAAAGGTATTGCTACATTTGTTTGTAACAATTAAAAAAAACTTATCAAAAGACGAATAACATTTGTGTTTAATGTGATATTAATTTTTTAAATATTGACATATGTAGCGGAAGCTGGTAGGAAAGGGAGCAAGCGAACTGCTGCTAATGTTGTGAGAAAACCGATGAAGAAGCAAAAAGGTATTGATACCCATATTTGTGCTTGCGTAGCATGTGTGGATTAGTGTTTGTATTAACGAAGAATATGCGTTATATTTGTTGCAGTTGGTGTTATCAATGAAGCTGATGTAGCCGGACCATCAGAAGTTGTGCCAGAAGTTAAGTCGGCTAGGATAGATACAAAAGGGAAAAAACAGGCCGTAGATATCTCGACAACACTTAGGACACGGTCTAGCCCACGCCCATTTTATTTAGCTGTAGCAACCCTTAAGCCTAACCAACAAGCATGTGTCGATAGACTAGGATTTGGAAGCTTACTTGAATTCAAGGTGGATGGTATACCTTCAAAGTTAGGATTTTACGTGGTTAAAAACTTTGATGGTGAAAAAATAGAAATTAAGCTGGCTAAAGGTGCTCTTAGAGTAGATTGTGAAACAATAAGTCAAATGCTAGGTTTGAAAAATGAGGGGGAAAATATACTGGATGCTGAAGTGTCGGATAATGGGGTAATGATAGAGGCATGGAAGAATCAGTATCCATGTGAGGAAGGGAAAATAACACCCACCGTTGTTAGGAAAATGATACGTAGTAGTAAGGTTGTACACCTTAACTTCAAACTGAATTTCATTGTACTATTTGCAAACGTTATCGGTAGTTGTTCAAAGACGGGGTGCTGTGATTTAGAAATTTTAAAACATATCAGCCCAAACACCGATTTCATTAAAATAAACTGGTGTCAGTTCTTACTTGATAGTATTCCAAACTGCAAAGATGGATGGAAGCCAAAAGTGAAGAACAATTACTTTTGCGGCCCACTTACCTTGTTAACGGTAATATAGAATACGTATATGCTGAATTATATGAACGTGCACATGTATAGTATCCTAACTGATTATATCTGATGAAACAGATGATTTACGTTGATGGAACAAAATGTGAGTCTCTGCCAATTGCTCGCAAAAGACCACCAACAAGTAAATGGTCAATGGACCTTTTGCAAGAGAGGGAAACGACAGAGTTAGACGCTGGTGGATGTGGACTGGGAGAACTAGAACCACCGTATGAGGAGGAAGAAGACGATGGTTTCCCGGAAGATTTAGAGGTACTTTCCTTCAAATGTGCACTATACACATGTATATACTTGTAAAAATGAAACCTGTCGGTACTTTTATGTTACATGTGACAACTCGCAATTTCAAGTCATTTCTCAAGTTTCACAATTTCAACATTTATCGTAAACTAGGTTTACGTGTTCCAAATTCGCGTAACCTTAATGGTATAGCGGCGAATTCATGATCATATCATCACGAACATTTCATATGGACTAAGGTTAGTCTACATTTCATTAACATCAATTGCATCATATTAGCTCATTCATGACTTTACATTTCACATTAAACGCGTGAATTTTATATTAAATAAACGTTATCGCGTGAGTTATTATTTTGAACATTTAATCCGTTACTTCTAAAAATGATCCCGACATATTTTATACTTACATTTAGTTTATAAAAACTATATTTTGAGTTTACTTAGTGTTTTAAATTTATTTGGTATATAAATCGTTAAATTTATATTATTACGACGTTTTTCTTAAAAACTGCACGATAATTATTATATCACTCAAATTTTACAAGGAATGTATTTTTACAATTTTTATGATCTCATTATACTTTAATTTGATCTATTAAAAATTACTTTTACCTAAAATTTCCTTAAATACACTAATGTATATAAAACCTACAAGTTACATTTTACTTATACATTATACTTACATTTTAATTATACACATGCTATAAAAGAAAAAAAATATATATATAAGTGAAACATTTACCCCTAAAATCCGGCAAGGGGGGGGGGGAGTAGGCATTTATTATTGGTGGAAAATTTACTTACACATGGAGACTTATACACAATCTTCAATCACTTATTTCATTCAACCAATTTCAAAGTTAGTAAAAACTTTTTCTTCTCTCTTTGTTTCCTCCTCAAAACCGGCGTAACAAGGAGATTGAAGGGATTCACAAAACTTTTCAAGATCAAGCATAAACACAATCTAGATTACACTCTTATAAGGTTTTGAAATAAAAACCTAGGGTGTTTAGGTTAACCTTTGTTCTTTGCACCTCATCATAATAGCTTGTAAGCATATTTCTATCATTTTACATCTTTCATCTTCATTTCATAGTTATTTCTTCATATATTGAGCAAACATGCAAGACTTGTGTTAGTTATACCATTTTTCCATTGATTTTAGAGTTAATATATATAAAGGTCATCCTATAATTATTCCCTTGGTATATGTTGGTCTTGATGATGTCTAGGAACCCATGACACCCTAAGAAGGTGTATGGTAGGATTAGTATAGCTTTGGAGTTGATTTGAAGGGATTGGAATAGGTTTAGTACGAGAAAAACTATTTTCGACAAGTATATATAGTGGTCTGTTCTTATTTTGTTTTTTCTGGAAAATCCGACAGTAGGCACGAATTTTTGGCCTTGATATTTAGAAAATATACTTTAAAACGAATCCGTGGCCGCTTGAACGGATTAAAACGGAGTTATAACGAAGAAGTTATGAATTTTACAAGTTTGACGACGAAATATATATTTTTCTGAAATTTCAGCAAAGTGTTTTTGGTTTGTACGAGTCAAAAACGAGCCTTAAGCTTCACAAATTATTTCGACTTATCAAAAATATATTAGTATACTTTGATACGAAGCTAAGGACATATAATACGTAGAAAACGGATTTGAAACGACTAAGATATACACTTTTTCATAAAATTGCCGTAACTATTATTTTTAGAGAAACTATATTATTTTTACGAGATAAGTGTTACGGTAACTAAAATGACCATATTGAGGGCTGTTTTTAACGATGATGTGGAACTTTTTGTAACGAAAGGTCTTCTAATAAAATTGAGATCACCAAGCATATTTTTCAAAATGACAAACCGTTTGTATAGCGGAGTTTTAATAAATTATTTACGGATGCTTAAACTTTGCCGAAACTCATTTTTAAACCACATTTTGGACAAAATCCCCATCTTTAACCTTTATTATCTTTATGTTCGAGACCTCTATGACGAAAACTCCTGCACTGAAACTTCTAGATTTTGATACAAACTTTCCAAAACCGTTGAGTTCGTTTCCTAACGTTCGACGTACACCATTTTACGACTAGTTTTTCGAAGTCATTTTTGTCACTTTCATGAAATTTCCGACGACATTTTACGACGAAAAGTGATAATTTCACTATAAATCATTACGAAACTATTGTAGGATGACATTTTGACGTAAATACTTGTAAAGTGATTTAAGAATGGTCAAGACGTCAAAAGAGTATTTTTCGACGATAAGTATTATTTTCAAAACTCACAAATGGTATAAATAACATACGAAATGCATGCATAACATTACATCAAAACTCATTACATATCCTATCATTCGTAATAGGTCAAGGTTAAGGTATCACGCTATACCTCAGTGTACTCACTCTTGTCATCATACCAGTTTATCAAGTGAGTTTTCATAGCCCCATTTTCAATTGTTTGTAACTATTTTGGGGGAGATACATGCTTAACTAGTTTTCACAAGTACTTTAGATTTTAAGGCTAAATTCTATCATGATCACCATTGTTTCAAAATCAAGTGTTATACTATATCAATTGTTCTCGTTCGCGTGCTATTGTTATACGTCGAATAAAGTACTATATCAGTTGACTACTGATACATTGAGTCATGTACTATTGATTATGTGCTACAGTTCTACGTCGTATAATGTTCTAAATCAGTTGACTACTGATACATTGAGTCTAGTCCTATTGATTATGTGCTATTGTCCTACGTCGAGTTAGGTACTATTGTGAATTCATTTAACATCAGGTGCTTGAACATAAACCATACATATTTTGGCAATGGGTTGTGAACACACAGGTTGCAAGTTTTGTATGGGCGGAACTTGGAACTGGGTGGATTTACAATGCCTTTGCTGCATAAACGATTTTGAAAGGCTTTACATTTCAACACAAACTCTATGAACTCACTCAACCTTTGTGTTGACACTTTTTAGCATGTTTTATCTCAGGTATCTAAGGTATTCAATTCATGGCATGCATTTGGACACATCATGGAGTCGCGATGACGACGCGTCTCACTTGGGTTTTACGTACTTAAAACATCGTTTAAATTGTAACAAACTTATTTCCGCACAAGATGATTTTCATTTGGGACCTATACTTTGTAAACTCTGATTGTTTTATTAAATCAAACGATGTTCTTTTCAAACGACACTTTAGGTCGTTCAATATATCTGTAACTGTGATGCTATGACAGTCAATCCCCAGGAATTCCATTCCGCTGCAAAACAGGTAATTTGGGGGTGTGACATTACATTTATACGCATTTATACATTTAAACACATGTATTGTATTGATATAATATGTATCAAATGATTAAACGATTAAACGTTTTAATGACAAGTGAGTAATGTTGTACTAAAACGTATACTGAATGTAAAGTGTATATGTTTTGCAAACATATATGTGTTTTGCACGGGTTTCAGATTTTTAAATGCATGTAAATACATATGTTGGTTAACAAAATGTTGGTTTACAAAATTTCAAAATACAGTTAACCATTTATTCATGTTAAGTATATATGAGGTAGTTTAAATACACGTATATTGTATATGATATGTGGTTATCTGATTTGTAAAATTTATACATGAATATGAATATGTATATGCAGGGGTTTGTTTGGAAGCTTGGTAAGTATATTGAGACAATCAGAAAGGCTGGATCATGTTTTGAGAAAAACATATGCTTGGGTTTGGTGGTATTCCCAGAGAGTGATGAGTTAAAAGCTTTAGAAGTTAAGTATATGGAAGTACTGCGTAAGTTGGATAAGGTGAATCATGGAAAAGGTGTGAACTGGGAAGGGACATCTGGAAGAATGGGTCAGAAAGATAATGTTGAAGCTGGCACGCCTAACGTGACAAGTGGTAGTGGGAATTTGACTGGTGGTGGATGGTTTGATACACCAGAAGCTACGTTAGGGATGCAAACACAGGCGTTAGTTATAGCTAGTGTTGATAAGGTTTCAGATGAGCATAGGAAGGGGAAGGGTGTGGCATTGTATGACATGCCATCATATAGCCTGAACTTTACACAAAGTTATGAGGAACTGAAAGCTGAAGCAGCAAAGAAGCGTACAGGAAATAAATCAAGGGCAGTCGCAGCGGTTCCAGTGAGTTTCGTTAGGCCAAATGTTCCTGAACAAGGTTTAGTTAAGCAACGTGGAAAAAGGGAGCAGGTACTTACTGCACAAATGAAATCGCCATTTTGTGTTAGAGTTGTTGATTTCAGTGCGTTGGATGCCCAGGCGAAGAAGGTGTGCAAGCTAGTGTTTGAGATGTCTGGAAATCCTGAGTAAGTACAAAATAATTCAATTGTTATTCAATTTATATGAACATAACAAAAAAATGATCAAGCTTCCTAAAAAAATTATATATGTTTATATAAATGTAATTGCATGGACACATGTGTTCATATATGTTACGAAGCATTCAATCTTGGAAGTGAATTATATATATAATGTGATACATGTGTTAATTTGAAAATAAAGTTATATAACCAATGTGAATTATGTACAACACATGTATGTATTGTTTATATATATTAGACATGTGAATTATTTAAAACACATATATACTTATACAGCATGTGAATACTGTATATAACACATGAGAATTATTTATATATATTACATGTGTACTTATACGTCAATTGTTCTTTTCTTCCCTTGTTAGTGACATACTATTCAGAACCAAGTCTGGTCACAGTTCAAGCCGATTGATGTTGGAGAGTTTGGGCCAATCGCAACATGTGGTGCCAAATGTGATTAGCGCATGGGCAGAGATATTGAATGTTGGTGAACGTAAAGAGGACCAAATTCACCACTTCGGTATTTTATGCCAACTTTTATGGTGGTCAGTATCTTTGTATAAAATATAAAGTATTATGATACGTGTGAGTATGTGGTATAATGGATGAAAATGTTATTAATATAAAAATTTAATGATTTTTATAAACAAAACGAAAGGTTCATAAATGTGCTATACAGTGCGGATGAACGGATGCAGATGTTCACTCATTATGTTGATAAGGTACTTGCAAAAGATGGCAAACCAAAAACGTTCAAAGGAGTTGAACTTGTAAGTATTGCCGTTAAATTTGCAGTATCTATATTTTCTATAATTGCAACAGTACACATGTATATATTCGTGGTGAATTTACACACATGTATATATCAACTTAATACATAATTGTGTAAAATGTATCTGTGTGACTGATTAGGTTGTGATTTACATGCACAATCAGACTTGTGTATGAATAGTTAAACTGTGTTCTGAATTGTCGTATGCTAAATATGTATCGTGGTGAATTTACACACATGTATGTATGTTAAGTAAGTATGTAATGTAGATAATAAATGGGAATATGTATATATGTATGTTAAGTAAGTATGTAATATATATAATAAACAGTTTTCTGAATTGTATATGCTAAATATGTACCGTGGTGATTTTACACACATGTATGTAATATAGATACTAAATGAGAATTGTAGCATGTAATATAGCTAATATATTGTTTTCTGAATTGTCTATGCCGAATATGTATCATGGTGAATTTACACACATGTATTTGCGTATGCAATATAAATATAGGTGTTTATTCCTGTATCTAATGGTGAACAAAATTTTCTTATGATATTCAATTTAAAGAAAGGTGGTGTCTGGATGTTGGATAGCAAGGGTAGTAAGAATGTTAGTTCGAAGAAGGGTAAGAAAACTCCACCGGCTAGGCAAATGGTAGACGGTGAAGAAACATTTTCAGATGATAGCGTGGCTATTATAGTGGTAAGTGTAGTTAATTCCATATATATACAAAGATTATCATCATATATTACGTATAATTTCCGAAGAAAAGGGATAACTTGTATATTTTTTTTTGATAAAACACTGCATGTGGACTTTGGGAGATACCTGACAGAAGCTGGACATCCAAAAGCAATGGATATATTCACCATTCAAATGCAAATCCCGATTATGAGTTGGCGAACAGAATCGAAGGTCCCAAACTCTGGAGTGGTTGTTATGCGTCATATGGAAACCTACATGGGAGAACCAATGGAAAGGTATGATTGTGGGCTGTCAAGTGATGCACGTAAGCAGATAGCGCAGGTTAACAAGTTAAGGTCGAAGTATGTTGCAAAATTACTACTATCCGGATGGAATTTGATGCTTGATAATGTCTTAGGTATGATTGCTCGTATCTAGAAGTTCAGTGCAGTTGAAGGAAAAAAAACTATCGTTTTGGTAACTACTTAGGTTTGTGTTGGTTAAGTATGATGACTTGGTAATTATTTAAGTTTGTATTGGTTAAGACAATTATTATGCTTTGGAATGTTTAAGTATGTTGATTTGGTTTTTAATACCTTTAAGGTATTTATTTTGAATGGGTATCAAAACGTTTAGGTCAAGTATGTTTTTATTGGAATTATTTTAAGATTATTGCTTAGTGATTAGTTTAAATATCAGTCAATTTTGGCTAAGCTTGTGTTTGTTTTGCATGGTGATACAATCGAGAAAAATCACATTATTATATTGAGTACTGAAATGTATCAAGGACTTTTTACTATATTAACACAAGTGTAAATGAAACTAAACCCAACTTGTGTTACTAAAATCAACTTGTGATACTATAGTAACAGAAGTGTAAATGAATCTGCACATTATTCTAAAGTGTAAAATGAAAAGTTCACTAAAATCTAAAATGTGTTTTCTTAAGTAACGCAATTGTACATTAAAACAGCACATGTGTTTGCAAAGTAAAAAAAATGATTACTATACAAACATATGTGTTTGAAAAAAAATACACATGGGCGACTAAAGTTTACATGTGTTTCATCAAGTACAAATGCCTTTGCACATGTATGAATGAAAAGTACTTTAAAGAAAATGAAATTGCACATGTGTTTGCATATGTTATATTGAAAAAACAAGTGTGTTGAGAAATTTCACATATGTAAGACACATGTGCACATGTGTTAGCTTGGAAAAAAACCAAGTGTTGTGAGAAATAAAAAAAAAAGTGTGATTGTGTATATCAATTGTAAGTAAATAAAAAACAAGTTTATAACATATGTGTATTGAATGTGTATATCAATTGTAAGTAAATAAAAAAAGTGTGATTGTTACATGTGTAGAAAATGTGTGGAACATAGTTGTATGCCGGATGTATTTAAAATAGTATATATGGTGTTTTATCACTTTATTAATTGCGCAAGTGTTTTTATATTTTTCTACACACATGTGTTAATTTGATGAGAAGATAAATACGTTATTCATTGAAATACATATAACATATTCCAAACATTTGTGTCGGAAACACAAGTACGTTATTCATTGAAAAGGATAAAAAAAAAGTACGACACCTAATAGAAACATAAATAACTTTTTGTAGTATCCCTGATGTAGTCAGATACTAAAAAATCGTTGCTTCATTCGGATTCTAGCTTTTCTTCATTCTTGATGGAATTGGCTTGACTTTTCTTTAGTGGACATGTACGGATGTTGTGGCCGGGTTGACGACAGAAACTGCAAACACGGATCTTGGGGGTTCTATTAGAATTACCATTTGATCTACTCCCTTTATTCTTTTTAAACACAGGGTTTTCGAAACTTGGTGAAAACATGATTTTAAAAAAACACACAATCTTTATAAACAAAGGAGCATAAAAAGTATATGTTTGTGTGTTCACCAAAACAGAATATATATTGGATAAAAGGCTGAATTAGGGTTATCAAGTAAAAAAGATTGTGTAACAACCTATGCTTAAAAAAGGCATGCAAATAATCTATATTTTGAAAAAAACAATATGATTATATTTAAATTTATTAAGAAGCTTGCTAAAAAATAGAGATATGATCATTGAATATAAATTTTTCAAATTCAAAACGAAGATTTGAATAAACACTGAAGATTTGGATAAAATATTCTTAAAAATTAAATGATATGTATGTAATATTAATAGAATTACACGAAATACACATGTGTGAAGCATTTACAAAACCAAATACACACATGTATTGTACAACAATTGTACACGTGAACAAAATTAAATGAATAATATTGAGAAAAAAATCATTACTGTATAGACATGAATAAGGGACAAAAAAAACCAAGAATTTTCAGAACATACTTAGATTGATTCAATATTCAAAAACAAAATAATATCTGAAACACAAGTGAAATAACCATAAACTCAATGTCGTGGTAGATGACATACCAAGTTAACGACCAAATGAAAGTGAAAAACATAAAACATTCGGGATTAAAAGTAGTCTAAAAATCATAGTGAACCAAAAAATGTATCAAGGACGAAAGTAATTCTATCCTAATTTGCATTGTCAGACAACTCATTGTCATAATCTTGTTCTTCAAAACCTGAATCATCGTCTTGAACTGCTTTATTCTTTGAATTTCTCTTTTTGCACGTGCGCATGTTGTGACCTTGTTCATCACAAATACTGCATGTACGCCCTTTCTTTTTTGTTTTGGCCTTTGTTTTAGCTTTCTCGCCCGGGCCAATAAATCTTCCGCCTCCCGTACCACAACCCTTATTCCTAATCTCTTGTGGAGGTTTGACAATAACTTGTTTAGGGGTGGTAACACCTAAAAGGTCCTGGAATATTTCTTCATTATTTGGCTTCTTTTTTTCTGGGGGTAGCTCAGTGTCTAGCTTGGATTTCAACTCCGTAACCTGTGCAAGAAATTCCTTTAATTTTTCTGTGTCATTGCGTAAACGGTCGGCACATGACTCAATTGTAGCATGAATATCAGAAGCTATGTTGTCCGTCTCTTCAATACACGGTCCATAGCGGTGCCTCTTATCTAGCAGATGAGATGGAAACACGTCTTTCCTCCAGCGTTTACTAACATATCTTTCGGGAATCTGATCAATAGAGTATATACGAAAAACACAGAAAATGTGGCGGCACAAGTATCCGTGTCGACCAAACTGATTACATGAACATGTAACGCTCCCATCAGATTCTTTAAGAAGAACCTGATAAAAAAAAGTAGTTAAAATGGGATGTAACACAGAATACAACAAACATACATATTGTATGAACATATTAAAAAGAAAAAGATAAAAAATAAAAAGTGATATAAATATTTTTAATAAAAAAAGATAATAACACATGTATAAAGTTATAAAATAATTACCTTAGCATTAATAACAACGGCATTCTCTTTGTTTTTTTTTGTTGTATTATGCTAACTGTAACACCTTCTTCTGAAGTAACACTAATCTGAGAACATGCATACAGTCCTTTTAATATTTCCTTCTGAACCTATTAAGAACAACAAACAAATACACATGTGTTATAATACTATACAAAGATACTTGAATGTTTTTATAATACACCATTGACTGAAAAGTTAAAATAAATACCTCTCTAAAAATAGATCGACTATAAACGGAACATGCATGTCGTTCAATAGGGAGGTCGGTGAACATTACCGGAGTAGTTTCAAAAGTGCGATTGTCCATGACACGTTGGACATAATGCTGTTTCTCCATAGCGACTTCAAAGCAAAGCATGAATTGAACAAGCATGTTTCCCGAGTGAGAGAAAATACGGAAGAAAGCATTTGAGCTTTCGGATCGCGAAGTGGTCTTCATAAGACAGCACATTGGCAATGTCACAATTCTCATTTTCCGGTCATTCTCATACTCCATATTCATCATTTCATAACGGTTCATTCATGATTTTTGCATTTCACATTAAACGTATTTTCATATTAAATAAACGCTATCGCGTAAGTTATTAATTTGAACATTTAATCCGATACTTCCAAAAATTATTCCGATATACTTTTATACTTATATTAAGTTTATAAAAATGATAATTTGAGTTTACCCAATGTTTTAAATTTATTTTGTATATAAATCGTTAAATTTATATTAGTACGACGTTTTTTCTTAAAATCTACGCGAAAATTTTTTATATCACTCAAATTTCACAAGGAATGTATTTTTACAATTTTTATAATATCATTATACTCTATTTTGATCTATTAAAATTTTACTTGTACCTAAAAATACCATCTACCTTACAAGTTATTAATATTTACACATTTTACTTATAAACTTTGTCAAATTTTACACAATATATACAAGTAATAATAAAAAAAAAAAAAAAAAAAATTTGGTGAACAAAAGCCCATAAAATCCGGTCCTATGGATTTGCATTTATGAGTTGGTGATATTTTTTCTTTGATTGCATATTCTTGCACACTACTTAAAGTTATTCATTCATTACACTCATTCATGTTTTCCAATAATTCACCAAGTAGCAAAATATTTCCTCTCTTGTTCTCATCACAAAACCGGCCTTCAAGGAGATTCAAGGGGATCACAAAAATTTTTCATGCTCTAGTGTTTATACAATCTAGATAACACTCTTGTTTAGGTTTTGAAATAAAAACCTAGGGTGTTTAGGCTTAATCCTTGGTTCTAATCACCTCATCATATCACTAGTAAGCATCTCATGTTATTTTTCATCTTACATATTCATTTCATACTCATCTTATCATTTTTGAGCAAAAACATGCAAGACTTGGGTTGTTTATACCATTTTACATGATTTTAGAGTTATATATATATACAAAGTCATCCTATAATTATCCCCTTGTTATATATTGGTCTTGATGATGTTTAGGAACCCATGACACCCTAAGAAGGTGTATGGTAGGATTAGACTAGCTTTGGAGTTGATTTGAAGGGATTAGAATAGGTTTTGTCCGAGAAAAACTATTTTCGATAACTATAAAAAGTGGTCTGTCCTTGTTTCGATTTTCTGGAAAAACCGACAGTTGGTACCAAACTTTGGCCTTGATATTTAGAAAATATACTTTAAAACGAACCCGTGGCCGCTTGAACGGAATAAAACGGACTTATAACGAAGAAGTTATGGATTTTACAAGTTTGACGACGAAATTTATAGTTTTCTGAAATTTCAGCAACATATTTTTACATTGTTCGGGTTAAAAACGAGCCTTAAGCTTCACAAATTATTTCTACTTACCAAAAATATATTAGTTTACTTCGATACGAAGCTAAGGACGTATTATACGTAGAAAACGGATTTGAAACGACAAAGATATGCACGTTTTCATAAAGTTGCCGTAACTATTATTTTCTGAAAAACTATTTTATTTTTACGATACAAGTATTTTAGTAGCTGTAACGTCCATGTTGAGGGCTGTTTTTAACGAGGTTGTGAAACTTTTTGGAACGAAATGTCTTCTAGTAAAATCAAGTTCACCGGCCATATTTTTCAAAACGACAAGCCGTTTGTATAGCGGAGTTGTAGTAAATTAATTACGGATGTTCAAACTTGGCCGAAACTCATTTTCTGCACAACAATTAGCCAAAATCACTATCTTTAGCCCTTATTATCTTTATGATCGAGACCTTTTGGACGAAAACTCCTGAACTGAAACTTCTAGATTTCGATACAAACTTTCCAAAACCGTCGAGTTCGTTCTCTAACGATCGACGTACACCATTTTACGACTAGTTTCTTGGAGCCATTTTTATTAATTTCATGAAATTTCCGACGACATTGTTTTACGACGAAAAGTGATAATTTCACTATAAATCATTACGAAACTATTGTGGGATGACATTTTGACGTAAATACTTGTAAATTAATCTAAGATTGGTCAAGACGTCAAAAGAGTATTTTTCGACGATAAGTATTATTTTCAAAACTCACAAATGGTATAAATAACATACGAAATGCATGCATATCATAACACCATAACTCATTACATATCATAACTCAAGTCATAACATCCATTTTAGGTTGCGGATAGTTTCCGAGCCTCATTTTCGTGCACATCATTTTGTTAGCATATTAATCACACCAGGTGAGTTCATACCCCACTTTTACTCGTTTAAATTCTTATAAACTATTTGGGGCGAGATACATGATTATTTATCAAAACATTTAAACTCTATTGCTAAACAAACATCCCAATATATATATGTTGGAAGGCCATTAATTTGGATACAGCCCAACGTGAGTCGTTGGAGGAACATCCCAGCATTCATATGTTGGAAGGCCATTTTTATGGATACATCCCAACGTGAGCGTTGGAGGAACATCCCAACACGAGTTGTTGGAAGACCCTTGTGGTGACATTTATACTTTTAACTACTTTAATGCGTATATTTATGATTGTCATTCTATTTTAGGCAGTGGGTTGTGAACACACAGGTTGCAAGTTTTGTATGGGCGGAACTTGGAACTGAGTGGATTTACAATGCCTTTGCTGTGTGAACATTTCTCAAAGTATTTTAGATCATGTAATTACAAACTTATGAACTCACCAACCTTTGTGTTGACACTTTTTAGCATGTTTATCTCAGGTCTTAAGATGATAGCACTTCATGGAGCTTTTGGGTCGCATGGCATACATTGAAGTCTTGTGCTTTTAACAATTACCATTCGACATGTTTTGTAAACTTTTTATGTATTATCAAACCTTGTGATTTCTTGTGGTGTAAACTTTAACTTGTTTATCGAATGGTAAATTTTTTTTTAAAACGTCTCATTATAGAGGTCGTTTTCTGTATCCATACTTTGTGCTATGACGTTATACCCCAATGACACTATCGTTCCGCTGCGATATTTTGGGGGTGTGACAGGCAACTCTTTAAAATATGCCGGGATCCACAAATCCCTCATCTTAAACATTTCTGAAAGCCATTTGTTTTCAGACAAATTAAACATTCCAATAAGAGCATGCCATCGCTCTTTAAATTCGGAGGGTTCAATAAACACATTCCATATAAGCTTATGAAAAAGTTTCTTAAATTCGGAATCTGAATCAACTTCACCACAAATCTGTACATGAGCCAAGTGTGAATAAGATATAATTAATTTATCGAGCTGAATATATAAAAAAGAAGGTAAATCATTTAAAACACATGTGCTTAGTTAGAAAAATACCTTCCCAGGCAGTTTCTGGGTTATGTGCCACATACATAAACGATGATGTGCTTCAGGGAACACAACCTCAATTGCAGTACGCAATGCTGGATCTTGGTCTGTAACAGCCAGAATTGGTTCTTTCACATGCGCTTTTTTAAAAGAAGTGGGGATCCACTTGTATGATTCGATTGTTTCGTCACTGATTAACGCAGCACCAAAAGTGACACATTTTTTGTTATGGTCAATGCCAGTAAATGGAACAAAGATCATCTGGTACCTATAGATGGATTGACATATATTTAAAAAGAAAACACACATGTTACAATAACTGAATAACTAATAGAATAATCAAACTGTTACGGATAGACATTAAACTTTACCTGTTTGTGCGATAAGTGGCATCGAATGAAACTACATCACCGAATTCGTTGTAATTGCATTTCATTGTCTCGTCGGCCCAGAACATGCGGGACAAAACATCATCAACGGTATGGTATTCAAATGAAAAATTAGGCACATGCTTTTTCCTATCATTCATTTTATCTATTAACATCTTGGCATCCCTAGGACCAATGTATTTATTAACAGACCTACGGAAGTTCTTCCAGTCCGATGGCTTTCCACGAACCTTTTGATAGCTACCCATAAATGCCACCCTAAGACGATGAGCTTTAGTTGGGCCAAGATTAGAAAGTGAAGCCCTATGGATAAATAGCTTATCACTAAAGTCCAACTTACGCCGTGCTTTTAAAAGATCAGTGTTATTTTCATCAAGAAGTGGGTGGTTATGGTTTTCAACAAATTCGTATAACTTAAAAGCCGATGTACCGTGAATAGCCCTGAACCTGACACATGCCTTGCAATCCGTTACAGAATAATTGGAATTGTGTTTCTGCCTAGGTTTATTACTCCCATCTTTCTGATTATCAACAGTTTGAGATGACTGGGCCAACGTATCTTTCACTATGGTTTTTCGTGGTTTTCCAGCCCTATTACAAACTATATATTTATGAGTAACCTCACCTTTCTTACGCTTTGATGTAGATTTTCTAATAGAGAACCTGGCCTTAAGAGCGTATTCAAGGTACATGTCGTAAGCCTCATCAAAAGTGTCAAACACGTTCCCTTCGCTAGGCTTCTCATCAGCTGGTACCTCTGGAACCCAATACTTATGGCCTTTGGGTGTTGGAATACACTCGTCATCTGACTCGCTATCATCTAAATCAGAATACTCTACAAAAACATTATAAAGAAAAATAACACGCATTAATGATAATCACATGTGTTTGTATGTACGTAATACACAACAACCTCCGATATAATCTGTAAGATATGAAACATAAAAAACACACATGTGCATATGTATACAATGATTCTATTAAAATTAGTACACTAAACAAATAACTGATAATTGACACATGATACAATCACTGATATAAGAAAAATGCACATATTAAACAAGCTATTTACATATGTGCATATGCGTAAAATGCTTACATTTGAAAAAACTACATGAATACCAAATAAAAAAACACAAAGTAATCATTAAAATAAAAAAAAAACAGCAATAAATGAAAAAGGTAGCGACATACATTAAATTTGAAAACCTATGACACCCATGTACACATGTGCATAAGAACAATCAATTTCACACCGAAACGTTATTAGAATCATGCATAAAAAACAACTATAAATGTATCAAACCTAAACATGCAATGCAAGTAACAAAAACTAACAACAAAATAACATTCTACGATACATACATGTATTTAGATCTTCGTCGTAAAGATACCATACATCTACAACCTTTATAAAAAACCCTAAAATTATATAAATTAATTATATAGAAACTTATTAAATCTATACGAAACAAGAAAGCATGAAAAAACCAAACATGACTAAAAATTAATTAACATACCATTCGTACCTGAAGACAAATCTTCATTAACATTAACCTGTTCATCGTTTATTGAAGATTGCAAATGAACATTCGCTTCTGTTTGCATGGGGGAAACAACTTTAACATTAACTTCTCCTTGATCATCGTTTCCAATGGATGAATTCATTGTTACTGAACTATTCTTTTGGAGAATCGTTTTTTTGATAAATGATTTGTGAAGTGGTAATTTTGGTTGATAATGCTAGAGCTGTTTTAGGGTTTTTCAAAAAAAAAAAACTAAAAAAATATCATGATCCCATAATTAGTGGAGAAAGTATATACGGTTATTAAATGTTGATAAAATATAAAATGTCTAAAATACCCCTGCGAAAATAGGGTGGAAAAGGAAAAAGGGAAATTAATTATTTCAATTCTGATTGGTCCTTGTTGGTTCTCGCAGTTCTCGCAAATTTTTTGGTTCTGTATATAACTATACACTATATATATATATATATATATATATATATATATATATATATATATATATATATATATATATATATATATATATATATATATATAGAGAGAGAGAGTTATGATCAAATAAGAAGATTACTTAAAATAAGAAGGAATAAGAAGAATTATAACCGCAAATCCGAGATGCACCGACCTAAATTAGATGCATCCCTATAATCTTAGATGCATTATAACGCACCATAGTGTGTTTTTTAGCTTTTAATCAGATGCATATACATATATTAGACGAATTTCATGATTTCTCTTGTTTTTTGTTTCTCTGTACATGCCGAAATCATGAAAATCAATTTGCACCATCTATACATCAAATTAACTTTCGAAACTCAAGATGTTGCATCTATATGAATAGAAATGCATCTAATGCAAGTCGTTGCATCTCAAATACGTGGTTTTGGTCACTTCTCATCACTTCTTATTTTAATTTACTTCTTACTGGATCTCTACTATATATATATATATATGTGTATATATAGAATGAGGTTCATGTGAGATAGCTCTTAAAGTAAAAAAGTGTAGAAGCCATAGAAAATGTGACAAGTGGAAAATAATCAATTAAATTGAAATGAAAAACCGAATGTAAATAAAAGGGCATATTTGGTAAATCACGCTTACCATGTTTTTTCCAACAACCTCATTTCTTCTATCTTCCCAAGACGTGATATCCCTTCTTCCTCTTCAATAAACGGTGGAACGGTGGCTCATTTCGATCTCTTTCTTTACCGTCGACTTTCTTCTCCGACGCATAGAACCACCACCATGTGACGACTTTTTTTTACCGTTCATGTCCCCAGATAATGGTGATTTTGTTATTGTTCATGTCCAATACACTAAACCCAAGCCGCCGTCAGATTTAACCACCATAGCCACTTGTGTATCAATTATTATTTTTATCTTTTATGGATGTATCATTAGTTATTAGTCTATCAATATTTTTTATGTAGCAAATGGTTAGATATAGAGAATTTGTAAAGCAACCTTGTGTACAAATAGATTTTTGTTACAGATTTGTACGTTTGTGATGCTTTTAATTTGGAAACCAGCCATTTTTAGTGATTGTTTATCAAGATTATAATAAGCTTTAACTTTGTCTATCAAGCTAGATTAGTCATTAGTGTAAGCTATACCATTGGATGAACGAATTTTTGTTGTATATTAGTATCATGTTTGTGATGGTTTTATTCATGTTCTATTCAAGGACGTGTATCACAAATTAGATGGAAAGATAGCTCAGGTTTTAGAATTTTTATTGTCGCAAGTTGTGTGGGTAAGCCGGTAAGGGTATATATATGTATCCCTGTTTGAATGATATATATGTATCACTGTTTCAAAACTAATGTATATCAAAATGGTAATTAATAATGAAGTTCTTTATTTGTGTTGGAATAATGTCTGTCAATGGTTTTCAATTGCTCAAAGCCATGATGTTATATAGTATCATACGAAAAGGAATATGATGAAAAAGTGGAAGGCACGTGAGACGTGAAATATGAGTTAACTAATACACCATCAAGGTCCAACAATTTACTAGATTGCCATCAATAGATTAATTGACTAATCTTGACTTGATGATACATCCAACGGATATAAATACTTCCTATTCTTCCTATTCTATTTCACTATCCTACGTTAACCACCCTCTATATATATATATATATATATATATATATATATATATATATATATATATATATATATATATATATATATTTATATGTGTGTGTGTGTGTGTGTATATACACATATATATATATATATATATATATATATATATATATATATATATATATATATATATATATATATATATATATATATATATATATATATATATATATATATATATATATATATATATATATATATATAGAGAGAGAGAGAGAGAGAGAGTTAGAATCAAATAAGAAGATTACTTAAAATAAGAAGTAATAAGAAGAACTATAACCGCAAATCCGAGATGCACCGACCTAAATTAGATGCATCCCTATAATCTTAGATGCATTATAACGCACCATAGTGTGTTTTCTAGCTTTTAATCAAATGCATATACGTATATTAGAAGCATTTCATGATTTCTCTTGTTTTTTGTTCCTCTACACGTGCCAAAATCATGAATATCAATTTGCACCATCTATACATCAAATTAACTTTCGAAACTCAAGATGTTGCATCTATATGAATAGAAATGCATCAAATGCAAGTCGTTGCGTCTCAAATGCGTGGTTTTGGTCACTTCTCACCACTTCTTATTTTAATTTACTTCTTACTGGATCCCTACTCTATATATATATATATATATATATATATATATATATATATATATATATATATATATATATATATATATATATATATATACAAGAAAAAATAAAAAATAAAAAATAAAAAAATTAGAGGGTGGAGTTAGGGCTATAAACAAACTGAACGTTCAGTGAACATTTCATGAACCGTTCAGTAATAAGTTCGTTTGTGTTCGTTTATTTATTAAATGAACGAACATAATCAATATTTTACATTCGTTTAGTTAAACAACGAACATGAACAAAAGTCGCATTCGTTCATTTATGTTCGTGAACATTTGATTATGCGTTCGTTAACGTTCTTTATGTTCATTTATCTATTTATGTTCGTATATCATTCTTTTAATTGTATAATTTTAAAATTGGTTTGTTTAAACAAAACACACTTATAAAACAATATATTATGCATAATTTAATAAAATTTATGTTTGTTTGTCTATAGTCATTTATGTTCGATTGTTTATGTTCGTTTAGTATCTTAATAAACGAACATAAAGAAACATCAACAACTCATATTCTTAATAAATGAACATGAACTAGAAAATTCGTTCGATTAAGCATTCGTGTTTGTTTATTTATCCGGTTATAATTAAACAAACGAACATAAACTAGGCTTCATTCGTATTCGTCTGGTTCATTTACAACCCTAGGTAGAGATATCAATTTAAGGGTACCAATAACCCAACCCTTTTTAAAATACTCACTCCGTCTTAAAATTATAGTCCATATTTCCTTTATAGGATGTCTCAAAATAATTGTTCGCTTTTCATTGTAAGTAATAATAAAAAAATTAGTGAAGGAAAATACTATTTAATTGGTTAAAAATTGTAATGATCTCACTTTTATTAAACTGTGTTATTTTTATTTACTGAAAATAATTGTAAAACGAAAGACTTAACAAATTAAGCGATAAATCTCTAATACCATGTGATATACGAATCCACCACCTAAGATCTACCACAATTCCACAACCCACTTTCACACTTTTCTTTTACCCTCTTTACTTCATTTTTCAACAATACAACCGGAGAACAGTTTCTACATTAAATAACATTTTGGATTTTGGTACCCTTTAGTGTGTCGATATAACGCCCTAGAATTCGGATTAACTTTTTAATTATCTACTATAATTATATCATAAGTTAAATAAATATATAGTAATATAAATGTAACATTGGGCCAATTGGTTTTTAAAAAAAAATGTTTTTGGCTTAGTTTTCTTATTTAAACCCATATACCCCAAGCCCAACTATAATTTGATAAACCCATTAAACAAAAAATTAAAAACAAAATATGTTAAAGAAAAAAGGTGCATTAATTCGTGTAGATTCACTGAAAAAGGAGTAACTTCCGATCCTTGTGTTTCTAATACGGTTTCATTTACGGTTTAAGGTACAGATATTCTACCTTTTCTCAGTGAGGGCTTTGATCTTATGACTTCTCGATCCTTGACTTTGATCCCTTTTCTTTGATGTGATTCTGTTTGATATGATCCGTCTGATATGATCTCTTTGATATGATTTCCTTTGATATGATTCATTTGATATGATTCCATTCGTTATGATATTCGATCTGCTATCCGTTTTGTTATAATATTTGTTATGATATCCGTTACTATTCGTTTGCTATGATATGATTCAGTTCTGTTGATATGATCCGTTTGGATACGATATGATTATGGATATGATATGATTATGGATATGCTTTTATATGATTCGTTCTGTTCAGTTGCCCAAGCTAACTAGTTATGGTGGTACAATAACCATGTCACTGATGCACCAGTGGCATGACACTATCTGTGATGGTGTGATTAGTCCACGGCGTTCCCTTTTGATATGATATGATATATGTGATCACTTGGACAATATGAATATGTATGTACAGTCTCGCACTGGCATATGTGTATTTGATTTGTTTTGTAAGGAGCGTATGGACGCATCCTAGGTATTTTGTTCAGTTTTGGTGATGTGGTGAGTGTGTGCAATACACCCCCTCACATTTGGGAGCTAGCTACTCCATTTGGTACTTGAGAGGTCTCCCCTCCTTGTGCATATATGATTTGACGGATTATGATATATGATTTGATATGTGGCTATTGAAGTATCTCCTTTAGTATTTGAGCTTGTGGGCAGTATTCTGATTTTGTGACTATGTGACTTCTGACATTCTTATTCATTTGGTTGCTATGCCATACTTTATTCAGTTATCAATTTGATTACTCATTCACTCAGTATACTTATGTGATTCATCCGACTACCATACTATACTCCAGTTCATTTGATTTGCTATACTCTCATTTCATTTCGTTTGACTACCAGGCTTATGCTTCAGATTACCACTTCATCCGTTTACCGTGCTATTATATGATTATTTGATCCATCTGTTTACCATACTATTATGTGATTATTCGATTCATCTGTTACCATGCTGATACATGATTACGTGATTCACCTGTTTACCATGCTAATATGTGATTATCTGTTTACTAAGCCATTATGTGACTATTTGATTCATCAGGTTGCCATGCTAGTATGTAATTATCTGATTCATCCGTTTACCATATTCAGTTACTTCCATGGGCTATGATTATTATTCAGTATTCCTATCTGCTATTTAATGATGGAATTTGTTTCAACTTATGTTATATGTTTAGTTGACTTGTTTAGTTTTGTTTAGTTGACTTGTTTAGTTTGTCATGTTATATTCTTGTTTAGTTACTTCATTTAATTATGATGTTCGTTCAGTATTCCTACCTGATACATGTGACTAATATGCTTATACTTCTGTTGGTATCTCCGCTTGTTATGATATTTGTTCTATTTATTAATTGTTGATTATCTGACTTGTGTGATTGTCATGCTTACATTCTATTCATTTGCTTCTGCCTGCTTATAGAAATCAGCTTAGCTTATATATGGCTGATTATCTGACTTGTTTGGTTTGTCATATTTATGTTTAGTTGATCCACTAGCTGATATGCATGTACACTATTTGGTTACTTGATTTAATTATGATATTGTTCATCAACTCCTATTTAATTATGTTTCGGTACTTGTATGTTTGGTTATTTATATGTGCTTATATCTGTTCAATGATGCGTTGCTTTGCTTTGGTCTCCTTTGATTTCTGTTCCTTCTGGATATCTGTTAATATTGTGTTCTGCAAGTTCCTCATAGACTCATTCCTTATGATTTCGTTATCATTTTCCTTTGATTCATTTTTGTATTTTTATTTATTTTAGCTTTCGTTTTGTTATATCTGTTCACTAGGATTTTTAAGCTCAGCCGCATTTTCTTTTCCATGCGGCAGGTACCAAGTGGGATGCTAGGCTTTGATGCCGATCCTAGTTTCCCTTATCATGTTGGACTCATTTTGAAGAACATTCGTTTTGATATTTCATTTCTTTTAGACATGTTAGATTATGTATTTCCTTTTTGAAATCATTCATTTATATAATAACTTAGTATTTTATTTAATAAGACTTCCACTTGCGTTTATATGTTTTGTATAACACCATAATATGACATTTTGACCTTTGTCGACTTGAGATGTTACAGTTGAGGGCACTCACAATATTTGCCATGTCATTTCTGTTAGCAATTTTTTTTTCCTCGGGTATCCGCATAGTTTGGTAGGTACTACACATGTCCGGCCCTGGCAGTACATTAAATGTTTATACATCTTAACTCAAGGATACACATTTGTATGTACATGAAAATGACCGAATCTCAAACAAGCTACATGTCATGATACAACTCTGAAAAGATGTTACTCCTTTAATGACGTGTAAGCTGACACATGGATATCATAGCACTCAGCTTCCCATGATACATCTTTTGACATTGCGTCCATTACTTTTCGGTTCCACTGTGACGGCTTGTTCTTCTACAAGCAACAAATAACCCAAAGTATGAGTTTGCAAAGGAGCAAGACTAGGTGAAATCAGTATTCAGTAGTAACATGCAGAATAGTTTGTTAAAAATAAAAGACCCACAATTTCATCAAGGGCTTGGCTTAAGGAAACATTTGCAAATGTGTTTATGATGTATTCTGACAATCTGGTGCTCTCGGAATCAGGATCAACAAAATTCCTGATACAAAAGAATTAACAATTTAAATACAAGTGGACCGTTAATATGAGTCAAGTGATGAAATAAGGTCATGCCGTGAAGACACATAACATGATATGAAGGGTCATTTATATATAACCTGTGAGTTTGTAGTTTTACCTTACTCTGTTGTCAGCGACATTCACAGGAACGGGAACAGCTCCGTATTTTATGGCTGTGACCTACATTAATGGTAAAGTATCACTTATATTGTTTTGTCCAAACCCATGAACTTTACATAAGAGCATAGCTAATTCTGTAACAAGTAATTTGTCAATATATTAATATTACAAAATAGAAACTGCTAATTTGTATGTTCCCTTGTACATACCGGTACTTGCAGTGTTGGATCATTGAAATTGCACAAGATAATATCAGAACCAGCAAAGATCAAATGCAAGAGAGACTTGTCATAATCGTCGAGAAATTTCACATTCTCCTCCTGAAGAAACAATAAACATAAATTATGAGTTTCCCAAGATTGAATTCCAAAATGAGATGCATAATAAAGAAAAATAATGGCTCTGTGTTCGTCCTAATCATACATTGAGACCTTCCTGAAAGGATTCCAGTTCACTGTTTGTTCCATAAATTTTGCTTGTCCCCAGAAAGATGAACTGTAATCAATCCCAAATACAAAATACATTTAAAAATGTATTGAGTAATTTAAATTACAAATGTATAAATGATTAAGGTGTTGAGATATAACCTGTACACTCTTCCGGGAAGACGCCAAAGCAAGTGATTTAAGGTTCTCCATATCAACATCTGAATCTTCCGAAAGGATGCATCCAACCTGATTAAATGTCATAATATATTAGACACGCATAACTATAGTTGCAGCACTTGCACTACTATCATACTGATACCATAGTTAAATACTTATATAATAGTAATTTAAAGTGACTAACAAGAACAGATGCTATATCCCCTGGTAAATTTGCCTGCTGTTGTAGTGCAACTTTGGCAACAGATTTTCCCCTCATATCATCTGTATTGTAAGAATGAGGAAGAAACTTGTCCCGTGAAGGATCCCAAACTGAGTCATTATATCCAAAAGGAGATATTACCACCTTCTTCCTGGAATAACCAGCCGCCCCATATATTATCGCTACCAATGAAACTAATATATTGAGAAAATGGCGTACGGATGGGCTAAGGACAAAACAAAAACTGCTTACCTGTGAGTATCTAAGGCAAGTTCCAATCCATGATCGAGATTACTAATTATTTGGTCTTTAGAATGTATAGATGACATTACCACGACTTTATTTGAATAAACAACTCCAGCCTGCAGGTCATATACATTACGGAATTAATCAGTAATTAGCTAATAAACTAAGAGGCCAATATTAACTAAGAAAATGATCACCTTTAAAATGTTTACAAGATGTGGTTTATTATTGTCTTGCATGCGATCATGACGGTGAAGTTTAGCAGGATCTAGTCCACACAGTGCTAACTTATCAGGTGACTCAAGACACTACAAAGGTATAAACGTATAATCAATTATAGAACTTGGTTCGCGTCACAAAATAAAATGCCAAGACTTTACCTGAGAATTAAGGGTCTGGCATGTCAGAATTATTCTAGTTGCAGCAAGTCCCTGAATGTTTAAACAGTTAAAAAAAGATTTACTATGCAAAGCAATATGTATTATGATTTTCACCTGATTAACAAAAACCTCCCAAAAGAGTGGTGCAACAATTGAAGTTTCCCAGTTATGTATATGTAACACATCAGGATGCTTTCCTGATTTCAGTATATAATCCAGTGATGCACGAGAAAAATAGGAAAATCTGTCAGCATCAAGTGAACAGCAAATTAATCCTATAACAAGATATCATGAGAGTTTATCATCTAAATGATGATCGCCTTAATCATAAGTGGGTTACTACCGTTCAAAATCATTTGGGTAGCCATAAATCTTCTCCTTGTTGAAGAATGATGAGTAGTAAACAGGCTGTATAAAAGTAACTCCTATGCCATTGACAACACTGTAACAATAGTAAACCACATCTGGTCAAAGCAAGCATAACTGCAAGAAAAAAGGTTCGATACATAGTCATGGATAAAGAAATTCACCCAGTCCAAATCTTGTTCCTGTGCAATTGACCATCAAAATGTGAAACAAACTCTGCCTCAATTTCTCGTAATGAATTGACTTTTTCAAGATTCAGGCTTGCATACCTGTTTAGAAAACAAACATTATTCATTCATCCAAATGTCAAATATATATAATGCACATAACTGGGAATCTGGGATAAGAAAAGAAAATAAAATAGAATAGTTACTTAGGTAAGATCACTTCAACCAAATTTCCTTGTCTTTGCAGCACATGAGATAAGGAACTCACATATGATGCCAAAGATCCAACAGAGGCAACTGGTTCCATTTCAGTGCATATGTTGATTATGTGGAAACATTTCCTGTAAAAACAGAACGTTATCTATTTTAATCGGCTTCGAGCTATCAATTATCTATCATAACTTTGTGGTATTTTAAATCATTTCTATGAAGTTTATAACTTGAGATACCTGTGCAGTCAGCTAAGTGATGTATCATGACATATGGTAACAATATATATAAAAAATATAGTACCGAGTTAGTTGTGATCTTGATATATTACATTTTTCTTTTGTTTGAAAAGTGACGGAGTTCTGCCAAAACTTCAGCGTCACTTTTAGACATAACGTCGGAGAAATAATCAGCTACTCTAACTTTTGTATCAGTGACTATACTTCTAAAGCCAGATGCCTCTCTTGTGTCAATAATCCCTGTCAGAACCATCGAGTCTATCCTAAGCAGCAGTTCGGAGCTGATTGAGAATGGATCTGGTAAAAATTATAAAAATGGAGACTTAGCATCCGAGACAATATTTCACTTCAGGATAACAATTAATTTTCAACCGATACTCCAAAACTGATAATAATTCAACATCCACATTCAGAATATTACAATGATTGCAAATGAAAGCACAATGTGATCACCATATCTCCTATAACAAAAAACTATAGAGCCTAAAACATTTTACGGTTTTATTACCTTGTTCACTGGAAGCATGTGGTTGATCCTCCAGCTGTTGTATCTTTTCAAGCAAAGCTTTTTGTTCCTTCTTCATTTCATCCAGCTCTTCTAAGGCTTGGACACGTTGTCTGTTTAAGTACATGATATCTGGATAAGGTATCGAGCACAAAATAACCATGGAATGTTAAGTTGGTATATTAAGATTATATATGAAAGTCTGGGTATATAATGACTGACTCCGTTGAGCTTCTGTGAAAAGACGCCAAATATCATTCTGAGTTGTTCCAGATCCATCATCCGTCGTGGACTGAAACTGGTCCTATGTAGTAGTATAAATTCACTCAATTCAAAACGAGAAAGGCTAGAAAAATCAGGTGCTAAAAGGAGATGATGGTTACCTGATTCAACTCTATGTTGTTATGACTTTCTAACCTGGTGAAAAAAAGGCACATGTGTTTTGAATCAGCCATAATGCATATATAAATAGATGCTTACACCTCAAAGAAAACAATAATTATCCCAAACCTTACTAATCTTATAAAATTAACTTTATTGATTATTAAATGACATATTAACTACCTTCCCCTGAAGATAAAACAAGTATAATTGTGGGATACACTCCCTTTTTTACCCATCTCTGTCCATCTTTATTTTACGAAATATTAGTACAAGATGATAGATGCAATCAAACCACCACCAAATGGCCTAGTGGTAAGGCACTTAACCTCCTCACAAGCCATTTAGGTTTCAAACCTCACTAGGTACGCATTTGGGGGTAGCCGCGTACATGTGAGTCAAAGACTCTTCCTCCGTGGACGTGGTAACGTGAACACGGAAAACCTCATCCATCTACCCTTTTTTTATGATAGACGCAATCATTAAATAGTTAACTAATCCTAATTGAAGTTAGAATTAACCTATAGTAATGCAGAGGAGCATTTCATCATCATTGGCATAAACATATAAAGAAATGCTAATTTACTAACCCAAAGCAACAAAGGGGTCGATTATGATGATGCTTAGGAGAAATACGAAGTGGTGTGGTATAAACATAATGAAGATGAACCGTAGCAGCTCTAAGTAAAGCCTCCATCTAATTAATATCAAGAAGACTGATGATTGCCAGTTGACAACACAACAAACAACAGTCTTAATTTAGTGGTTGGAAAACAAACAAACAAACCAGTGTGGATAATGTTCATGCTACCTGTTGCACTAACTTGTTTCATTATGTTTTCATTGCCGTAAAAATCTATTTTAACTACAGTATAATTTATTTATTTTTTCCTGAACGTTAATCTTTAATATAATAAAGGAACAGAAGAGAGATTTACATATCAAAAGTTTTTAATATATAACTCACAACCACTTATTTTTCTATTAAGAATAAAATGAGAGATTAATTAATATTTAAATTAAAAACTCAATTACATCAAATTTTTTTGTAATTTAAACAAGGAATTAGGCTGTCGTCACACGTTGCGACGGAATTAATTAAAGCCTGGTACTCGTTTTGAATTATTTTTTGTATCTGTCACGTTGTGACGTGGGCATTTTATAAAATGTTAATTTGGCGGTAATAAAATTAGTTCGTGTAATTGTATTTTAAATGATAATTAATAATATGTTTGATGTTAATACTTTTTTTCCCCTTAGTATAAGCAAGGGATTTTGTTCTAAAAAGTCGATAATCATTGTGTCGAAGTTTAAGATTTTATGTTGGTACAATTGTATTGGATGAATATCTTGACCTTCTTTGCATTACTACAAAATCAAAAGCCTACAATAAATGTTCTATTAATGTAGCCGAAGCCGTAACACATGGAGTCTTTGAAACTGGGTGTGCAAATATTTGATCATCTAAATCTGATATTTTTGTTAATCCTCTCGGATGGTTTTTTTTTTTTTTTTTAATTTTGTTTAATTTTTTTAATATAGAAACATGCATATTAAAGAAGTCGAAGCATTTTATTAACCATCTTCACTATATTTATCATCTAAATCCCTACAGTTGGAAGATACTGCATAATCTAGTTTCACAACAAATACAAATTCCCCTAAATACAACAACATCCATATTCAAAAACCCTTTTAAAAATGCATTTTCTAGTAGTCCAAACACCCTTGGAAGTTGAGTTTCACAGTAAACCTAAACACCCCTAAAGATAGCACTAAACGATTCCTCTACGTTGTTGCTTGCAAAAAATGTTGTTCACTTGCATAATTGATCTGATTGTTATCCAGGACATTCTATTTCGGGCAGTTTCACCTGGAAGGAGAGTTTCACTTCATAATGTGCATATCATATCTACATCAGATTTCCATATGATATATCTTATAATCAAAGGAACCAAAAGCTTTTTCATTATAGAAGAAAGTAATGATCTTCTTTCTACTGGTAAATTCGAAATAATTGCTTAGAGTATTTAAGTTCAAGTGACTTGTACAACTCGATCACCTTTAAGTCATACATTTCCAATTCTTTCACTGTTTTGTTCAAATCGCCTTCAGAGTCTCCATTTATCATAATTTGCCCAACATTACTACCCCTACAAAATCATAAATAGCTAATTTGAAGTACTAAATCATGAATATTCAAAATAAATATTTGGAAATGCCATCATGTATTATAGAAATATGCTAAAATAAAAAATTGAGAGGTCTAATTTCATATGCTTTTTAGATGTCATTTAGCCTCTAAACTTGTGTATATTTGATCATATATTGCCCTCAATTGCTTCTTTATGAGTTTTAGGTACTTGGGAGAACAATCGCTGAAGTATACAAGTTTTGGGCTCGATTGGACGAAGAACGAAGAAAAACAACAAATTCAGCAATGCGACATGCATCTCTGACGTGGTCACCAAATGTGCCTAGAAAGTGCAAAATAAAATGGAATTGCGATGGGTCAGGGTGTGGAGACGCCCTTCAACGACGACGTTAAATGCTCTTGGACAGCGTCACAACCATAAAGTAACGCCGTCACACAAAGGCGGTGGACAAACGAACCCCTAACTGAACGGCGAGCTGACGACATCAGAGCTACAACCTGCCTGCGTCAGGATCAATTTTCTATATATATAAACACATATTTTTCATTATTGGTGTGTGTTAATACAAATAAACCGTAAAAACGTTTATTAATATTTTGCGATCTCTTTGTGTTTTGTTGATAACAAATATAATGTTATCTTAAGTATAATTATAAGGATACATGTTATTTTTGTAAAGCATTTACATATAGCCATTTAAATACAAAAATGTAGTAATTAAGCATTTGTTGTAATAGTTTATTAGGATGGGTAAAAACCATAACCCATGGACCATAACCCATGGATCTTAACCCATACCCAAGTAGACTAGATATAATGTATACTTAGATACATTTACTCTAAAGAAAACCCATGGACCAACCCATAACCCATGACCCATAACTAAAAAACCCATGGGCAAAGAGGAGCGTTCCACGGATCCCTAGGATTACACTAGACGGATCCCAAGTGGAAGGGATCCGTGGGATCCGGGGAACAGTGAATATTTTTGCCTATAAATAGAGAGCCATTTCTTCATTCTAACTCATTCCTCTTCTTACTAAATCTCTCATACACTCTCATTCTCTTCTAACATATAGATCACTTGATCTAGAGAGTTGTTCTTCTTTCTTTCTATTTGTGATCCTCATATAGGTCCTTCTCTAAGGCGAGATCACGAGCATTCTACAAGTCATCCAAGCAAGGGGTCCTTGTTAGGAATTAGAAAAACTCCATGTGAAGATGACCCAATAAGAAGAAGCTCGGTTCTTACATGAGTTTAGAGCCATATGACCCTTTGTATTCTATAATATCAATCAACAATGCAAAAAATTCACACTTCTTCTCCCCCTCAAGAATTGCATACGGAGTTGCCATTCTTGATTAAATAAGTGAAAATCATCCGAATGTTCTATTCACACTTCTCTCCCGCAAAATAAGCACATGATGTCGCCATCTTCATTATAATCGAGCAAGTGGAATGAGAAAACACTCAGTGGTAGCCCGGTTCACTTGATAACTGAAGCGCATGGAAAAAGTATGAAGCATGTTGATGAGCATGGTCATAATAGAGAAGATTTCTCTTCTTCAAAAGATAAAGCGCACTGACACGTACACTTTTCTTTTCTTTGAGGAACGAGGCATGAACTGTTGTGTTCATACGTCATAAGAAGATTTCTCTTCTTCGGAAGATAATGCGCACTGAAACGTACACATTTCTTTTCTTTGGAGTACGAGGCCTGAACTGATGTGAACAGACGTCATAATGTTGAAGTACGAGGCCTGAACTGATTGTGAACAGACGTCATAATCTCTCTCTTTTCTGCTCTCTTAGCAAAACATGTAATCATCCCCATTATCATTCTGTAGGCTCTTTGTCGTGACAGCTGATGGAGAAAACCCAATATAATGAATTTGACCCTGAAGTAAACTACCCCGAACTCGTGACTTAAACTTGCACATATGTAACAAAGAGCGGTGCCGATTTCCATTAGCATCTCTAAGTACTCTTGTCACACCCCCAATTTACCTGTTTTGCAGCGGAATGGAATTCCTAGGGATTGACTGTCATAGCACCACATCACAGTTATATTGAACGACCTAAAGTGTCGTTTTAAAAACACATCGTTGGATATTTCATAAAAACATTCAAAGTACAACATTCGGTCCCAAAAGGTTTACAAAGTTTGCGGAAATACAATTATGTTACAAGTCCAAACGATGTTTTTGAAATAAGTGTCATAATGTACATAATGTAAGTCGACGCCGCGACTCAAAATGTAGGTCCCTAAACCATGTCATGATGCGAATGCCTCAGTTACCTGAAAATACATTGCTAAAAAGGTCAACAATAATGTTGGTGAGAAATCATAGGTTTATGTAAATGTTTTATACGACTACACAAGTATAGATCAGGCATGACAATCAAGTCACGTAAAAATGTTACAATTGCAATAAGTCCATGACACCGAAACTAGACAATTCATAATGTATGCCCCTGCAGAGTGTTTGCCAGACAACTCCGTAATGTTATAAAATGAAATGCATCCGTATGACTAGTTGGGATTCACCAACCCGGATGGAGGAGTCACCCTCGATAGATCTATCCACTCATCCTCGCTTCAAAATTAACGGTTCATGTTCAGGTAATGGGAATGGGGACTTTCAATTGGCAAATACGGTAACTTAAGCAATGTAATGAATTTAATGTACTTGGTATCGTAATAAAATGATGTGCAATGTATTCTCCCCCGTAGGTTTGAAAATAATTAAAAGCATGCAACGGGGCTATGAAAACTCACTTGGTAAACTGGAATAATGGCAAAAGTGAGTACACCGAGGTATAATGTAATGCGTCAACCGGGACCTATTACGAATGATATGACATGTAATGAGTTGCAATGTAATGTTATGATATGCATGCACTACGTATGTCATTTATACCATTTGCGAGTTTTGAAAATAATACTTTTCGTCGAAAATACTCTTTTGACGTCTTGACCCTTCAAAAATCACTTTTCAAGTTTTTACGTCAAAATGTCATCCTACAATGGTTTTATAATGATTTTTGGCGAAATTACCACTTTTCGTTGCAAAACAATGTCGTCGGAAAAATCATGAAATCAACAAAAATGGCTTCGGAAAACTAGCCGTAAAACGGTGTACGTCGATCGTTAGAGAACGAACTCGACGGTTTTGGAAAGTTTGTATCGATATCTAAAAGTTTCAGTTCAGGAGTTTTCGTCCAAAAGGTCTCGATCATAAAGATATTAAGGGCTAAAGATAGTGATTTTTGCTAATTGCGTGCAGAAAATAAGTTTCGGCCAAGTTTGAACATCCGTAAATAATTTACTATGACTCCGCTTGACAAACGGCTTTTTGTTTTGAAAAATATGGCCGGTGAACTTGATTTTACTAGAAGACAATTTGTTCCAAAAAGTTTTACATCATGGTTAAAAACTGCCGCAAACATAGCCCTTACAGCTAATAGAATACTTGTGACGTAAAAATATTATATATTTTCAGAAAATAATAGTTACGGCAACTTTATAAAAACGTGCATATATTTGTCGTTTCAAATCCGTTTTCTACGTAAAATATGTCCTTAGCTTCGTATCGAAGTAAACTAATATATTCTTGATAAGTCGGAATAATTTGTGAAGCTTAAGGCTCGTTTTTGACCCGAAATATGTAAAAACTGCTTGCTGTTTTTCAGAAAAAATATTTATTTCGTCGTAAAACTTTAAAAATTCACCACGGCTTCGTTATAACTCCGTTTTTATCCGTTCAAAAGGCCACGGATTCGTTTTAAAGTATATTTTCTAAAAATCAAGGCCAAAGTTTCGTACAATCTGTTGGTTTTTCCAGAAATTCGAATTAAGGACAGAACCAAACATATAGTTATCGAAAATAGTTTTTCTCGGACAAAACCTATTCTAATCCCTTCAAATCAACTCCAAAGCTAATCTAATCCTACCATACACCTTCTTAGGGTGCCATGGGTTCCTAATCACCATCAAGACCAAAGATTACCATGGGAATAATTATAGGATGACTATAAATATAAATATAACTCTAAAACCATGAAACAAAATGGTATAAATTACATATCATGCATACCACCTCCAAAAATGAAAAGAAACATATGAAATGAAAAAGGAAACATGAAAATGAAGTAAACAAGCTTACTAGTGATAATGAAGAGGTGCTAGTAACAAGGTTATACCTAAATACTCTAGATTTTTATTTCAAAATCCAAGAAAGAGTATACACTAGATTGTTAAACACTTGCTTGAAGAAATTTTTTTTTGATCCCTTGGTGATCTTTGAAGGTGGCCGGTTAGGAGAGGAGAGAAACAAAGAAGAGAAAACTAATTTTACTTAACACTTTGATAAAATGAAATGTATGAGAAATTATTGTTGTTAATTAAGCCTTATAAGTTAAAACACAAACCAACCTCATTAATTGTCCCCTCCCCCAAAGTCGGCCAAGGGGGGAGGGACTAGATATTTTGTTTTTTTTTTTTTTTATATGTATTATATTTGTAAATAATTTGTAAAGAAAGTATAAGAAATTGATAAAATGTAAAGGTAAAAGGTAAAAGATAGACTTTTGGTACAAGTAAGTTTTTAATAGGTCAAAATAGAATGTAATGAGTTAATAAAATTTGTAAAAATACATTCCTTGTGAAATTTGAGTGATAAAATAATTATCGTATAATTTTTAAGAAAAACGACGTAATAATATAATTTTAACGATTTATGTACCAAATAAATTTGAAACACTAGGAAAACTAAAATATAGTTTTTATGAACTAAATATAAGTTTAAAAATACCTCGGGATCATTTTTTTGAAAGTAACGGATTATATATACAAAATAAAACTCACGCGATAAAGATTATTAAATATAAAAATTACGCGTAAAATATGAAATGAAATGTCGTGAATGAATTGATATGATGCAAATGATGTCAATGAAATGTAGACTAATCTTAGTCCATATGAAATGTACGTGATGTTATGATCATGAATTCGCCGCTAAACCTTTAAGGTTACGCGAATTTGAAACAAGTAAACCAAGTTTACTAAAATGTTGAATTAATGAGACATGAACTGTGTCGAGAAATGACCTGAAAGTACGGGTTGTCACAATATCAGTTAGCAGACATCTTCACCAAAGCTCTTCCAAGAGAACGTTTTGAGTTCATACTTCCACGACTAGGCTTGAAAAGCCTTCAACCAGAAACACTCAAACGTCTTCAGGAGAAAGACGAGGAGTAAAGGTCTATGCTCATCTATCTCTTGTATATATCTATTCGAAAATCAAATAGAAAAATATAAAACCTTCAAAATCCATAAAAATCTGAAAAATTCGAAAAATCTTCAAAAAAATATTGTCAATTTGTTATATTTTTTCCTTTCCCGGTTCGACTATATCTACGGTCTTTGTGCTGTCATTCAAAGAATGACACGGGACTTTAGATGTTGTTCGAATTCTTAAAAAAAAAAAAAAAAAGAGAGAAAGAGAAAAAATGGTTTATTGTCATTTCAGGCAGTAACCCGCTTTTTAAAGAAAGAACAGAGCCATTCTTTATCATGTTTTCAAAATTCCATGCTCTGATTCTATAAACATTTATCTGTTGAAAACTAACTGCTTTGAAAAATAACTCAGTCTCTATTCTTGATAATCATCTGGACTTATTTGTCAAAATATCAATCTCTCAATCAAGAACCTATGTCATTGATTGAGGGGGAGAATGATTTCAATTAAATTAAAAAGTTATTTGGCATTCAATTGTTTTCAAAAGATATACATGCATGTTTAATCAATGGAGTTTAAAGTCTCTAAATTCGATACTTATCAGTTAAAACATTTTCATAATCTAGTCACAATTCTCCTTAAAAGCTTTCAAAATCAATTTAAATCTACAGAGATCACAAATCTCAATGATTTGATAATTGTGATCGGGGGAGAATTTGTGATTTAAATTGGACTTAAACTGAGGATTCGGTAAATGGTTTTACAAGGATGTACAAGTTATCCTCCCCGCATGTGACAAACGATTTCAAATTTTCCATTCACATGTTGAGGGGGAGCATCTATCTTAAACCTATGATTTGAAACGTGATCATTTATCTCAATGTGCAGGTTCCCTCTAGTATGTGCAAAACTCTTTTCAAACCTTGAGGCACATATTGAGGGGGAGCAAAAGTATGAAAACCTCATCCTTCCCCAAAATACTTTATCTACTTGATTTGATCAGGGAAGTGAGGTTGGTATCTTTTAGAAAATGGTAATCAAAG
>BPTQ01000003.1:103225445-103277299 GCA_019973895.1 Chrysanthemum seticuspe | reverse complement strand
GATCTTGAAGCCATGGTCGGACCTAACTGAATGTAACAAGAAGAGGTGCTCGGTATGCTTAATGGTTATCAAATATGTGTTTGGGTTTTGATTAAACAAGATTTATTGTTTGTTTATGATTTTTGATTATGGGAGATGGGATTCGATTAGTTTTTGGTTGAGATGAGATTGGTAAAGTCGACTTTGGTGAGACAGAGGCGGATTGTGTATGTTTAGGGAATTAGGATTGAGTGTATTATCATGGGTGTTGGATTTGAGTATTGGACTAGGGTCTCCATTTGATTCGGACTGGGCTCTCGATCCAGGCATCAATGCACAAGCAGTAACACATGTATTTGTATATTTAAGTATTGTTTTATTTTTAAATGGCTTATAATATTAACCATTGGGATATAAATTGTGGTGTGCAGTTGAATCAGATGGAGACAAGGACAAAATCACAGAACCGCTGCAACCAAGACAAAGAAAAAGGAAAACGTTGAAGAGAAATGGTGGATGCGAAGAAGACATTGGGGGGCTGCATTTTTTAGGAGTGTGATTAGGGTAATGCTATTGGATTGTTATTGTACTACACCAAAGTTTAAACATGGGCCTATCAGTTGTTAAGCTTTGCCACACATGTGCCATGGTCATTTATTTTTTTTAAATATTTTTAGGCTAAACATGGATTAAGCAAATTAAACTTTTTTATTCTTATGCTAACCATGTCAGGGGACTAGCATTTTTCGTTTTTTATAAAACGGCGTCATTTTACAGGTTGGGCAAAACATTATATATATATTTGGTTGACTACCTGTTATTCCAATAATAAGTATTTCAAAGTTGATTGCCTTGGAATTATATATAATATATGTAAATGAATGATTTTCCTTTATGAAGTAATAGAGCTTTATCTAAGCCCACTGATAGAAGGTATGCATGACGTACGTATTAACTCAATTCATTTGGTTATATGAATCAATACTATATTTCGTGTAAAAATTTAGGCATGATTTGACGAATAAATCAAATAGAGATTGCTTGATGATCTCAATGCATTCTAACATTACGACACTGACTTAATTTAAAACTTTACCAACATAAGAGAGTTAAAAAAAATTTAATACGGGCTTAATATAATGACAATTAACCAATTTAAATTAAGAAACTTGCAATAATTAATTATCGAGTTAATGCTTTAACGTTTACATTGATACTGTAAAATATTTCATTGTTTTTGTATTGTTGTAATGGATTTTTGTAATTTTTGTATACATTAGAATAATATATTGATTTTCAAACTAAGTTTCTATGGTTGCTACCTTGCTTTATTAACAGTGATTTTCAACTAATTGACACATGCTTTGGAGACGAGCACAATAAAGATCTTTATCATTTATGTTTCTTTGATCTAACTATTATACTATTAACAATGTTTTAAAATGTGTAGTTACACTAGCAATCGAGTTTTTGCACCAAACATTGATCGGAAATATCATATCTTTGTAATATCATTTCTTTGTAATTGAAATTTATATAATTTGCCATCACCGCCGGCTTATTTACTTATTTTATTTAATTTCGTATTTTTCATTTTGTAATTTTTTATGTCGTTTTTTTTTTTAAATTTTTAATGTTTAATTTTATTAATGAAGTATTAGATTGTTTAATGAATGTCACTGTTGAGTGCAAAATTTGTAAATTATAATTATAAAAAAAGTGAGTCCCAAAAAGTGGTGTTATTTGGTATTAATTAAAAATATCTTAAATAGTTTATGTAAATAGGAAAAAAAAAATTATGTACCTAAAATAATAGGAACCTAATGACCAAACATTTAGTTATGAAAAATTAATTAATTATTCTACCAATAGCACGTGTATCACATAGGTTGTATAAAATACCATGAAAATAACACAAAAAAACAAAAAACAAAAAAAAAAAAAAAACAAAAAAAAAAAACAAAAACAAACCAAAACAAAAAAACAAAAGCAATTTTGAGAATACATCATCTTCACGTGCCTATTGCACAAACCATAAGCGCATAAAATCGTGCAATTTATAAGAGCCAAAAGCATAACAAAAGTGACAAATAAATATGGAAAATAACGAATATATACATAATTCATATTAAAATATTAAATAAATTACTTTAAATACAAAACTTATGATAACATCAATTGCAATACCTTACATGTAACTACTTGCATACAATATTACGTAAAAAATACGGTTAGATAACATACATTTGAGTTAAAAAAATCGACTTCTACATGCAAGACGAGAAGTTCATACTACAGTTGGACATGTACTTCATTTTTGCAATGCATGATAAGTTGAGATTATGTTCCTTGCTTAGTTTTAATTTCTTACGAGAAGACTCATTATTTATTAATGTTAATTTGTATTTATGTTTTCCTTTCGTATAATTGATTTGAAGTAAACATGTTTTGAAAATTATGATCAATTTAAAAGAACACGGTTATTACTAGAAATCAATTTCAGATAGCAAATGATGATTTTTGTTAAGGATCAATAAAGATCAACTACCTACCGAGGCAGCCTAAGTTATACATTTTTGTATATTTTATCCTCACCATCATCATAACAACTCAGCAATTTACTCAAACATTACACAATCAACAATTAAATGCAATTAGACACAATCGGTGCATCGCAAAAAACAAAAAACAAAAAAAAAGAGCCAAAAAAAAAAAAAAAAAAAAAAAACAAAAAAAAAAAACAAACAAAAAACCAATTTTGAGAATACATCATCTACACGGGCCTATTGCACAAACCATAAACGCATAAAATCGTGCAATTTATAAGAGCCAAAAACATAACAAAAGTGACAAATAAATATGGACAATAACGAATATATATATAATTCATATTAAAATATTAAATAAACTACTTTAAATACAAAACTTATGATAACATCAATTGCAATACCTTACATGTAACTACTTGCATACAATATTACGTAAAAAAACATGTATATATTCAACCCTTAACCAATCGGTACAACGCACGAGGTTTTTGTAGTCATCTACAGTAAAACTGAAGAAGCTATAAACTAAAATAATGATAACATTATTAGCCATCTAAATAATAAATAAAATGCAAATTCTCTAACATGTATCTAAATACCATCATATACAACATTATTGGTAAAAACATGACCTCTCAACCACTAGACCGGGCATCGCACGGGTTGAATGAAGCCTCGTATATATAATATCACACAATTGCATGACCCAATAAGAATATCAGATTTATATAGTATTGTATAACATAGAAAGATTAGTACATGAAAGTTATGAGATTCTATTCTACAACAAAGACGAAAGAAATCGAAACAAAGCTTGATTTAGCTCACATTGCCCAAGCTAAACCTCCATAGTTAACAATAATTAACATCTTCGTCAAACCCCATAACACCAACATCTGCAATGATATAACAATAATTAACATCTTTAGAAGCTTGTAAATCATATATGCCACCACATATAAAATAATAACATCACTAAACCTAAAAGTGCTTCAAGTCAATCCGAACAAAAACTGGGCCATTTTGACCCGAACCACATACGTAACCAATACTTATTTTTAACCTCTTTCTTAAACGCTATTCAAGTAATGGTTCTTACCTCCTCCTACAGAAGCGCATTAATTAGCATTTGTAAAAGAAAGCATACCCTAGGACTCCTGACTAGAGACCATGTCAATGTCTCGTAACTTAGCTGGCCTTGGAACTAGAATTTGAGGTTCCATAACTGAGTTGGCCTTCTTTATTGCATCCCTAAGTGAAAACCTCACCCGAATTTAACCACAACAGTATGTTTGTTTGCTGCAGCAACTGTAACTATCTTTGACTTCAAGAGCTGACCCTATGTGGTGTTGCTTGGGTGTCAACGGATGTATAGCCAAGTTGACCCTCTATAAATCTTGACAACATATATTGATATAAGAAATTATTTCGCCTATATTTTTAGAGATAAAGTGAGTGTTCAACTTTTAATTACCTCGGTTTGAACCCTAGATGAAGAACTCACCATCCTCTGTGGCTACAACCGTGTGATGTTTAGCCGCTGCAATTGCTTTGACCCAACAATGGAATAAGTCCTTAAATTGCGACATGGTGTGCGTCACTGACGAAGTTGGAGTCGCTAAAGTGTCGCTAACATGTCGCCAAATTGCGACATGTATGTATGTGTCGCAAAAAAACGTCGCTAAAAGGCCTTTTTCTTGTAGTATAACTAGTTTCCGTTTATCACAAGTAGGGGAAAAGATTACACGACGAAATTAAAAGCAGTCTTGTAAACCAAACGCACGTTATTTCCAGGCAGGATATTAATAAGTCTTAATTCATTTCTCGACAATACATGTTTATTCACTTGTTAAACATTCCATTAATCATGAACAACTAGTACAGTTGTAAAAGAATAAAATAAATAAATAAATAAAAAATCCACACTATATTTTCACTTAAAAGTTAAATGGACAAACAAACCTTTAATTTCTAGTGTAAAAAAAGTCTGCATGATCCAACCACTTCGTGAAAATATCGTAAAACAGTTTAAAGCCAAATAAATGAACAGAATAGATAACTATTAAGCTGGTCAGCTTTTGATGATCCAACAATCAGTATTCGTTTGGATGATGAGAATCAAAACCAACGAGTGACTGACAATAATTAACGTTGGTCAGGACTGTATTAGTAGACCCGCATTCACTTCCCATGAGAGATACCGTTGACCTATCGAGCTTGACTGACCATGGATAGTGATAGTTTTGAGCTGCTGGTCCCGTATTTGATGAAGACCGTTGCATTCTAACAGCTCTTGGGACGTTCCTTCCTTCTATCGATGGACGACGTCTAGAAGACTGCCTCTCATAGACTGTATTACTATCGGCTGGCCGCTGCTTGGGGGCACTATGGGATCGTGCTTTAGCCCTTGACGATTTAGTGTTAGCCATGTAATTAGGGAACTCATAGAGTGATTCAGCATATTCAGGTTTTGAGTTTGGGCTAGTTTGGCCGTTCATGAATGAAAAGTCCTCAAAATGATGACCAAACCCCCTTGGACATGGTTCGGATGGTGCGGGCGAGACAGGTAAGGAAGCTCGTTCTCTGGAATGGCTTCTTCGAGTACTTCTTGTGTCCATTTCAACAATCTTGATGTGTTCTTCTAATACGTCTTGAGCTCTAACACCATGATAGAATTCTGACTCTGGCCACCCTTGATACAAATTAATTCCATCGTTACTACGCCTTCTCCTAGCACAAGCTCGGGCTTGAACCGACACCAATGCCTGCATACACCGCAGCGTTGCTGTTGCCCGTTTCCTCACCAAGTGACCCCTCACCAACGCTTGCAACTTCACTAGTCCTTTCAAAGCAAACAAAGCCTTTCTTGCTAAGTATGACCTAAAATATGATTGGATCTTTGTAGCAGCTGCATGTTTGAGAATCATGGCTGCTGTTACAGCGGCGGCATTTGCAGCGGCTGCATTGGCAACGGCCACCTCCATAGAATGCTTCTTCTGCTCGTAATTCTCAAATTCTTGCACCGATGAGGGTGGTGTGGTGATTTTGTCTATCGAATTGGTGGTCGTAGTGTTAGGTGTGGCTGAAGCCCGTCGAAAGCTCCATCTACGCTTCTCTTTAGGGGTTGTCGGTGCGGCGGAAGTGGGTGATTTTGGGTGTTCATGGGCGACGTGTTTGTCTTTTTTTCCGGCCAGCAAGTTCTTGATCCATTTGCTTGTCTTCCCCATTTCTGTCCAACTATGTCAAAAACTGAATAATTTGTAGATCTAAAATTCTCTTATTAACTGATTACCAACTTGCTCCCAAAAATACATTATGAGTTTTTAGCATTATTAGCCAATTGGTTTTTGTATACGGTTCATGCAATTAATATTTTGTCTTGTTTACAAAGATTTCATTGAGATTTTATTCCCTTTAAGAATTGACCGTGAGCATGTTAAAAATTTTTTTTCCCTTCCAATAAATTTCATAGACATGGATGTGAACAATTATATAAACTACTTATCTATACTACATATAAAAAGTGTATGGTTTACCTTGAAAAGTAAAATTTTAAAAGTCAAAGGTGAGAGAAATACATAGTGTAATTAATACTCTTATTAAAACACCCAATTACTTAAAAGTACAATAATTTATTCACATTGTACAACTTATTAAAAACATATCTACCAGATTAAAAACAAACAATTAAAACACCCTTTATTAGAAAGTACAATAAAAATTTCACAATGTACAATTTAAACAAACTACAACATAATCCAAAATATAAAATAATTAAACACACTAATTAATATTATTTTTAAAACACCCTAAAATGAAAAGTAGATATTATTATACACATTATACAAATTAATAAAACATACAAAGCTTCATACAAGTTAACAAGTTGATGGTATATATAGTTTTGAAAACCGGACCAAAGGGTTCAACCAGGAACCGGTGTCGCCACCGGTTCGGCTAACAAATAAAAGCCATCCGAAAACGAACCTGAGAGGACCCATTGAAACCGATACAAACTGGTGGATTTAGGTCTCATCGAGATCTATTTATCCGGTTAATCGTCACAGGGTACCCGCCGCTGAAACGTGCTAATACTCTGCTATACTATATATAAAGGAAAAACTAAAAATTAAAAAATGAAAAGCTAAAAATAAAAAAAGAAATGTTGAAAACATATATTTCAAAAGGAAACTATTAATACACATCGAAAACCGATTTGACCCGGGACGCTTCAAACCAGGCGAGTTGACCCGGTTTAATTTGACCCGTTTTTTACCCAACCCATCGGGTTGACTCGATTTAAATCGACCCGTTTTTCGACCGGAACGGTTCAACCGGTTGAACCACCCGGGTCGAACCGGGTTTCAAAACATTATGTTTAATCCCCAAATCTTCAAACTTTTATTATTTTTCGTTTATAACCCATAAACTTTTTTTTATCACTAAACGATCTGTCGCTATAAAATTCCGTTGCTATGCACGGGCACTCGTAATCCATAAACATTTAAAGTCTTGAGTGAACTTTTTGGTAGCAATATTACATAAATACTACTAGTATTTAAACTAAATCACGTTCTTTATCCAAAAAATAAAAACTAATTCACGTTATTTAGCAAACAATAATTAATGACTATAATGCGCTATCTGAACAAAATCACTAATTTTCATTAATCTGAATATGGTAAGGAAATCGCAAGATCGCATACACTTCGTTTGATTTATTTTTTGGAGGGGAAAACACACTACAGTACTTAAAAGTTTACACGCAATAATAAATTTGGTCCACAATAAATATTCATAGTTTGTAACTTATCGATGAAAGAGAGATTTTTAGAAAAAAATATCATACTGATAAAATTAACAGTTGACACCCTATATTAGAAAATAAAAAGCATAATTTTAACAAATATAAGAAATTGAAAAAAGTTTACTATTCTATGCAAATTGCCATATAATTGGAAGGTCAACATCTTTAAAGTGAAATGAAAATTAAAGATGAAGGATTGCATATTCATAGGTAACAAAACTAAACTTAATGACATCTTTAGATTGTGTTTGTTGTTTTTATTTGTATATGAAGACTATAAAGAAAAATGAAAAACGATATAGTAAAAGAAAGTGGATGGGCATCTTTGCCAGCCTGAAGATTCAGTCATGAGATGATTAATTGGAGGGACATTAGTATGGAAGACATTACCATGTTCAAATGTCTACTGACCCCAACTTATACATGCTAACATGCTATTATTCATCTTCCAAATCTTAATTAATGAGCATTGGTCCACTCCGTGCCAAAATATATTTGTATTTATTTATATGTCTATTATTTCTTGCATGAAGGGCCCGTATTAAAATTTGATAAGGTTTCAAACTTCGAAGTTCATTTTGTGCGTCAAAAAGTCTTTATATAAAATATACTTAGGGCAGGAAGAATTTCAGGGATTTGAAATGATGCAGAGAATAAATTCAAAAAATTAAAATTTGAGTGAGAAATTTATTAAATTTTATTATTTGGTAGTGCAAGAGAATTGAAGAAAAAATATCACAAAACTCTTTTCTTTTTATCAACGCTGCAAAAATCGGCCGATTAATCATTAATCAGTCTTATACCTTATTGATTTTTGAAAATCGGTGAAAAAAATCGGCATGAGAAAAAAACGGCCACTAATCAGTCAAAATTGGCCGAAGAGGTCAAAAATCGGTGTAATCTAAAAAAAATAGTAATTTATGCATTGTAACGTATAACGTACAATGGGCCTCATAATCAGAATTGAAGCCTTTTATTGAGGTTTGAAAATATAGTAGACTTGTAATCAGTTAAGATCTTTAGTTTGTCTCTAGAAACACCCAAAACTTACAGGAAATGCCAATTCGATTAATCGCCGATTAATCGATGTAGGGTGATCGACCGCCCGACTACCAATTTACGATTTTTGCAACATTGTTTTTTATTGAAAAAACTTCTGAATGAAAATGGACTTTTTGTTTTCTTCCCCCACATTTGTAAAATTAACAGCGCCACTCAACCAAATTGGAACCAACCTCATAATTCTGCATTATATTCTATTTTTTTTTTCTTAAATACTTTTACATACCGAGTTAAAAATAGGAGATTCATTGTTTTGATATAATGATTTTGGAGCCAACAATGCAAGAGTAGTCTCCTTAGCAAAATGAGACCGCAGATGATTCCAAGCAACCTCCTAAACAGTCCTTAACGTATACATTTCCTTGGTCAAAACAAATTTTTTATCATGTATTACCCCACTGACACCAAACTTAAATGAGTACATCACCATCTCACCCCCTTTTACCATGCCAACCCATTCTCAGCACGTCTCTTATTGTGAGTTTTTATGATCAATAGACACCTAAATAGAAGGTTGTTTGCATTGATCTTGATTTGTTATTTTGGCTATGAGATGGTCTTGATTGACCCTCAGCTTTGTTAATCACCTGCAAAGGGAAGAAACATAATAAAACAATTTTGCATATAAATATAATGCAATATATTATTAGAAGATAAATAATGGATCAAATTATGTATTTGGCTAAAACTAACATAGATCACAAAGACATGTATCTATCGAATAAGCGAACATTGATGAATAACATATACCAATCTAGACTTTGTAAAACTTGTGTAATCCTGTGTTGTAAGATCTCCAAGACCAGCCATATACGTAGCATAAGCGAACCTAACATTCAATCTACCAATGATTGCCTGAATGAGCAAAAGTCGTGTTGTTTTATCTCAGTGGTCTATTAGTAATTCATGTTCTCTTATAAAAATAAAATCCAAAGGGTATTTAGAAGGTTGGCCGCATAATAATAAGACATTACAACCTTGCAGATAATATATTAAAAATTTCTACCCATACTTAACATCGTTTACATTAAAGTTCAAATGAATGTTTCCTATCATCAACTCCAACCCGTTTTAACATGCCAAAATGCTTGATGTGACCCCAACCATTTTGATGATAAATGGGGTATATGTTAACAATAGTTTATTCTTAAAGATATTAAGCCATCCAACAGTAGTTTGGTCCGAAATTCATCCTACTTTTGTGCGGCAAATCATATTTTTACAAAGGAAAACTCGTTTGACTAAGATCTAATTACAATGCCAAACAAAAACACTCATGTATCAATATTCATCATGTTGAACACCCTCACATCAAACGGCATAAATAAAATCACCTAATTAGTCATTCTTTATTACCTAATAGCATATAGCAAAGTGGGTTGACAAGAGCTAACCAATAAATGTGATATGCAGACACAGAAGTAGTGGTTCCTAAGAGTTGCATAGTGGTTCCTATGATTTGCAAAGAGTGATAATTTATGTTAAAAAAGTTCCGACTTCAACATATTATAAGTTATCTAACTATAATTTGTTTCTATTTTCATCCTACCCTGGACTAATTAGTATCAACCAAACCATAATCTGAGATCAATTTTTATTTTTAGGCTTTATGAAGACGAAATTGTTTTTTTAAGACGAAGAAAGGTCACGTAGGTATCAAATGTATAGATTGACCAATGTACAACCGAAAAAATATCAATAATATGTTAATATTCAGAATCTGAACCTTTTATTGCAATAAATTTAAACTAAAATGAACTAATTACGATCTATATATCATGATTAATTACCTTCTCTGAAGTTCCGGCCACTGTGAAATCACAAAGGCTAGCCAACTCAACGGTTCTTATATTTTTACCTTGTGCATAATACCTGCACCAAAATACATTAAACAACAAATTAACCCAACTTGTCTAAAATAATTATCAAAAACAACAAATTAGAATGAAGAAACACAAAAACACAAAACTATTAAAAATGAAAATCATATGTACAACTAAAATGAAAATAGCATTTTCATTTTTAACAGTGAACACAAATAGAAGATTCTTTTAATTACTTTATACCAAGATTTTTCATTCCTCAACTTTGACCAAATTTCCCTAAATCAGATTAATTTGGAATCATAATTAAGGAATGCTCTCATGATCACATATCTACTCAAAATTATCGAGTACATGATAATATGTCAGCTATGAGTTTCTACTGCCATCTTAAGCTCGTGCTATCATCCTGTAATTATAAAGTTGGTTTCTAGTAGAAGTGACAATTTGGGTAATAGCTATAAAATAGCAAGCTACTTTCAAAATTAGGCCGACCTGAAAAACTTATTTTATTATTAACATATAAACAAACGTACTTTCAAATTTTGTTCTGACCTCACCAATATGACTGGTTCATACTGATGTAATAATATAATATTATATTAAAACGGCCATATTTTTTCCAATTTTTAACAATTTCTTACATTTTACAAACTCAAATTGAATCTCTATATAAAACACTCTATAGTTATTCACTATTTAACAATTTATTACATTTTAGAAATCTAAAATAGTTTTTGGTTGTCATACCTGTTTCATCAAAGGTGAGACATTAAGGCTGCTTCAATTTCTAAACTTTTTCATTTGCCTGCAAAACCTCAAATAAAAAGGGGAAAATCGGTATTAGATAACGATGATATAAAAACTTAATATTATTATATGGAGTAGAAGCAATAAAAGTCATAGTATACCTTTAAGGTAATAAATCAATGAATATAACATATTATGACTTATGATTAATTTGAGCGGGGAAGGAGAATACCATGAACCAAATAATGAATGGTTATATGCAGTAAAGCATTTTTCCAAAATTTATTAGGATTTGCATATAAAATAATGACCCCTACGTAGCCATACTTGGCTATTGCAATTGAGAGTCCATTTGAAGTTTTCGCAAGTGCATCTTTAGATTTTTCCCATGCTTAGCTAGATCTCCAATATATTCTCTGGTGTTTATGTATAACAATAGCATATCCAAACATGAAAATTGTGTAGTTTTTACCATCTATGATATTAGCACCGGACTCCGAAAAAATAATGTGTAGATACTAAAAGAATGCGAGCAAAGTTAATAAAAATGTATATTCAACGCTCATATGACTCTATTTTGATGATGCAACGGATTCAAGTATTTGGATTGAGTTCAGTTTGATTAGTAGTGAATAACGTGCAACAATTTCCTTGCAATAAAATTAAACAAAACCTAAAAATGTGACCTGATGAATTAAACAAAGTTGAAGTTTATTCGATAACAATTTCTACATTTTAGTATATTAGCATCAACAGGGGATTGAAACTCGAATTTGGTAGAGCTTTGGTGTTGTTGCAGTGTTTATAGGTTCTACTTTTATGCATTACGAATAGGGGAGTAGCGACCTAAGCATAGATGTATTTGTAATACACAAATCATATTCTTCATGGTTCATTCAAACATACAAAAAATCCAACAATTTTAAACTATATCCATTAATACTACCTGCAATGTATTCTTATTTCTTAACATAATTTTGCTTATAATCCAAAATTTCTATCATACTTCAGCTTAAAATTTTATGCGTCGTCAACCAAATAAAGCAAGTAACTACGAACATAAACATGCATACATTTAACCCCTATATCAGTTATGTGGAGCATTATGGACCAAAAATTTATAGTCGGCACACGTTAAGCCCCAAAATTTACAGTTAGCAACATAAGTATTCACACATTCAACGCCAAATCAGATATATGGACCAATTGTGAACACTAAATTAATTGACAGTTAGATACACATTTAACACAATATGGAGCTAAAATGAACCATAAATCAGCAATATGCACATATTTAATCCAATCAAATTTTATGAACATTATTACAACACTATGGATTAACAATAAACACTTAATCAACAACTAAAAGGATTGTTCCTCACTCTCATAACAGATAAACCAAAAGTTGGAATCACTCCTAAACCTTATTCAAGTGTTAGTGATTCATATGTAATAGTTAGCTTAATATGGCTTTTATGTTAGTAATCATGCCAAGGCTTATGTAGAAAGCCCATGAGCCTTGGCTTGTCTAATAAGGAAAGGAAGGGACTAGGAGTGTTTCCCTAGCTCCCTCTCCTATAAATACCTTGTAATAACCCTCACTTGAGGGCTGGTTGTTCAATTTATTCACTTTCACTCTCCTACGCATAACCTTTCATAGTCATACGAGTGTGTGTGTGTGTGTTTATTGTTCATCCGATCATTATCCTTCTCTATTTCTTGCATATTAATGCTCGTGTTACTAATATGGTGACCTAACAGTGGTATCATTCGCCAAATAGTTGGGTGAACATATTTTTTTTTGAAGTTGTTTTTTGTTTTGGGTCGTACGCGTAAAAAGTGTTCCAACTTTGTCACGCTTAAAAATTGATTTTTTACACTTTTAAATCCAAGATTCTTGTCCTTTCAACGTTTTTAGGTGTTAAACTATCTGTTTTTGGCAAAAAGTTTCAAACTTTACGCGTGGATCATAGTTTTTAAACTAGGTTTTGAACGAGGTTCTTGTTCTACGCATAACTGTTTTATATGCTTTGGATCATCAAGTTTCACACTTTTGTGTTATTTTGGTGATATTGAAGCTATTTCATCACGAAAATCTGGTTTAGAAACATCGGTTGGCAAAAATCATTTTTGGCTAATTTCTACGCGTAAGAGAAACCCTAATCTTACGCGTAACTTGTCCTTGGTTTGATCTTCAGTTTCATGGCTTACTCAGTGATTTTATTGCTTGGATAAGCCTGAAAACACTTCGACTTTGGATATCTTTTGCACTGTGATAGTGTAAAAGATCATTTGGGCAAAACCCTAAATTTACGCATAAGCTTAAGCTTACGCGTAGAATTTTTTACGCATAAGATTCATCTTACACCTAAGCTTTGTCTTACGCATAAGTTAATCCTACGCCTAAGTTTTCTACACCTAACTTCTTGTTTACGCATAACTTTAGTGTTTTCTCCTTACTTACGCGTAAGCTAATCCTACGCGTAACTATTGCTGTTACGCGTAACTTTGGTGTTTTTCCGCATAAGTGGTACTTGGCTTTTCTGTGATTTCTACGCCTAAGGATACTTCATCAACAACGTTTCATTCGACTACAAAGATCCATTTAACAACACAAGTTTTCAACATGTCACAACCACCATACTCTAACTATTTTCCTTACACTTATCATCAACAACAACTAAGTCCACAACATCAACAATTTAATCATCAACAACAAATTTATCAACAACAATTTAATCAACAACATACCCCACAACTTGGAGCAATTCCACAACCTCAAATGGTTCAACCTCCACCTAGTCTTCAAGTACAACCTTACACAAACTTCTACAATCAACATCCATCCAGAAATACTATGAAGGAACCAACATGGTTTGGCAAGATGTGTGAAGCCTTAAGCAGCCAACAATCAATTCATGAAGCTGGCTCACTTGATAGACCTCCAATGCTCACTCCCGGAAATTATGATCAATGGGTGATAAGGTTCTTTAGGTTTTGTGATCTAAAGAAGCCACATGGAAAGTTTTTAATGAAGGTCATTATGGAAGGTCCATTTCAGATGCCTACTGTTATCACACCCGCAGATCCAGATGCCAATCCACCAAGAGATGCTGTCACCAATATTGCAACTATCTCCGACCTCACTGATGATGAACTTCTACACTTTGAAGCCGATGAACTAGCAATACAATACATTCTTTTGGGACTACCCAATCCGATCCTTCGAAGTGTTGATGCTCAAAAGACAGCTAAAGCAATGTGGGAACATATTCATCTTCAAATGGAAGGCATAGCACTCAATCAGGAAGACATGGAATCCAAAATCTACTTGGCCTATGAACACTTCATGATTGAACCAGGAGAGACATTAGAGTCTTATCATCATCGCTTTTTAGACATCATTAATGATTTGGACAAACACAACATCATCATGCCTCGAATTGCTGTCAACACTAAGTTCCTAAGTAGTCTTGGTCCGGAATGGGAGAAGTATGTCATTTTTCTCCGTCAAGCTAAGAACCTTCATCATGCTACATACGGATTGTTGTACGACTATTTGAAGCCTCACCAAAAAGAAGTTGACAAAGAAAGGACTATCCATGGACTCCCGACTTCACAGTCAATTCCTGATAATCAACAACTTGCTTTGTGGGCTCAAACTAATCTTCCTCCTCAAACAGCTCAGCAACCCGCTCCTCAACCAACTGCAACCATTACACCATATGATCAGTAACAGCAACAACCTCAACAAACTCAATTGGTTCCATACAACAACAACAATGCTCAAGCACTTTACAGTGAAGCTGATGAGGACTATGTTGCTTTCGACGAATTGCAACAAGGATTTGTTATGATTGCTAAAGCCTTCGGTCGGTATACAAACAAATCCAACAATCGCATTCGTTCCTCATCCAACACAAGGAATCAAGCTGTTGTAAACAATGGACGTGTTGAAGTTCAGAACCGTGGTTATGGTCGTCAGATGGGAGGTGGTCAAGGGTTTAATGCTATTGGAAGGAATAACCAGGGTGCTCCACAACAACAGAGAGCTCAAGTGGTTGAACAGGGGAATGCTCAGAATGGGGTTAATGGTCTTCGTTGTTATAACTGTAATGAAAAGGGTCATCTAGCTAATGCATGTCCTAAGCCGAGGACAAGAGGCAGTGCTTATTTCAAAGAGGCTTTGCTCTTGGCTCTTAAGGATGAAGCTGGTGGAACTCTTAACAACAAGGAACAGAGCTTTATGGTAGATGCAGACTCTGATGATGACATGGAAGACTTGCAGGCTAATGCAGCAGTGATGTTGATGGCACAAATGCAAGCTCTACACATGAGTGATACATGCCCAGTGTATGACACTGATGGCTTGTCTCAGGTAGCTGAACAAACAATTATCATTAATGATCTGATCTCTCCGCCAACATCTGCATCTGACAAGGATCAGAGTGTTCAACATGAGCCTTCTACATCTCATTCCGAGGATCCACCGTAGTTATATTTGATGATCAAGATGACCTTATGGTTACCATTGATGATCAAGTTGACTCCGTGGTTATACTTGAGGATCTAAATAATGACCATGTTGAGACTCACGTTGAACAAAATGATTTTTTGTCGGATCCAGAATTTGAGCTCAGGACCTTAGTTAAAGACCAGCAATCCCGAGTGGAACATTATCATGATGTCAATACAAAATTAAAAGCTGAAAATGCACTGTTAATTAGGGATAATGAATGCTTAATTCGACAAATCAATTTTTTTAAAACTCAAGAAAACCGTGAAAAAGGTTTTGAAGTCGCTTTTGCTAAATCTCATCAAAATGAAAAATCATTAGAACGACAGATACGTGATCTAGCCGCTTCCAAGAATGCTCTGTTGTCTCAAATAGAATAACTGAAACATGAACATAAAAAACAACTTAACGCTCTTACTTTGGAAACTCAAAAAGCCAAGGCTGAGTTGTTAACTTGTCAAAAACAGTTCTCTGAGTACAAACAGCATTCCATGAAACGAATAGATAACTATCTTGAAGAAATTGTCGACTTACAAACCAAAATCAAAGAGTTTCGAAATGTTGTTTACAAACATGGTGAGTCAATCACAACCATTCAAAAGTTTACTTTTAAACCTAATCCAAATGGATATGGACCAATTCTTGCTGATTACAAACCTAAGTTTTCGAACAGAGCATTCAAACCAAATCCTGATGTTTACAGTGCAGAACATAGAATTGATGATTCAATTATGACTGTTGTTGAATATAATCGCATGGAGGAATTAGATGCAGATGACGAGAGTCGGTCAAAAATGGAAAATGTCGTTTATAACAAACCATTTAACTATTCAAAAGCCGTTACTTTTGTCAAACAACAAGATACTTCTAACAAACCTTTTGTTATCACACCAGTCTCTGAAGTTAGTCCCAAACACAATGGTGCACAAATTAATGGTCCTTTACCTTCACTTAGTGAAGTTAAAACAAAAGCCGAAAGTTGTAGCGTTATAAAATACTTTGACACTTTCTTATCTGACCTAAAAATTTTGGAACGTGAGATTGAATTTCATTCTGAAATAAAAGTTAAACATTTTCAATCGCCAATGGCGCGAGAACATCGAGACATTCTTCAGAAAATACCTTTACCCCATGTTAAAAATTTGAAAACTTGTGCACTATATTGGGAAAGGGATTTTCACAAGGAACTTGGTCTCATGAAAACCGTTTTCGAGAAAACAGAAACATCGATTTCAAATACTAAACGTAAGAAGAAATTGTTGAGAAAAGATGTTGATCGACTCTTGGAAAATGTTATCTGTGCTGATATCCATAATGTTGTGTTATTACAATCTGTTGCATATACATCTGATCCTCTCTCTGCTGATATTGTTGATTCTGTTGAAATTGTTGTGAATACTGATAATGTGCTTCAAATCGCGTCTTTAAAAGTTGAAAATGAACGATTATTAAACGAACTTTCAAATGCAAAACGTCGTCTTAATTGGTGTCAAAAGGATATTCACGATCAACAACTTGTTTTTCAAAACAAAATCGCCAAGTTGCATGCAAAAAATCTTAATCCAAAATTTGAGCAACTGGATGATCAAAACGTGTCTTTTAAGTGTCAAATCTCAAAATATGAACATGAACTTTCAAAAGTTAAACAGGAATATGGTGTCATATTTGATTTACTCAAACAGACTCGTGATGAAGCATCAAACGAACTTGATCATCATCTTGCACACACTAAAGAAGTCATGAATTTTGCTGGAAATCTTCGTTCTGAAAATCAAGATTTGGTGCACACTATCATTAAGCTAATGGAAATGTTAGGAAAGTATGAACAAGTTCAGCCTAGCATCATTAAGAGAATTGTACATGTAACACTTAGCAAACGTGAACCCATAATGCCTACTGACAAAACACAAGATACTAATGTGTTTCCCTCTACTGAAACAGGAATAGTTGCCTCTTTTCCCAACGTCCGCACTTCACAGCCTAGGAGCAATACAAGGAAGCATAGGAAGTTGCGACCTAAGAAAAGATCAATAAAGAATGCTGAAGTAGAAAAACACCCTAGGATTTTGAATAAGACTCATGTTGCACCCACTTTAGATATTGCGTCTGACAAATGTAATGGACAAAGTGTTGTAACGAATGCTAAACCTTTAAGTACTTTTGATATTCAGTCTGATGCTTCTTGTGTTATTTGTCGTAAAAGTATGCTTTCTGATTGTCATGCAAATGTGTTGCTAGAGCTATCTTGTCTCGTTTACGGAATCCTAAGAATCGAAATACCTCTAGGCCCACTAATGCTTCTAAGTCTGTGCTTGGTAAACCGCCCTCCTTAGATTCTAAGAAACGCATTGATGTCCCTGTAGTTCCAGTATCACCTCCAAAGAATGTAGTACCACCTAGTGCATTCACTAAGACTAAAGCTAAGACTAGTTGGAGATGGCAGAAATGGATACATAATACACTAGGATTTAAATGGATGCCTAAAGTTATTGATGTGTGTATGTCTACTATAACTGCTTCGGAACCCTCTAACACTTCGGGTTCCACATCTACTTCTATTCCATCTGTGTCGTCTGTGTGTAATGCAGATGATACAGATCATCCTTTGGATTGTTGATAGCGGATGTTCCCGACACATGACAGGCAATCTTAAACTGCTATCAAACTTTATTGCAAAGTTCATTGGCACTGTCAGATTCGGGAATGATCACTTCGCAGCTATCATGGGATACGGAGATTATATCAATGGCAATATCGAAATTAGCAGGGTTTATTATGTGGAAGGCCTCGGTCACAATCTCTTTTTAGTCGGTCAATTCTGTGATGGAGATTTAGAAGTTGCTTTTCGGGAGAAAACTTGTTTCATTCGTGATCTACAAGGAAACGATCTAATGTCTGGCTCTCGCAATTCTAGTCTATACACAATCTCAATGCAAGACATGGTTGCTTCATCTCCCATCTGTCTACTTTCAAAAGCAACATCAACAAAATCCTGGCTATGGCACCGTCGTCTCTCACATTTAAACTTTCAAACCATCACCAACCTTGCTCGACACAAACTTGTTGAAGGTCTCCCAAGATTCCGGTATTCTAAAGATCACCTATGTTCAGCTTTTGAACAAGGAAAAAGCACCCGTGCACATTTTCCTTCAAAGGTGGAACACAACTCTCAACATGTGCTTCATCTTCTTCACATGGATTTGTGTGGCCCGATGCGCGTGCAAATGATTAATGGCAAACGCTACATTTTGGTAATTGTCGATGACTATTCACGATGGACTTGGGTCTACTTTCTTCGAAGTAAAGATCAAGCTCCACAGATGATCATCACCTTTCTCACGAAAATTCAAGTTCAGCTCCGGAACACCGTCCGCCAAATCAGAACAGACAAAGGAACTGAATTTGTTAACCAAACTCATCGAGAATTTTATGAGAAAGTGGGAATTGAGCATCAGACATCTATTGCACGTACACCAGAACAAAACGAAGTTGTTGAAAGACGAAACCGTACGTTAGTGGAAGCTGCAAGAACAATGTTAATCAATGCTAAACTTCCAGATTACTTGTGGGCAGAAGCTGTATTAACTGCATGCTATACTCAAAATCGTTCAATGATTACAAAACGCCACAACAAAACACCTTTTGAGCTTATCCACAACCATAAACCGAATCTCAAACACTTTCATGTATTTGGATCCCTTTGCTACCCAAATAATGATTGTGATGACTTTGGAAAGCTCAAAGCCAAAGCTGACATTGGAGTCTTTATAGGATATTGTGAAAATTCTAAGGGTTTCCGGATCTGGAATCGTCGTACAAAGCAAGTTATGGAAACGATTCATGCTAATTTTGATGAACTTACAGAGATGGCTTCTGAGCATAACAGCTTGGAACCCGGTCACAACCGTTTAAACTTCCCTCAAACCCCATCATCAGCTGAACTAAGCCCCCAGCTTACTCGTCAACAAATGGAAACGTTATTTGCTCCGTTGTTTAGTGATGACATTGATGAACGTGCTCCAAGTGTATCCGCTGTTTCCGCTGCTCAACCTGATCATACTCTTATACCTGATACACCTGCTACAACAACTACTGTTGAAGAAGCACCATCAGTTGACTCTACAACAACAGTTGAACAAACTGCTTCCAACGACGCTGAACCAGCTGCTGATGTTCTTAATGAAGTACCCCCACCTGCAGATTTTGATCCAAATGCGTTCTTCAACTCGTTTGCCAATGAAACTGCTGCACCTGATGTCGCGAAATCATCAACAAACCATTTGAATCCTCAAAATCTGCACAATGTATACCAACATCAACCCTCTACACATCGTTGGACAAAAGACCATCCTCTTGAGAACATTATTGGCAACCCGAATCAACCAGTCGTTACAAGACAACGTCTTTACACAGATGGTGAACATTGCATTTATGCTCTCACTGTCTGCCAATCTGAGCCTAAAAACATTAAAGACGCAATGACAAAAGACAACTGGATTGAATCCATGCAAGAAGAACTCAACCAATTAAAACGCCTTGAAGTATGGGAACTGGTAGAAAGACCAATAGGGGTCTACGTCATTGGTCTCAAATGGATTTGGAAAAACAAATTGGATGCTGAAGGGAACGTAATCAGAAACAAGTCACGTCTGAAGCTAAGGGTTATAGACAGGAAGAGGGTATTGACTTTGAAGAATCATTCGCTTCGGTTGCTCGTCTTGAGGTTGTACGTATTTTTCTCGCGTTCGAAGCTCATATGAACATAACGGTCTTTCAAATGGACGTCAAAACTGCTTTTCGGAATGGGCATCTGAAAGAAACAGTTTATGTCAGCCAGCCAGAAGGATTCGTTGATCCCGAGTTCCCGAACCATGTCTACAAACTGAACAAAGCTCTATATGGTCTCAAACAAGCTCCTCGGGTGTGGTACGATAAGTTATCATCCTTCCTCATTGCCAATAAACTCACCAAAGGTTCGGTCGATCCCACACTTTTCATACAATATCACGGGGCTCACATCTTAATCGTTCAAATCTATGTGGATGACATCAATTTTGGGTCAACACATTTAAAATACTCAAATGCTTTTGCAAAATTAATGACAAAACATTTTGAAATGTCAATGATGGGTGAACTCACATTCTTTCTAGGAATGAAAGTTCATCAATCACTCCGTGGTATTTTCTTGAGTCAGTCCAAATATGTCCTTGAACTGTTAAACAAATTTGGAATGCAAAACTGTGACACCTATGCCACACCAATGGCTCATACCAAGAAGCTAGACGGTGATTTACATGGAAAATTGGTGGACCCTACCAAATACCGTAGTATTATTGGGTCTCTCATGTATCTAACAGCTAGCAGGCCTGATATTGTGTTTGCCGTATATCTTTGCTCTCGTTATCAGTCAAGACCAACTGAAACCCACCTCTCTGAGGCTAAAAGAATCCTCCGATACATCAAGGGAACCATTAACTTGGGGATCTAGTATCCGAAGGATTCTGGTTTTGAATTAATAGCTTTTTCAGATGCTGATCACGCAGGATGCTTAGATTCACAGAAAAGTACTTCAGGAGCACTATAATTTCTTGGTGATAAACTGGTGTCATGGCAATCAAAGAAGCAGGATTGTACATCGCTGTCCTCAACAGAAGCAGAATATGTAGCCATGTCGGCGTGTTGTGTTGAATTATACTTTGTGGGTACAGAATACCAATTGGCAGATCTCCTCACCAAAGCTTTAGTTCCTGCTAGGTTTAATGAGTTGGTCTACCGGATTGGTATGCGGTGTTTGACTCAAGAGGAACTGGATGAACTCTTAAAACATTCTTAAAAACCAGTCAAACACCAAAACCTCGTTTGTAAATATTTTTCAAAAAACAAAATACAAAAATATAAAACCTGATAAATCAACAAAAATATTCTTCTATCTATATTTCTTTTAACATGGCAAGTACAATTCTTCCGTCAACACTCAAATCTTTCAAAATTCAATATTTTTTCGATCAAGTGTTGAGGGGGAGAAAACAAGTATTTTTCAGTTTCATAAAACACTGTACTTGCATGTTACCTTATCATGGTTGTTTCTTTAATAATGGTGGTCATCTTTCTGGTTTACTGACATTCCTCGGACTATATTTTATAAACTTTCATTATTTATTAAGTCGAGGGGGAGTGTCGTCATGTTTTCTTTCCAAATATCCTTCGTTTGGTAACCAAAATGGTAGTTAAAGGCATTGAATGTAAATGGAAAAGGTGGAAGGGCTAAAACTGTCAAAAGCTTAAAGTTATTTTTACTAAAAATACCCACCAAACTCATTTAATTCACCTTTTTTTATTATCATCACCAAACACATCCTACGCATAAAAATCGTTCTACAAATCCGGTTTCTTGATCATCAATTTGTAAGTTGTTTCACAATCTTCAAGTGTTTTTAAACAATGGTTTTGAATCTTTCTTAAATCCAACGGTTAAAACGTAAGATTAAGTGATTTTTGTGTTCTACGCATAAGCGTATGAACACGTAATCGTGTTTGAGTGTTTTTGGTTAAAAAGATAGTGTCAAAACGTTCATATAACATCATTGAAACTATTTTGATCATAAAAACGCACCCAGAAACACCAATTGAATGATTTTGAAAATTAGGGTTCATACGTTAGTTTGGGGTTTTTCATATGTGAGTGTTTTTGGTTATAAAGATTGTCATAAGATGTTGTTTATAAGTAGAATTGATCATATCTATGCCCAAAACTCACCCAGAAACATCAATCGTGATAGTATTTAAATTTTAGGGTTTATGTTCATACGGATTGGGTATTTTTGATTCATGACATGTTTGATGTAAAAACTTGGATAAGACAACTTAATAGGCTTCTTAGACTTACCAGAATCATTTTGATGCAATTCCTATGGCTAAATCTCTTACTCGTAGAAATTAAACCTTAGGGTTTAGGTTTACGCATAAGGATTTCTAAGCCTATCTGTTTGACTGAGTGTTCGTGATTAAATCTGTTATAGAATGAATGTATGTGTTAATATTGATGCTATGATGAACTTATTTCAGGTTTGTTACAAGTGAAAATTCAGAATCAAGGTTACTAGCAAACTACGCATAAGGATCACCTTACGCGTAGAATGTTATGCGTAAGAGTAATCTTACGCGTAAGGTTCTACATAAGGGACTACACGTATCCTGTGAAGGATATGCGTAAACAGTGACCTCTACGCATAAGGTCTACTCTTACGAGTAAGCCTTACGCGTAAGGTTTTATATGCGCTTACGCGTAAGCTCTACGCATAAGGTCCCCTTTTCCTACGCGTAATATTTCTTACGTATAAGTCAGGGTCCTACACATAAGCTTTCGTTTTACGCGTATACCTATCCTATTTACGCATAAGCTGCCATTTCTACGCCTAAGCCTTGTTTTAACCTTAATTATGAATTGTTACGCGTGCAAACTTGTAAATAAATAAATCATAACGCCTCGAAACCAATAATGTCACTAATAAGCTTAAATGTTTAACAAGTTGTGAATAATAAGTGAAAACATGGACTTTAAAACTTAAAGTTAATCAACTCAAGTAACTTATCACGACGTCATTGGACTATTAGACAAACAAGTGACATTGGACTCGTAACAATCATCGACATATCACATTCAATAATTAGACAATATAACCATCTGTTGACTAACATAATGTCTTTCGATATGTTGGTTCTTTTGGCTAAATATCTTTCAGATCACGACATGGACGCTCAAATGCAGAATGTGGATGCACCAAATGTTCTCACCATTGCTGATATCTTCCCTAATGGCTGTCCGATGAAGATTGGAAAGAACAACCTTCATGTTGACTTTGAAACACTCACCTGCTCAGAGTCTTCTTGCTTGATTGCTGTGGATATTCTGAAGAATCATCCTTATCAGAACATGCTCTCCAACTCTGCTACAGTGCCTGAGATCTATATTCACCAGTTCTGGACTACAATGCAAAAGATCAAAGGACAAAATGTTGTGATGGTAACTCTCAATGACAAACAAATCACCATCACACCTGCAGACTTAAGGGTTGTTCTTCTCATTCCGATCATCGAGCCAACCGAACTCAATGCCACACCAACTGAAGAGACTGCTCTACAGTTCCTGATCAATATTGGTTATGACGAAGCTACAGGAGTAATCACTAAGCATTCACATGTGGATCTTAAGAATATTCCTCAACCCTGTAGAACTCTACATCATCATCACCAAATCTTTTTTTGGTCGTGACAGTGGCTATGAGCATCCCAAGCTCATGGAACTGCAAATCTTTTGGGCTTTGGTCAACATGAAGCACATTGAAGTCGAAGCTCTAATATGGGATGATATGATGACATTCCTCAAGAAGCTTGGCTCAAAGATCCCTTATATCAGATATACAAAACTGTTGATCCAAAGAGCACTTGGGTTTAACCCTGATATCCCCAAAAGAATCAATGACCCCTATACTCACGACATGTTGTCTGAACCTACTCTAACGGTCAGATTTAAGGAGTCAACAACAAAGAAACAAGGTGCTGTGTTGCCGGATCACCTTCTCTCTGATGAAATCAAACAGCTTTATTCATACAAAAGGTATCTGGTAGCAGTTGATGAAGGAAAAGTTGGTTTTCTCGATGACAAGTCTTCTTGTACTCCTACTAGGAAAACCAGAAGAGGCAGTGCAGGAAGTGTCGCAAGCACTGAGAGTCAACGAAATTTCCCTAAGAGGAAACCTCCACTCAAAAGGAAAGTTCCATCTAGGGAAGTTGTTCCTATTCCCACTCCAAAGCCTGAACCGCCAAGAAAGCTAGTGGACGAAAGCTCTGAGGAAACCGAATCAGACGATGAGGTCTTCTACTCTGAAACTGCAACCGACGTTACTCCATCAGTAGCTAAACCTCCCAGTCCACCAGCTAACAAAGGAAAAGGGAAAACTCCAGTGATTGAGAATGATAAGGAGAGCTCTGAAGAAGAACCAATAGATGAGCAAAGGGAATATCAAAGGAAGTTGAAGGAACTTAGACATAAACATCTTGCCGAAGCATTCGTAAAAGATCAAACTCATGGCCCTGGAGGTTCAAGTGGTGGTACTCATACCACACCAGTTCTTGATGCGGTTAATCAACCCAATAAGGGAACTGGTACCACCATCACCCACGAACAACAACAACGGCAGATTGAGGATTCCATCAACTTTGATATTGAGGAACCAGAAACTGAAAAGACTAAGAAAACTCCTGCTGATGATAAGGCTAAGTCTGGAAATGAAGAAGAAACCCCCTATGATCATTTTCTTCTAGACAGTCCCGCACGTTCTAAGGAGGAAACTTCTGAACCACCGAAGGACCACAAGTCTCCTCATGTCTCTTCATCATCATATTCGTCTTCTCACTCTTCACCACCACCATCCAAAAGATCAACCAGAACCACATCCAAATCTGTAAAGAAGCCAACGGACTCTTGGACTTCTCGGGCAAAGACAAGGATCGTTAAAGCTGTCAAGCCGGTAAGGAAGAAAGACATGCTTTACAAAAAGCTGAATTTTCTCGCTGACTAGGTACAGTACCTTCATGACGAGAATGACAAGATGAAAGATGCAAGGGAGTACATCCAGAAGTTCATGGAACGTGATCCTCAAGGGGAAATGAACGAGATGATCAAAGATTACACTCACAAGTTCCTTCTTGACATCGTTCCTGGAGTTACAAAGGAGATGTTTACCAAACAACTCTATTCGAATCTATTGCATTTGGCCAAGCAAACTATGAGATCAACACCGATGCATGTAAACATCAATCCAGTTGACCCCATAATATTCTCTGACGCTGAATTGGTTTCCAGGCTCGTAGCTCAAATGTCTAAACGATCTGCAACATTTGCCTCTTACGAAGGTAAATTGTTTGAAGCATTGCTGGAATACCAACTTAAATCAGCATGCAGAGAAGAAGCTGAGAGGCCCAAGCGTCCAAGAGACGATGAAGATAAGGATAAAGATAAAGAGCCTAAACACCCAAAGAAAACTGGTGAATCATCCTCTATGCAACCTCCACCCCAAAGGACTCCAGCTCAACAACGATCTCCTCCACGTTCTTCTACTGAAAAACCTCAGGACTCTGAGTTACCACCTCAAACTACGAAAACTGGTGATCACTTCGAGTACATTGGTGGTGAAGATGAGGAAATCCCTGAGCCCCAACAACAACCCACCTCTCCCACCACAACAAAGGAACCAGCATCCTCTTCTATGCCTAAGAAGAAGAAGAAGAAGACGACTAAGGCTGATGTCGTTTCATGGCTAGACGACGATGACACCAAATACGAATGGTTTTCCACACTGGTTGCTGCCACACCCGCCTTAACTGATGACCAAGATATGGAAGGAGGTAGTACGTTGGAGCATGCCAAGCTACTGCAAGCAAAGTTCCGAGTGAAGAAGATGACGAAATCAGAGTTGAAACGAATCAAGAATGAAGCATTCCAAATACTCAAAGACAGCTCGGAAAGTGCTATTGAGGTTGAATATCACCTTGAAAACATAGCACGAGCCATGTCTAACAACATTGATTGGCTCAACCCTGAAGCAAACATCGACTACACCAGAAAAGACAACACTCCATACTACACAGATTGGACCAAACCTCTACCTACCATTGGTCGACCATATCAACCTCAGATTCCATTTCGGTACTTCTTCAACAACGACCTGGAATTTCTTCTACATGGTAGCGATGTGACTAAGAAATACGCTACATCACTTACACTTCTGTTTCCGGCAGCCATTTACTCCAACTGCATAGCCATCGAGGAAAAGGCTACCCACATGTTCAACAACAGAGTGGAAGAGTATGACCTCAATGCACTGTACGAGATTCACCATTGGCCGGAACACCGACGAATCTACTACAGAAGCTGCCAGGTTCGTAAATCTCAACAGGAAGTGTACAGTAATCAAGGGATCGTTGCTGTTAAGCATGTTGCTCTTTCGTCTAAATGGGATTACACCTTTCTCAAGCATATTGTCATCAAACGACAAGACGAAAGGGACTATGCATTCTGTGAAGCGGACTTTCAGAATTTGTCTCTCAATGACATTGAAGATCTGTATCTTGCCAAAGTCCAGGGAAGAATGAGACAATTCTCGACTGAAATTCAACGCGAATACATCAAGTCCCTGCTCATCTTCATCAGAAGCATCGTGATCCAGGAACGTGTAGAAGATTTGCAACTTGCTGTTGAGTCGTATCAGACTCGTGTCAACTTCACCAGACCTAAGCTAGAACTTCCAGATATCAACCATCTCCCTCAATTCACTCTCATCAGCAAACCCTTTGGAGTAGTCTACCGCAGTGCACTCCATCGTAACTGCTTGATGGCGTGTAATGAGCTTCATAAGTTTGGAGATTCAACATTGAAGCATGTCAGAGATAGGCTAGCATATAGGTTAAAGGCGATTCAACAAGGCATTGGGTCACCAAAGAGACGGACTTCTCAGGAAAGACGGGATGTAAAGAGAATCATCAAGATGATTGATGAAAGGTTGTTTCGAAGGGACCAGTTCAGAACGTTGGAGAGTTTCGTCGGTGGTCGTCCTCGCATTAATCTCACAGGCTATCAACGCCCAGTTCGCATTCCTGGAGGTATTGCAGAACTACCTGAAATTCCTGGTACCCCTTAAACTTCTTCTATTTCATATTAATTTGGATGTGTGATTACATAATTGACAATGGCTTGTGCACACATCACAGTGTACAACCCGTTCTTGTAATGAAAGGACCCTGTGGTACGCTTCAGTGCCACAATCCTTATAAAAGGAGCGAAAGCTTCTTATTTTTTTTTAGTAAAACCTATCAAACCTTTCAATTTTCAAGGTTTTGCTCAAAAGAACAAGTACTTCCCCTTACGTTTTCAAAACCTCAAAAGTTAGTATTACTTGTTGAGGGGGAGTATTTGCTAAAAAACTTTGTTCACAAATTTGTTCTTCGTGATAATCTTCCCAGAAAACTCGAAATGGTCATATTTATTATCAAAAATAACATTTTTATATGCCATTTTTGAGGGGGAGAAACTTAAGTGATAAGAAATATGTTGTGAAACTGCTATTTGATCCTCGTGTGAAAAGACTTCAACCCATGAATTGACGGGATCTGAACAGTCTTACATTGAAAAGATTTGTCTTTCAAGACTTGTCCAAGTAAATTGTACCTATTCGAGAAGCTCTTGATAGACATGAACTGTGACGGGTTTGACAACCTCTCGGGGTTGTCCACATCTTCAAGGTAGTTATTAGAGCTAGTTGTCACCTAAAAGCTGACAATGTATCTCTTTAACTATGCAACGTAATAGTGTCTCACAAGGAATTGTCTATCTTGAGTCAATCAATTCAAAAAGTGCACGCTCTTTCCTCACTGTTCAGATTTCTGTCAAAACTCTTAAGCACATGTGGAGGGGGAGTATTTCTGAAAAACTAAAACTCTTGAAGTGTTCAAACATGTTTTTCATTCACAAACACTTCGAGAGATTTTCATGAAAATGGTTTTATGGCAATGGAGTTATAAGGTGATTAAGGTTAGGAATAACCGTCCTATGATCCGCCAAAGCCGGAGGGATCTACCCAAGGACATCACAAATAGTTAGTACTTAGAAGTCCTTAGGTATGATAATAAAAAGGAGAAAATGAGAATCGGAGAAAGAAGGAGTTGAAGAATTAAAAAGAAATGCAAAGAAAAGGGTGAAAAGAAATATCCCTCCAGATTATTGGAATCATTTCATCAAGGACCACGTGGAACAGGGTACTGTTGAATTATACTTTGTGGGTACAGAATACCAATTGGCAGATCTCCTCACCAAAGCCTTAGCTCCTGCTAGGTTTAATGAGTTGGTCTACCGGATTGGTATGCGGTGTTTGACTCAAGAGGAACTGGATGAACTCGTAAAACATTCTTAAAAACCAGTCAAACACCAAAACCTCGTTTGTAAATATTTTTCAAAAAACAAAATACAAAAATATAAAACCTGATAAATCAACAAAAATATTCTTCTATCTATATTTCTTTTAACATGGCAAGTACAATTCTTCCGTCAACACTCAAATCTTTCAAAATTCAGTATTTTTTCGATCAAGTGTTGAGGGGGAGAAAACAAGTATTTTTCAGTTTCATAAAACACTGTACTTGCATGTTACCTTATCATGGTTGTTTCTTTAATAATGGTGGTCATCTTTCTGGTTTACTGACATTCCTCGGACTATATTTTATAAACTTTCATTATTTATTAAGTCGAGGGGGAGTGTCGTCATGTTTTCTTTCCAAATATCCTTCGTTTGGTAACCAAAATGGTAGTTAAAGGCATTGAATGTAAATGGAAAAGGTGGAAGGGCTAAAACTGTCAAAAGCTTAAAGTTATTTTTAATAAAAATACCCACCAAACTCATTTAATTCACCTCATTTATTATCATCACCAAACACATCCTACGCATAAGGTTCTAGTAATGAAGTCTTGGTAAGCACTGAAGGGGTTGAAGAATGTTGGAATCACTCCTAAACCTTATTCAAGTGTTAGTGATTCATATGTAATAGTTAGCTTAATATGGCCTATATGTTAGTAATTATGCTTAGGCTTATGTAGAAGGCCCATAAGTCTAGGCCCAAGTCCATAAGAGAAAGGAAGGGACTAGGAGTGTTGCCCTAGCTCCCTCTCCTATAAATACCTTGTAATAACCCTCACTTGAGGGTTGGTTGTTCAATTTATTCACTTTCACTCTCCTACGCATAACCTTTCATAGTCATACGAGTGTGTGTGTGTGTGTTTATTGTTCATCCGATCATTCTCCTTCTCTATTTCTTACATATTGATGCTTGTGTTACTAATATGGTGACCTAACAAAGAATGAAAAATAAATGAATATGAAAAGGGTGAAAAGAAATAGCCCTCCAATAATTCAACCTTAGGGCAGACACCGGGTTCAATGCATATGCTACTAGTGCCTACTAAGGTAACACTGGTGTTGAAGACAAGACGTCATGGACCCAGTGACGCACTGCACTACAACTTCCCAAGCTACTCAAGCTTCTCTTAAAAGGAATTGTTTCATTCTCACAGGGAACCTACATTATCTATCAACTTTCTCATAGAGATTGTTGATATTGAAGAAGGAGACCCTCTCCCTAGTCTCCGGCATAGGAACCAAATGTGCACAATTGAGTCTAGATACACGAGATCATCTAATAAATCTCATTAGGACACTGTCAATGAAGACTCTCTGTCTCACACAATGTGGAAAGAGAGGATATATTTTAAGAGTCCTACGCATTATTCTTGTGGTATTGCCAGAACATCTGAGTGATATGCAAACATATTCACAATGAAGATGGAAAGCCTTCTAGAGCCAACATCAAACAAGCTCTTGGTAGGTGGCATGTGAGATCTATCCAATAGATCAACCATGTGACAACTGAACAGAAACAATGGGGCGATTCAAAATTATGAATCAATCCTGGTTCAGGTTATGGATTGACGGATACCTTTGAAAAACCGGTCGTTGTGCTTAAAATTCTTTTCTCTAGCACATCGACTGTGTATTAATATTTCAAAAATAAAAGGTATTTATGATTGATAACCGATTTTTCTTAAAACCTTCGTTGTATTGCAAAAACATTTTATTGCGCAGTACACGATTGTTTTTCAAAAATAAAGGGCGTAATACTTTGTATAAATAGCCCTCTCCCCACAAGGGAGAGGGTTAGATGTTCATTTAGTAATCTAACCTTCCATTTGTTTATCTCTCTAGAACACTCCACTTTCTCTCTCTAAAACCATATATATACGCCCATATTTGTTATGTTTGATGTGTTAGTGAAATCCAATATGTTACACAAGACTAGAAAGGAAACACAGGCACCTATTTGAAATGGCAAGAGCAATTCAATTTCAACCCCACTTTCCTATCCATTTCTGGTGATATAGTGTTCTGGCAGCCACATACCTCATAAATAGGATACCATCCAGAGTTATTCATCACAAAACACCATTTGAACTCCTTCATAACAGACCACCATCTTTAGAGCATTTAAGAATCATTGGATGTTTAGCCCATGCTCACCAACACACCACTGATAAGTTTAAAGCCAAATCCATACCCACTGCACTAGTTGGATATCCACATAATCAAAAAGGTTACATTCTTTATGATACCAACACACACAAAACCATTGTTACCAGAAATGTATCCTTTGATGAAACATGTTTTCCTTTCAATAAAACCTCCCCTGCAACTATCCCTACATCCCATCAATCTCCAATGCAAAACATTCCTACATCACCTATTTATCCCTTCACCCCAACACCTATCCCAACTACCTCAACTCCTCGCCCAACTGAACCTACCACATCCATTCCATCTGCAACACACATTGAACCAACTCCTACAACTCCTACTACACCTACATCACCATCATCATCAGAAACCTCAAACACCTCAAAAATTTTACCACCTTCACCAAGCCCTCAATTTAACAATCCATCTACTTCCTTCCATTCAACCACTGATCCAACTGATGTACCATCACCTTCCAACATATCACAACCTCCTACACCACCACCTCCCACAATAAGAACATCTACCAGAGTAAAAATCTCCCAACCAAACTTCAAGACTACATCCTTCCCAAGTCCACTGTCCAGAACACCACATCTTATAAACACCATCACCGTCATTACATTAATTATTCTAATCTATCACCAACATCACACCACTTTATTAACACACTTGATAAACTCACTGAACCAACCACTTACCTTCAAGCATCAAAAAACCCAAAATGGGTTGAGCAATGAATTTGGAAATACTAGCTTTAGAAAAGAATAATATATGGATCATAGTCACCTTACCAGCTGGAAAAACCCCCATTGGCTCTAAATGGGTATTCAGAATAAAGTACAATGTTGATGGCTCTGTTGAAAGGTATAAGGCAAGGTTAGTAGCAAAGGGTTTTCATAAAAAAGAAGGTGTTGGTTACACAGAAACCTTTGCTCCAGTGGCTAAGATGGTAACAGTCAGGACTCTATTAGCTATTGCAGTACATAATGACTGGATCATTGAACAACTTGATGTCAACAATGCATTCTTACATGGTGATCTACATGAGGAAGTATACATGCAGATTCCACAAGGTTACAATAACTCATTTCCTCCCAACTCAGTCTGTAATCTCACCAAGTCACTCTATGGTCTCAAACAAGCTAATAGGCAGTGGTTTGAAAAACTCACCTCCTTTCTCATCTCCAAGGGGTTCAAGAAGAGTTATGTGGACACTTCTCTCTTCACCCTCACCAAAGATCAAAGTTTCACAGCTCTTCTAGTCTATGTTGATGATGTTCTTATATTAGGCAATAGCAAGCAAGTGATTCAAGACATCAAAGCCAGTCTACAACAAAAGTTCAACATCAAAGACTTAAGGCCACTACACTATTATTTGGGAATTGAATTTCTTAGGAACTCAACTGGACTAGCCATGAGCCAAAGAAAGTATGCAATGGAACTTGTTACCCATGCTGGTTTACTGGATACAAAACCCTCAACCATACGACTTGATCCTATCACCAAGTTAACAATGACTGATGGAGATCCCCTTCCTGATCCTTCCCAAATACAGGACCTTGGTTGGGAAATTAATGTACCTTACTATTACAAGACCAGATTTAGCATTTGCAGCCCAAAGCTTGAGTCAATTCTAGCAAATCCTACTACTCTTCACTTGAAAGCACTCCTCAAGGTCATCAGATATGTGAAGCTTACAATACCCCAAGGACTCTTTTTTCCTATCCACAATAATCTGAAAATGATAGTGTATTGTGATAGTGACTAGGCTAGCTGTCCCTTTTCCAGAAGGTCAGTGACTGGCTATGGTGTATTGATAAAGATTTAAAACGTACACTTTTAAGGGGTCATTTAAGCCCTTAATCGACCACTTTTATATCCGTTACTGCTTAATTTTGTTCCTTTTCACTTTTTAGGTCTCTTGGAAGCAAAATGCTGGAATGATGCACATTTGGACGAAAAGGAGTGAAAACATCAAGAAAATGGCAAAATCAAGATCGAAGCCACTCAAGCTGCTAAATTTGAACCTGACGGCGTCCCAAATAAAGGGAGACACCGTCCCTCTCTATTGATTTGATAAATAATGCACCTGACAGCTCAGTGGAATTTTTGTTCGCAACACCTGACGGCGTCAGGCTTTGAGGAGGAAGGGCGTCACTAGGACTTTTCATCTCAGACGGCCCAGATCTAAAACCAAGACGACGTCCCATATGAAGCCCGACGGCGTCACAACTACAACGTGACATTGTCCCATCGATAACTTGGCCAAGACAAAAACCCTAATGACGGCGATCTGACGGCGTCCCACCTATAAGGTGACGCCGTTGCAAGTGTAAATCTATATATAGAATTCGATTTTTTTGTATTTTAAGAGGTAGACTTTTGGAGTAAAAACCCTAAACGTTTGTAGTCCAACTTGGACAGTATCTTAGGGTCCCAAACCCTATTTTACACATCAAGATAAGTATTTTAATCCATTAGTATCATTATGTCTTCCATTTATTGTGTGTATGCTTGCTTGTTTAACATGTCTAGCTAAATTTCTTGTGTGTTTACTTAGATCTTTGAAACATAGTTGTTAATTACTGATTGGTTGTCTCTTATCTTAATTGTAATTGGCTTAGGAGTGCAACTAGGCTATCGTTGTGTTTAAATGCTTGAGTAATCTTTTTGAACATTAGTTTATGAATCACTTAGAGGATTTCATAGTCTAAACATCCAAAGATAACCTTAAAGTTAGTTTATGATTAATCTAGAGGATTTCGTAGGCAATAACCTAAAGGTATTCTCAAAGAGTTAGGATAAAGGCACACCCTATGACCTTAGAAAATACAACGCGTTAAGAATTAAGACTTGACAATTCAACCAACAATAAAAGATAACTAGGAGTAATAGTATCTAGGTAAACACATTTTTAATCATCATACGAGCACACAATCAAATAGACATAGCTACCCATAGTAATAGATAACTAGAATAGTAGAAGTAATCGGTAGTAGTACCACCCCCAAACCAATTGCCCTGAGATTTTACCCTTAGCTTTCTAAAAAACCAATAAAAGATTAATAAAAAAAAAAAAGAAAAAAAAAAAAAAAAGAATCATCCTTAACCCTACCTTAGCGTAATACACTTCTTGCTAGCATTCCTATTCCCCTAGAGAATGATATCAATACCCGAGGCTTACCCAATACTATACTACAACGATTAGGTTCACTACCTTGGGTGTTGAAAAACTTGCTCGACGAAAAGGAAGTTCCTTTGACCCCGAACGCGCTTCGTACGCCCATCAAGTTTTTGGCGCCGCTGCCGGGGAATAGAATAGCTAGTTAGAATTTTATCTCGTTTAGGTTCCCTTGCTTGATTCCTATCAAGTAAGATTTTTTCTCATTATTAGCTTCCTTGTAGTCTATCCCCCTTTTTCGTGACTTTGTTAGTAATCCCATCACTTTTCATCATGGAAGGTGATAACCTGCTACCTCATCACCCAATTCCCATCGACCCACCACCAATTGACCCGCCAAGAGGCCGTACTCTTGGTGAATACTCTAGACCAAGCCACCAAGGCTATAGGAACACCATTGAGCTCCCCGATCAAGCTCAAACTACGGCCGTGCGATCCGACACCATCCGGTTGGTGCAAAATGGATGTGCATTCCATGGACTTCGTTCCGAAGATCCTAATCAGCATCTCAAGGAATTCCTTAAAATCGTTGATTCCATCGACCTTGGTGCTACCACACGGGAGACCACGCGCTTGCGTCTCTTCCAATTCTCTCTACGGGACCAAGCTAGTAATTGGCTTGAGCGACTTCTCGTCGGATCCATCTCAAGTTGGGACGATCTCACCACTCGTTTCCTTGCCCAATTTTTCCCACCGGGGAGAACTACCAAACATAGGAATGAAATCTTGATGTTCCAACAACGTCAAGGCGAATCTCTCTACGAGGCATAGACTCGATTCAAGGACTTACTCCATAAAGTCCCTCATCACGGAATCGATCTTTGGCTTCAAGTCCAAATATTTTACGATCATGCCAACTTCTCAACTAAGCAATCCATCGACCAAGCGACCGGTGGCAAACTTAATGATCTCACCGCGGAAGAATCGTGGGGTACAATAGAGGACCTTGCCCTCTATGACAATGAAAGTTGGAATGACCCCCGTGAGTTGCCCAAAACCGTCAAGGCAATCTCCTTGCCTCCCATTGACTCACAAACTTCTAATCGTAGGATGCTCGAACTTGAAGATCAACTCAAATTCCTAATGATCTCCCACGAGAATCCTAAGTCTTCACACCAAGTGAGAAAAATCCCTCTACCTTGTGAGTTATGTAGTGGTCCCTACGACACTCGTGATTGCACAAGACTCCCCGAACAAGCTTTTGCGGACTACGCCTCCACGTGTACCGACAGACCGGGATAGAATTGGTACACTTTCAAGCCCGAGCAAAACAACTTAGGAAATTCCTACAACCCCTCATGGAGAAATCACCCTTACCTTAGGTGGAGCCAAAACTCAAACCCTCCCCAAAACTCATATAGTCCACCCAATAGGTCCAACCCTCCAAATACCGGGAATTCCACTAGTCTCGAGGCAATGGTGTCTAGGTTCATGTCATCTTAAGAAGCTCGATTGACTAAGCTTGAAGCCGATTTCAAGCAACGACAAAGTGAGATGACAACCAAGCTCAATGCCCTCTTAAAAGCCTTCAATGACCGAGAAATTGAAGCACTCCCGAGTGACACTGTAAAGAACCCAAAAGTAAATTCGATTTTATCGACTTCATGTTCTTGCTCACCATGGGAGAATGCATATCCATGCCCTTCACACCCAAAAGTTCACTCGATCAACGCCATCAACACGGGTTCCAAGAAATCCCTGATGAAATACCAAGGACCCGAACCAATGGTCTATCCAACTCATGAGAAACCCATCAACCAAGAACCCAAACCTAATCTAGAAGAGGAGTACAAGGAACTCCACCAAGAAAACCCGGTTCTTGGAGTCTTGACTCATGCGCCTTATTATAATACATTAAAAGAAAAATATGAGCAAGAACTAAAATTAGGAGAACGTGGGTCCGCATTTGTTCAAAATAAGTTACCTAAGAAGTTAGATGATCCCGGGCTATTCATTCTTCTGTGTAGACTTGGAAATTCCAAATCTTTCGACACATTTGCCGATTTAGGATCAAGCATCAATCTTCTTCCGTTGTCCCTCCATAGAAGCCTTAACCTAGGTAAGATAGAGCCAACGACAACCATCTTAGGTCGAGCGGATGGTAGTATTGCATATCCGGTAGGGATAATTAAGGACATGGTAGTACACGTAGGTCGATTAACTCTTTTGGCAGATTTCCATGTGCTAGACATGAATAAAGACCCTACATGCCCATTGCTAGTAGGAAGAGGATTCTTAGCTACCGCTAGTTCCATAATTGATTGTAAGATGTCTAAGATAGTGGCAGGAGAAGGGAGTGCTAGGTCAATTTACGATGTCAAGAAGCATATCTATTACAAAGAGGAAGAAATACCCTATGAGATCATGGTGGATAGAAAATCATCTAGATATGAACCTTGGATTATTGGAGATTTTGTAGGTCTTCAACGACCTTTCTATCTAGAAGAGACCTTTGTAAGTAATTCAACTTTCCATGAGCAACAATTGGCTAGGGACATTGAAGTGAATCCGTTCGAGGATACCTTAGTGTTTAGGAAGATGACCGAGTTCCTAGGAGCCTTACCCATTAATCTCAACATGAATAAGTGGAAAGTTGAGAGTGAGAAGCCTAAGCATAATTGGAATTGGGATAGACCACCTTATGGAAATGGAGAATGGCACATTAGGATGACGATATATGATCCCGATAAAGAAAAGTTTGAAAAGGCATACCGGACTAAGTGTACCAATAGGAAGTTAAATGATAAGTTTGATCCCTATGACATTCTTGAGGATAAACTTACTTACATAGGTACGTAGGGGCACGACTTCGAGTCTAGCTACAAGAATCATAAATAAAGAAAAGTGCTTCATGGGAGGCAACCCATGCTTAATTGCTTGCTTGTTTGTGTGTCATATATCTTTTTCGTTATTGTTTATTCTCATGTTTGATTTTGTGAAAATGCTTTATTTTGTATTTAACCTCGTCTTATATACATATAAAGGTATTTTACAAAAAGGTAAGTGTAGGGAAGATTACATACGTTTTAAAAGAACGTGACCATGAGAATTACAACTAGTGAAAATGATTTATATGTGTGTTTGTTAGAGTCAAATTCTTGTATCGAGTCATAATGGATGTTTTGCAGGAATTTTTCCAGGATTTAAAGATGTAATTTTTCCAGGAAAATGCAGTAGACCAGTTTCTGTCATGACAACCTGATGACGTCAAGATTAGAACCTGACGACGTCATGTCAAGCAGAAACAACTTATCAAATTTTTTTCGTTTTCTGTGCTATGTATAAATTTTTGGAAATTCTCAGGTCTTAATTTTCCAGAAAATCTGCAAACATCCATTCCACTAGCATTATATCCTAGTGTAGTTGTGTCATATATAGTTTTATCGCCGATTTTACGTGAAGGTTTCGTCTATTTTATTTAAGTGTGCAGGTTATATTTGGAAAGAAGAAGAAACTCAACATTGGATGGAGCTTATCACGTATACATTCTTCTTGGGATAGAATTTAACCACTACTTCACACGGATCCTACCGTGATAATCAAGGGAGTACTAGTTTCTTTTTCTTTTACTTACCTTCCTTTATCATAACTTTGATATTTTCGGGAACATTGGGGACAATGTTCGGTTTAAGTGTAGGGAGGGAGAATAAGACGGGAACTTAGAAACTATGCTTACCCTTGATTATTTGTCTTGTCCTTGGTCATTTGTGTAATAAACTATGAGAAATATTTGTTAGGGCAAGTTTAGCAGCAAATTTAAATTTTTTATGACATGTACGAGCTAAAGCTTTAGTCTTAATAAAGCGTCTCATGGATAGGAGTTATATGACTAGCACAAAAACCGTTTACCACTCAAATTCCACCCCAAAAATGTGAGGTTCGCCCCTAGATCTTTAGGAATAAAGCATTCACCTTTAATGCTTAGAGAGTGCACCAGTAGTATAATAGATTCTAAAACTTGTTTTGTGATGCATTCCGAGATCGCTAGTGAGATTACACTTGTGTAGTTAGGAATAACTAAATGATAAGAGGCATTAGGATAACCCTTATTTGAAACATGTATTATAATTACTTCTTCCACATCGATCGAGTAATTACCCCACACCCTTGCAATGTACTCATCTTTAGTACACGATACCCTTAGTTAACCCCTCAGAGCCTATCCTTTTCGCGGTTCTTGTGATGTTTCGGTTTTCCGGAATATCAATGAAAAGCATTGTTTACAATCCACCCCCAAATGTACACCCAAATCGCCTTAGCCTACCTTGTATGCACTCACCTTTAGTGTATTATTGTTATCATTACTAAACCTTTAGTTCAATTATCTAGTTACTTGCATGGTTTCTAAGTCGAGTCATATCTTTTGTACACAGTTTTGGGATGATTTGGACTCATGGGTAAAAGTAATATTTTATGGAGAGACGGGAAGGAACGCTAAATTCAAATTCCCTTTATTTACGTAAGTAAATACTCCAAGTGTTTTGATCTTTTCAAATCAGGTCAAATTAGTGTTAGGGATGCTCCTATAAATCTCTTATATTTTGATGTTATTGTAGAGGATGGTAGAGTAAAAATGTATGCACAAAAAGAAAAAAAAAAGAAAAAAAAAAGAAGAAGAAAAACATACGGCCTACCATCCTACATCTATCTTTATGTTTATGTCTTTAAATTTATGTATGTTTGTTTCAAGTTATCTAGAGTTTAGGGAATCGAGTCTTGGCTTAGCAACGCCATTCTTTTCATGATTGTAACATAAGATTTTTGACTTGCCACCATTAAATCGCCTATCCAACAAAACCCTTTGTTTCCCTACCGTAAGCCTAACGTTACAACCCTTGAAAAGACCTCTTAGATAGTTGTTCCTAGGTGCTTACGCCAAAGCGGTGGAGGTTTGATCTAGTCTCAAGCCTATGTAATCTATGTACTATGCCGGGTAATGAGTGTTTATCTTCCATTTCCATTTACTATATTTCATATAAACCCGAGAGATGAGAGAATCCAAACACCCCCTTGTGAGGTGCTAGTATATAATTTCCGTGCTTGTTATGACTATTGCGGTGCTTTTACTTGTTATGAATTATTCTAAACCTTTGCTTCATGCCCCCTAACTTATAAATTGATTGGCCAAAAGCACATTTGCTTGAGGACAAGCAAATACTAAGTGTAGGGATATTTGATAATGATTTAAAACGTACACTTTTAAGGGGTCATTTAAGCCCTTAATCGACCACTTTTATATCCGTTAATGCTTAATTTCGTTCCTTTTCACTTTTTAGGTCTCTTGGAAGCAAAATGCTGGAATGATGCACATTTGGACAAAAAGGAGTGAAAACATGAAGAAAATGGCAAAGTCAAGATCGAAGCCACTCAAGCTGCTAAATTTGAACCTGACAGCTTCCCAAATAAAGGGCGAAACCGTCCCTCTCTACTGATTTGATAAATAATGCACCTGACGGCTCCGTGGACTTTTTGCTCGCAACACCTGACGGCGCCAGGCTTTGAAGAGGAAGGGCGTCACTAATACTTTTCATCTCAGACGGCCCAGATCCAAAACCAAGACGACGTCCCATATGAAGCCCAAAGGCGTCACAACTACAACGTGACGCCGTCCGATCGATAACTTGGCCAAGACGAAAACCCTAATGACGGCGATCTGACGACGTCCCACCTATTAGGCGACGCCGTCGCAAGTGTAAATCTATATATAGAATTCGATTTTTCTGTATTTTAAGAGGTAGACTTTTGGAGTAAAAACCCTAAACGTTTGTAGTCGAACTTGGACAGTATCTTAGGGTCCCAAACCCTATTTTACACATCAAGATAAGTGTTTTAATCCATTAGTATCATTATGTCTTCCATTTATTGTGTGTATGCTTGCTTGTTTAACATGTCTAGCTAAATTTCTTGTGTGTTTACTTAGATCTATGAAACCTAGTTGTTAATTATTGATTGGTTATTTCTTATCTTAATTGTTATTGACTTAGGAGTGCAACTAGGCTATCATTGTGTTTAACTGCTTGAGTAATCTTTGTGAACATTAGTTTATGAATCACTTAGAGGATTTCGTATTCTAAACATCCAAAGATAACCTTAAAGTTAGTTTATGATTAATCCAGAGGATTTCGTAGGCAATAACCTAAAGGTATTCTCAAAGAGTTAGGAATAAGGCACACCCTACGACCTTAGAAAACACAACGCGTTAAGAATAAGGACGTGACAATTCAACCAACAATAAAAGATAACTAGGGAGTAATAGTATCTAGGTAAACACATTTTTAATCATCATATGAGCACACAATCAAATAGACATAGCTACCCGTAGTAATAGATAATTAGAATAGTAGAAGCAATCGGTAGAAGTACCACCCCCAAACTAATTGCCATGAGATTTTACCCTTAGCTTTCTAAAAAAACAATAAAAGATAAAAAATAAATAAATAAATAAATAAATAAATAAAGAATCATCCTCAACCCCACCTTAGCGTAATACACTTCTTGCTAGCATTCCTATTCCCCTAGAGAATGATATCAATACCCGAGGCTTACCTAATACTACACTACAACGATTAGGTTAACTGACTAGGGTGTTGAAAAACTTGCTCGACGAAAAGGAAGTTCCTTTGACCCCGAACGCGCTTCGTACGCCCATCATGTATTTCTTGGTCCTAGTCTCATCTCCTGGCAGTATAAGAAACAAATTGTGGTCTCAAGGTCTTCCACAGAGGCAGAGTACAGAGCCTTAGAAGATACTACATGTGAATTTACATGGCTCAGATAGTTACTCAAAGGATTTCAAGTACAAGTCTCTACCCATCTACCCATCCTATGTGACAACGTTTCCTCAATCTCACTTTCTTCAAATCTTGTCCATCATGCTAGGACCAAACACATTGAGATTGATAGTCACTTTGTCAGGGACAAAGTTAAAGAAGGACTCATCCTACCAACCTATGTCTCCACAAAACATCAAGTGGCAGACATTCTAACCAAGGGACTTCCTAAACCACTTCATTACAACTGTTTGTCCAAGTTAGGCCTGTGTAATCCTTACACAATGCTAACTTGTGGGGGGGATGATGTGACACATAATGCCAAACACTCCACTTGCAGAGTTAACTCCATTCACAGACATCCAAACACTCCTTTGAGTCTACACAAGATGAGGATCCTACTCAATAGAAGCATGATCAAATGCAACAAGCTGTATAGCAAAAGTTAGTTAGTTCACTGTTAAGTAGTTATACTTTGTGTAGTTTGTAAGTAGCAGTAGTATAAATACCAAATGGGTTCATTGTAATAGTTGACAATTCATTTTTACCCTTAATGAAATTCATTTCACAATTTGTCTAAATATTGTCCTCTGAGTTTCTCACCAATGGGATAACTTAAAGACTGTTACGATGGGTGTGTTTGTTAAAATTAGCAGTAAGTAGTAATTATGAGCAGTAGTTGTGAGCAGCAACTGTTTTTTAAATAAAAAAATTTGATAACATATGTAACTGTAATTATAAATAAGTAAAATGACGTAAAATGATATATGCATATTTAAATAGAACATGGTTATATGTATAAAATAGTCGGGTGTTACTTACGTACAAGACAACAACATGGTTATATTCAACATTCATTTGTGGCCAAATAACTACGATATATGCATCTACTAATGCATCCATAGCAAGATAACATAGAAACACATATTAAATTGTCACAGCTCACCGCTCCTTTATCACAGCTTATTAAACTAGCATTAGAGAATTATTTTTCCTAAAAAATAGCAACAACTTATTGCTCCTTTGCCAAACAACAAAAATCAAAATGCTCACCCCTCCTTTGCCAAACGATCCCTAAAAATCAAAATGCTCACCCCTCCTTTGCCAAACGACCCCTAAAAATCAAAATGCTCATAGCTCACCGCACTAAAAAGCTCGACACCGCTCTGCCCCAAACATAACCCGATATATGTTTTTAAAAAACTAAAACATGTTATATCTCGCCACTCATTCTGCTATTAATCGTCCATATACCTAAAAATTACTCACTTTCTCATATACAATTAGACGTCGAGCGTCTGACGATATACACTACTTGATGTAAGTTTACTCCAAAAAGTTTGTGTTAATACAAATCTGGGCGCTTCTCCTACGAGGATTAGTTTAAGCTAACTCTTCGGAGAATAGATCTTGTATTAAGTGAAATCTTCGATTGCTAGCTGCTAAGAAAACCAACACCATTAGTCTCACCGCGGAATGGGCGGTCAACCTCCGGCGTGAGAGTAAGTGGTTGTTTTAGAGAGATGAAATGAATTCTAGAGAGATAGAGAGTGTGTATATGTTACCGTTTGAATAGGGGTGAGACCTCTATTTATATGGTTGACCTTTCTGTCGTGTTCTCAAGGTCACGGGTCTTGAGAGCGACAGTTTGTGACGTAAGTCAGCTGCAGAGCTTGTCTGCTTGTTGTGATGGTGATGTTTTTGGGCGGGAGTTGTCCCACTTTCCCTTTTTGTGGACTGCAGGTTGCAGTACGTCCGACCTAGGGAAGATTCCTTTCCCTTTACGTGGGGCGCGGTTGTGTTCTTGTTCGGGCGCGTCTACTGTCCGCGGAATGGCTTGGTGGCCATTGCCGGGGTATGTGTTTGGTCCGCGTCCGAATTATATGGGCGCCGGGAGTATTACATACTAGTGCTAAGTCCGCGGCTGGCCCGTACTGGTGCCAGGGGGTCATACGTGATCAAGTCCCCCTAGTCTAGTTGTGCTTGTTAGTCTCATTGCAAGCATTGCTAGACTAAGTTTTCTCGTGTAACCGCGGTTGGTTGTATTGTAGGAAGACCTAACCATTGCTGGCTGTGTTTCCACACGTGGCAAGGGTGTGCGTTACAGCTGTCCATTGGGATTCGCGAACCGCCCTCAGCCGCGTATTCTCTGACTGATAGGACGTTTCGTCTGCTTCCATCTCGTTCGTTGATCTGGGCCGATCTGGGCCGTTAGTTATGGGCCGGCGACGTGGCGTGTTGTTGGTCGTTCGATTGACCCGTCAGTTTTACTTTTGGGGGTATAAATACCTCTCTTTTTTACTTTATTGGTTACTGTTGCCACTTCTTCTTCGCAAGTAAAAAAGAAAAACGCTCTCCAAGTTTTGTGTGCTCCTTCCTTCTTTATCAGGTTAGGTTTTTCCCCTTTCCTTGTAGTTCAATGGCTAAGAAACTCCTAAGTGATTTTACCTGTAAGTTGTCCCAAAAAGATTTGAGTGATTTTTGCTCTAGATATCACATTCCTTCGGCCGTTCACCCACTTCTTCCTGGTCCTGACAACACCATAAGGGATGCTCCTAAGGGTAAGATAGGAGTGTACACTAGGTTCTTCGAATTTTGCAATTTTAGGATACCCCTTTCCGCGTTCCTATGTAGGGTCTTGGAGTATTTTCAAATTCATTTGTCGCAGTTATCTGTACTGGCCGCCGCTAGGATTAGTCATTTTGAGATCCTTTGCCGTGCCCACGGTGGAACACCCACCGTGCCATTATTTAGGAAGTTTTATTATTCGGGGATGAAGGATGGTTGGATGACACTAGAAAAGCGTAAGGGTCCTAAGTCCTTGGTTGTTCCGGTGTGTTACACCGCTCCTTTGGACTCCGTTAAGAATTGGAAGGAGTTCTTCTTTTGGGTTGACGCAACTGTTTTTCCGTTAGCGATCTCGTGGAACGAGAAAGTTTCTGTTGACCGTGATCCACCCCCGAACGACGACGGCATTGACCTGGAGTTACTGCATCGTCTTGACACGATGCGTGCTCCTTTTAAGAAGTTGTCGGAGCCTTTTCTTTGCACAGTTGGTCTTAGCCGTGCTTGGGATGATGCCACAGTACGACCTACTTTTAGGTCTGCGGATAATGAGGGTGGGTAAAATTGTCGCGCCTCGTTGTCTTCCCTTATGTCCTGTTACTAATTTGTGTATTTTTTTGCTTGCAGATATGTCTCTCTTCACTTTTATTAACCAACAGGATCCTTTCGAGGTAGTATCCGGGGAAAGGACTCTGCAAGAAGGTGAGAAAACGTTGCTGGATGAGACCGACAGCCGGGTTATTGAGCCTTCGGAGAACACTATCACATTAGTCCAGGAGACTATTGTGGACAACGTTGAGGCGGCTAAGGCTAGCAAAGCCGTTGGTAAGAAGAGGGTTAGGCTTGCCGTCCCTTCCAAGCAACCGGAGAAAAAGAGGATTACTTCTGTGGCGGCAAATGATGCCGGATCCGCTGCTGGTATGGTATCTGTCCTATGCTGTCGATTTTTCTCATTTTTTGCTTTAAAAAAATAACTTGTGTTATGTTGCAGGGGGCCCGACCGCGGGATCTGCTTTGGAGCTTCGCGACGAATCCGACTCTGGTCCTCGTTTGCAGGAAGTGACCAACTTATCCTCTGAGGCTACTCCGGAACTGCAAGTCAATCCGGATTCTGCTTCCAAAACATCTACCCCGGCTCATCAAGAGAACCTAGATGTGGACATGTTCGGGCCTTCTGAGCCGCCCATTATGCAACAGGAGAGTTCGTTTAGGGTTGAGTCTCCCTTGCAAGATCCTTCTGGTCACCGCCCCGCGGCCTCCGATGATGATTTCTACGAGTCCTTATCCGTGGATACGGCGGAGGCGAAAAATATTTATGTCCCCAAGTGGTTGCCAACTAATGAGTTCCGGATGGATGACCCTTGGATCTGTCAGAGTATGCTGGACAACCTTGCAACCCCTGGGTATTTGTCCACTCTGCGCAATATGCCCCATACGGACTTGCTGGAGCGGTACAACATGATGACCGTCCAGCAAGCGTGTATGTCTTCTGAGGTACGTTTGCGGCTGCAGTTTGAGCTAAACCAGACTAATAGGTTGAACAGGAGACTTGAGAGGAAGGATAAAAAGGTTGAGGCTTTGAAGGGGAAAATTCAGGAGCTCGAGGCTGAGGCCGCGGAGGCAAAGGGTCTCCGCGAGCGGGTTGGGTCGCTTGAGTCCAAAGCGGAAGAGCTTAAAAGGTTGCGTGAGCGTGTAACGCAATTGGAAGGCATGATCGGGCCCAAGGATGAACAGCTGACCCATCTTACTGTTGAGAATGCTGAACTAAAGGGTAAGGTGGCCGGGCTTACTTCTGTTTGCGATGAGCTGAAAGAACAGGTGAGGAGGGTGAGGGCTTATTTGAAGAAAAGTTGAAAGAGTGTGAGGAAAGGGTCCGTGGCGAGTATGATGGTCAACTCGCACAGCTGGATCAGAGATTGGCAGAGCTGAACCGCGACTTTGATGAGGACCTATTTCCGAGTACCCATATTGCCATCGAAGGAAAGCGTTGGGTTATTGGTCATGGCTTCCGCAGGGCATGGTTGGCTTTTAAACAGTCCGCGGAGTTGCAGACACGCCTGGGTGACTGTATTAGCAAGGCAATCGCGGAGGGTTTGAGGCAGGGTTTGGAGGCCGGGGTTGTGCATGGATCCAAAGGGGTTAAACTGGAACAGATTAAGGCTTATGACCCGCGAGCCAAGGAGGTCTACCGCGAATCGGTGATACGTCTTAGTGACGTCCCTTTCCCACTCCTTGATTCTTTGGAAGCTTGCAAGGATTCCTCATTAGAGTTCCTTATGTCGCAGCTTGTGCTTCAAGAGGAGAGGCCGGGTAGTTCGGGGGAATTCGCTTTTAATCCCCCGGTGGCGGAGGAGGTTGCTCTTCCCAACTCATTGCTTCAGACTATTACCAGGCGCCCGCGCGCCATTGCCGTGTACAAGGAGAGGAAACACCGGGCGTATGGTAAGAGGTTTAATGTTTGGAATCCCGAGCTGCTTGTTTCGGAGGTGGAGCATCAGGTTACTCCTACTGGAGAGCCTTCCATGGTGATTGTTTCCCCTGGTCCAACTCCTTCCTCCGCGGTCACGGGTCCGACCGGGGAGGATGAGAAAGAAGAAGAAGAAGAAGAAGAAGCTGCCCACGATGATATGTTTGACGCCAGCATTCTTGACGGTACCGGAAATGTGTGAGTTGGCTTTTTGTGGGCGGCATTTAGACTATGCCGCCTTTGCCATCTATCGTGAAGCTTTGTTTATGATCGGGTCGCTGTTGTTGCGACGCTATTTCTTGTAAGCCGGGGGTATGCCCCTATGTACTTGTAAAAAATATCTGGTGAATTTAATGAACTTCATGGTTGTACACGCGTTTTTTTTTATTTGCCGGACTTAGTTGTTCCGGGCTTTGAGTTGTACCCTTGGCCGCACTTTGGGAGTCCGGGGGTATCAAACAATGGACAATGGGTTTGCAATACCACTTACATGCCTGAGTCAATTTTGAGGTTGCTCGTCCTGTATGTGCGACACTGTCTGTCGCGGTTGTGAGAATTATGCACAAGGTTTAACACTTAAAAAAATGATTGCATATGTATTTGGAAAATTTGTAGAGCGGGCCAGGCATCTACGTTTCATTACTTAGAAAACATTACAATAGAGATATGAAAAGTTAAAATTCCCCTGTTGTCCGGACCTGGTCCGTAATCAACTTACAAAAGACGGGGAAAACCTACTTACGCTTAGATGTAACATTTCTTCAAGTTGCGGATGTTCCATGTCCTCGGGAGTGTCTCCCCATCCGCGGCTCTGAGCTTGTATGTTCCATTCCCTATTGCTTCGATCACTTCATACGGCCCCTCCCACTTGGGACCAAGCTTTCCAGTATCTTCCGCTCTACTGACTTCATTGCTCCGGTAGACAAATTCTCCGGGTCTGAATGCCGTGCTTCGTACCTTGGAGTTGTAGTACCCCTCCATTCTTGCTTTGCTACGTGCCTCTTCAATGGCCGCGGCTTCCCTTTTCTCTTCCAGGATGTCCAGGTTTAAACGAAGCTGCTGGTCGTTGGAGATTTGGTGTACGGCTGTGCACCGAAGGCTTGGCATTCCAATTTCGACCGGGATAACTGCTTCGGTGCCGTACGTAAGAGAAAATGGAGTTTCCCCGTTGCTCGTTTTGATCATGGTTCTATGTGCCCAGAGCACGTGCGGCACTTCCTCCACCCAGTCCTTGCTTCCCTTTTCCAATCTTGATTTGATGCCTTCCCCCAAGCTTTTGTTCGCGCTTTCAACCAACCAATTTGCCTGCGGATGTTTCACCGACGCAAACCGCTGTTTAATGTTGAGCTTCTGGCACCAATCTTTGAATGGATTGTCGTGGAACTGCTTTCCGTTGTCTGACACTATCTCTCCCGGCAAGCCGAAGCGGCAGACTATGTTATCCCAAACAAACTTCTTCACTTGCCTTCCTGTGATGGAGGCTAAGGGTTTGGCTTCGATCCATTTAGTGAAGTAGTCTATCGCGACAATCATGAATTTAACCTTGCCGGGACCTTCTGGGAAAGGTCCGCAGATGTCGATACCCCACTTGTAAAAAGGCCATGGGGAGGTGATTGGGGTCAAATTTTGTTGCGGATTCTTGGGTACCGGACGGTGGACTTGGCAATCTTCGCATTTCTGAATTAGCTCGCGTGCATCCCTTCACATACATGCTCTCCGTTTTGAAGCATTCCACGAATGCCTCCGTGGACTCCCCTTCTCGCTGCTTTATATGGTGTAATTCAACAGGATCTTTCGTATACTTCTTCTGCTGTAGGAAGTATGAGAGAAAGCGTGACCTCAACTCCTCAAAGCTGTCGATGCTTTCCGGACTTAGCTCATCGAACCAGCCGCGGGCGTGCCCAATGAGGGTGGAGTTAAACATGTGGCACCATGTGGGCATGGCCCATCTTTCCACTTTTGCCGCGGTCTGGAAGATCTTCAAATGATCCTCCGGATCTCCTGTCCCATCATATGTCCTGATGTGGGCTGGCATTCTTGTTCTGTCCGGGAATTCGAAATTCCGTATGCGACGGGTAAAGGGGTCTGTGTCAGCCACGTCATACGGGGAGTAGAGGTCGTCATCTTCCCGTTTCTTGCCTTTCGGGGTGGATTTCCAATGTCCTCCAGTGCTTTCCTCGCTTTCCGGGGGAGATATTTCCCTTGTTCTACTCCGGCACGAGTGGTATGTTTCTCCTCTGCCCGACTTCGAGTGGGAAGCATTGCCGTGGGTAGTACTCCGGCTTCGTTGGTGTCTATCTTCTGAACGTTTTTCGGCCATGTCCCGTTTACTCTGCTTTTCTTCTTCTCTTTTGCGTTGTCTACGGGAGGTGACCTTTGACTGGAGTCTGGAGAACACGGTTGGTTTTGGGTCACCAAGCCTTGTGGACACATGCTGACGTTCCTTCTCCAGTCTTGAGAATACATTCGTCCGCGGCCTTTTGGCCTCCCACCGGCTTTTCTCCCTAGAACCTCCCTCATCTCTACTGCTAAGTCTTGAGAAGACACTTCGAGACTTGGAATACTCCGGCGGGTCTGACCTGGCACTAGGACTGACTTCGCGCCTCCTTTTTGGTGCCTCTTTTCCTTCGGATGCTGGACGAGTATTCCGAGCGTGTTCTTGAGATCTCTCATTTCTGTCCTCATCGTCAAAATCCAACCGGGTTTTGACCCGGTCCAGTTTTTCCTGATGGACTCTCTCTGCCATGAAGGGCAAGATCTGATGGTAGTGCTTTTCGCAGAACTCCCTTATTGACGCATCTGTCGCGGTCTTAGGGTGGTATTGTTCTGTGGCTTGCACTTTGTCATTCCATCCCGTGTTTCTGACCGTGGATGGCTCAGGAGAGGGGGAGGGGTTTTCTGCCAAATTGCTCATCAGAGTTTTTTTTTTTAGGAGACGCAGTTATGTTACTGGTCCCACGGATGGCGCCAACTTGTTAATACAAATCTGGGCGCTTCTCCTACGAGGATTAGTTTAAGCTAACTCTTCGGAAAATAGATCTTGTATTAAGTGAAATCTTCGATTGCTAGCTGCTAAGAAAACCAACACCGTTAGTCTCACCGCGAAACGGGGTTCCGCGGTCAACCTCCGGCGTGAGAGTAAGTGGTTGTTTTAGAGAGATGAAATGAATTCTAGAGAGAGAGAGTGTGTGTATATGTTACCGTTTGAATAGGGGTGAGACCTCTATTTATATGGTTGACCTTTCTGTCGTGTTCTCAAGGTCACGGGTCTTGAGAGCGACAGTTTGTGACGTAAGTCAGCTGCAGAGCTTGTCTGCTTGTTGTGATGGTGATGTTTTTGGGCGGGAGTTGTCCCGCTTTCCCTTTTTGTGGAATGCAGGTTGCAGTACGTCCGACCTAGGGAAGATTCCTTTCCCTTTACGTGGGGCGCGGTTGTGTTCTTGTTCGGGCGCGTCTACTGTCTGCGGAATGGCTTGGTGGCCATTGCCGGGGTATGTGTTTGGTCCGCGTCCGAATTATATGGGCGCCGGGAGTATTACATACTAGTGCTAAGTCCGCGGCTGGCCCGTACTGGTGCCAGGGGTCATACGTGATCAGTTTGCATCATTGTTTGGCGTTTGCATGGTAGGAGAATCCCAAGTCGAGTAATTCTTGAAAGTATGAGTATCGACTTATATTCGATTTTATGTCCGGGTTGCGAGGAGTTAATATCATTGGATCATTGCTTTGTTTTATGGCGAAATGTTTGGGATAGGGCATTTAAGTGGTAGGATGTAGGTATGCAAAATCTTTTCTTAGTTAAAGATGAGTTTAATCTAGTTAAAGCTACTGGTTTTGTGTTTATAATAAAATAGTTGCAGTTCGAAATAAAACTACATTTCAGTAATAATCAACTGCCGATATTCTACTTGCAATCAACAAGTTCGATTAATTCGATATCAATTTCTCTAGATAAGAGTTTCTAAGAAGGGAGACAATATGTTATTGTTTGTCATACCATGGATCTGATCATATTTCATATGGCTCATATAAAATAAAATATCACTTATATCAAACAAGGGGAGACAACTTTATGAGAAATGTGACCTTTTTTGATTGAAAAACAGTAAGAATCTAAAAAAGTTGATAGGGAACACATGGCTTGGACTTGATTTTGGTAAATCCAATGGAAATAAAAATTTTCCCCTAACTTTAACTTTATCTTTTAATACTGTAATATATTGTCAAAAAAGATGGGTACAATATGAAGAAAATTTGAGGGTTTATAAAGTAAATACGGGCTCCATCATTATTGTACTCATTTTCTACCCTTTTTATTTTGGATTTAAAATTATTTAAGGACAAAAAATTATTTATATATTAAAAGATCAATTCTCATCATTTATTTTTATTTGATCTTATGGACAGTATTAATCTAAAAAAATTTAAAAACTCACTTTCATCATTTTTTTCCAAATATTAATATGTTTTAAACCGTTAATATCATTGCGAAGAGCATTTAATTATTTTTCTATAGGTAGGAACTTTGATATACTTTCGACAAAATTGTTTTTTCGTATTTTCCACGTTTTTTTTTTTACGTTACGGAAATTTCCATTAAGAAATCATATATGATTAAACACAAATTTGAATATCACATGTGATATTAGTGTTAAATCATATAAATATGTGATATCACATGTGATATTAAAATCATATATGATATTACATATCATATATGATTTAACACTAATATCATATGTGATATTCAAATTTGTGTTTAATCATATATGATTTTTCAAAACGAAAAAAAAAATTAGAAAAAACGTGAAAAGGAACGATTTTTTTTTTCTTTTTTTGAAAGTATATAAAAGTGCCCGTGTATAGAAAAATAATTAAATGCTCGTCGCGATGGTGTAAATATTTTCGTTTAACGATTAACAGTTAAGAGATATTTAAATTATAAAAAATAAGTGAAATAATAAAATACTTTTAAACTCAGCAACTGATTTTTTTTAGATGGATGGTGGAGATGAGTCCCTTGGTATGTGAAAAAAAAATTGTATGTAAAATAACTCTCCTCGTTCTGTCTATCATTTGTGGGATTGGCAAGGTAAACTAAGAGCGACAGTAATAGGCCAAGTTGCCAATAGTTTTTTTTCTTTTTTAAAAAGTTTTTTAAAGGTGTTTTGTTGCATTACATTAATAGCTTTTCTAAAAGCTTTATATAAAGAGAATTGATACTCAAATCATATTTTTTATGCATGTATCACAATTTATGCATTACAGTTTGTACTGTACAATACTGTAATGCATAAATTGTGATTAACAAAAGTATGGTGTGAGTATCACTCCTTTATTTAAAGACTTGACAAATATTAAGTCTTTCTTAAAAGTTTTAACTGATATATAGTGTGCATTAAATGTATTACTCCGTAATTGCTTCAAATCATTGAAAACTTGGAGCATTATAAATGCACTAAAAACGAAGGACAAAAATTAATCTAAAAGCTTACTTCTTTTATTTCCAGTCCCCAAGATTATCCTAAATGAACAAAAAACCATGCATTGTAAATTTCAGATGTATACATCTTCCTTTTTTTTTTGTTCTATTTCATTTTATTTCTTTCCTTTTATAAGTGATACTCCAAAATATAGCTCAGGACTCTATTGTGTAGCACATGCATCAACTAATCAATCACATGACAGCACTTTGTAACAAACTTAATGGTGGGCACACAACCTATTTCTTTACTTTTCCGTACTAAAAAAACTCGAGAACAGAACATCAGGGCATGTTTGACGCAATGGGATAAAATTGGAGCTGAAGCTTATATTATAAACTAGAAGCTAGAGTTTATATTTTTATAAAACTGTTTAGCGAATTAGTTGAAGCTAGAAGCTTATTAATGTAAAATACATTAAATTAAATTCATATATTTTTTAACCTTTTGCGTGTTAATTTTTTATATTTTGAAAAGTATTTTAGTAATTTGACTAACTATAAGCCTCCATAAGCCTGTTTTAATTAACTTTGGCTTATGGAGGTTTTTGGCTTATAAATGCTTTCATAAGTTCTTTAATGCTTTCATAAGCCTGTGTAATAAGTAAAACTTATGTTATAAGCTTAAGCCCGTATAAGCCTCATACTAAACACAACCGTTATTGAATGAGACAGACGCATAGTAAAAAGGAAGTGATTTGCACACTCAAAAAAATGATTGGAATGTTCAAATTTAGAGTGTTTGAATATTTATACTCTCACATTATGTTTAGACATGTTGATC
>BPTQ01000003.1:103120772-103223075 GCA_019973895.1 Chrysanthemum seticuspe | reverse complement strand
AGCACCCTGGTTATTCCTTCCAATAGCATTAAACCCTTGACCACCTCCCATCTGACGACCATAACCACGGTTCTGAACTTCAACACGTCCATTGTTTACAACAGCTTGATTCCTTGTGTTGGATGAGGAACGAATGCGATTGTTGGATTTGTTTGTATACCGACCGAAGGCTTTAGCAATCATAACAAATCCTTGTTGCAATTCGTCGAAAGCAACATAGTCCTCATCAGCTTCACTGTAAAGTGCTTGAGCATTGTTGTTGTTGTATGGAACCAATTGAGTTTGTTGAGGTTGTTGCTGTTACTGATCATATGGTGTAATGGTTGCAGTTGGTTGAGGAGCGGGTTGCTGAGCTGTTTGAGGAGGAAGATTAGTTTGAGCCCACAAAGCAAGTTGTTGATTATCAGGAATTGACTGTGAAGTCGGGAGTCCATGGATAGTCCTTTCTTTGTCAACTTCTTTTTGGTGAGGCTTCAAATAGTCGTACAACAATCCGTATGTAGCATGATGAAGGTTCTTAGCTTGACGGAGAAAAATGACATACTTCTCCCATTCCGGACCAAGACTACTTAGGAACTTAGTGTTGACAGCAATTCGAGGCATGATGATGTTGTGTTTGTCCAAATCATTAATGATGTCTAAAAAGCGATGATGATAAGACTCTAATGTCTCTCCTGGTTCAATCATGAAGTGTTCATAGGCCAAGTAGATTTTGGATTCCATGTCTTCCTGATTGAGTGCTATGCCTTCCATTTGAAGATGAATATGTTCCCACATTGCTTTAGCTGTCTTTTGAGCATCAACACTTCGAAGGATCGGATTGGGTAGTCCCAAAAGAATGTATTGTATTGCTAGTTCATCGGCTTCAAAGTGTAGAAGTTCATCATCAGTGAGGTCGGAGATAGTTGCAATATTGGTGACAGCATCTCTTGGTGGATTGGCATCTGGATCTGCGGGTGTGATAACAGTAGGCATCTGAAATGGACCTTCCATAATGACCTTCATTAAAAACTTTCCATGTGGCTTCTTTAGATCACAAAACCTAAAGAACCTTATCACCCATTGATCATAATTTCCGGGAGTGAGCATTGGAGGTCTATCAAGTGAGCCAGCTTCATGAATTGATTGTTGGCTGCTTAAGGCTTCACACATCTTGCCAAACCATGTTGGTTCCTTCATAGTATTTCTGGATGGATGTTGATTGTAGAAGTTTGTGTAAGGTTGTACTTGAAGACTAGGTGGAGGTTGAACCATTTGAGGTTGTGGAATTGCTCCAAGTTGTGGGGTATGTTGTTGATTAAATTGTTGTTGATAAATTTGTTGTTGATGATTAAATTGTTGATGTTGTGGACTTAGTTGTTGTTGATGATAAGTGTAAGGAAAATAGTTAGAGTATGGTGGTTGTGACATGTTGAAAACTTGTGTTGTTAAATGGATCTTTGTAGTCGAATGAAACGTTGTTGATGAAGTATCCTTAGGCGTAGAAATCACAGAAAAGCCAAGTACCACTTATGCGGAAAAACACCAAAGTTACGCGTAACAGCAATAGTTACGCGTAGGATTAGCTTACGCGTAAGTAAGGAGAAAACACTAAAGTTATGCGTAAACAAGAAGTTAGGTGTAGAAAACTTAGGCGTAGGATTAACTTATGCGTAAGACAAAGCTTAGGTGTAAGATGAATCTTATGCGTAAAAAATTCTACGCGTAAGCTTAAGCTTATGCGTAAATTTAGGGTTTTGCCCAAATGATCTTTTACACTATCACAGTGCAAAAGATATCCAAAGTCGAAGTGTTTTCAGGCTTATCCAAGCAATAAAATCACTGAGTAAGCCATGAAACTGAAGATCAAACCAAGGACAAGTTACGCGTAAGATTAGGGTTTCTCTTACGCGTAGAAATTAGCCAAAAATGATTTTTGCCAACCGATGTTTCTAAACCAGATTTTCGTGATGAAATAGCTTCAATATCACCAAAATAACACAAAAGTGTGAAACTTGATGATCCAAAGCATATAAAACAGTTATGCGTAGAACAAGAACCTCGTTCAAAACCTAGTTTAAAAACTATGATCCACGCGTAAAGTTTGAAACTTTTTGCCAAAAACAGATAGTTTAACACCTAAAAACGTTGAAAGGACAAGAATCTTGGATTTAAAAGTGTAAAAAATCAATTTTTAAGCGTGACAAAGTTGGAACACTTTTTACGCGTACGACCCAAAACAAAAAACAACTTCAAAAAAAAATATGTTCACCCAACTATTTGGCGAATGATACCACTGTTAGGTCACCATATTAGTAACACGAGCATTAATATGCAAGAAATAGAGAAGGATAATGATCGGATGAACAATAAACACACACACACACACTCGTATGACTATGAAAGGTTATGCGTAGGAGAGTGAAAGTGAATAAATTGAACAACCAGCCCTCAAGTGAGGGTTATTACAAGGTATTTATAGGAGAGGGAGCTAGGGCAACACTCCTAGTCCCTTCCTTTCTCTTATGGACTTGGGCCTAGGCTTATGGGCCTTCTACATAAGCCTAAGCATAATTACTAACATAAAGGCCATATTAAGCTAACTATTACATATGAATCACTAACACTTGAATAAGGTTTAGGAGTGATTCCAACATTCTTCAACCCCTTCAGTGCTTACCGAGACTTCATTACTAGAACCTTGTTGGGTTTATTCCAGTACTAGCTCAGTCTCAGTCCGCACTCTTCCCATTTCTCACTTTTCTCCATTTTTCATCATAAAACAAAGCCGAACACCTCACGAAAGGGGAACAAACACTCAAATCTCTCAACTATTCTAAGTGTCAATTTCGGGGTGATCACTCAATCGCACAGTCATAGCATGTATTCTATCATAAGCTTGGCGGTTACACAAATCTCCACCACTGGAGTTAAGGGCTAAACAATTCTCGAAGGCAATATGGGTAGACATGACAAAGGTTAAGGGGTGACTCGTCATTACTAACATGTCACGGCGAAGTGGACAAAATCAATGATACATGACCAAATCCATGGCCAAGACACCAAAGATTGCTCGCTGCATCACCTAGACACGCTTCATGACTAAAGGGTAGGATAAGACAATGGATATATAATTGGTGTAAAATGAAAAACAAGCAGGTAGTCTATATCTACAACAAAGTCATCACCACTTACCGTCCGCCCAAATTTCAAGCTTAGAAGTCTAGAGACCGGATCATGAAATGCAAGGTAGATGTGTCATTAGAGGACGTCGTGATGGGCACACTACCTTTTCTTCTTCAGTTGGTATAACTCCAACTCCAATCTTCCAATGTGACCGAGGTGGCCTCCTCGATACTAAACAATAAAGCTCATACTATATTGCTTAGAACATCGCACTTTACAAAATCATAACTCAATCAACTATTTTTTTTTTCGATTTTTCTTTTTTTTTTTTTTTTTTTTTTTTTAAGGAACATAACATGATAACATAACATCCCCCCACTTGAGATGAACAATGGGAATTCGGGGGGTCTTCAATGATCTTCATAATTGTTGTCGATGAAAGCGTGATTTCCAAAACTTTCCACTCGAACCTTGAACTTAGGCAAATGATGACTTCCCAATTACAAATAAAGACTACAGGGTAGGCTAAGGTGTAAGGGTGTAACGAAACAATATATTGGGGTGACAAAATGAAAGGAATGGCTCAGAATGGTGTATCTAGGGGTATCTTGCACTAAAGGGGAGTGCAACAAAAGGATTTCACATGGGGGTCGAAAAGTCAAGGTGACTAATCGATAGACTCACAATGGTAGGCTGTTTGGGTGATAATCCTATAATACTGCCTTCTAAAACTGAAAAGTCCAAATACATGGAGCTAACTCAACATACCTCGTCTATGGTCTTGAAATGATGTAAAGGCCAAGTTCTAAAGTTTACAAGCTACCGGCACACTCATAATTTGGTGGATTTGGGGTAAAATATTGGAAACGGATAAGGCTAATCTCACCATGTAATATCAAGGGTTGTATGTGCTCGGCTAAGGTCTAATCTAGTTAGGTTCGTAAAGACATGTCCAAATATTAAAAATGGCATAATTTTTCAAAATAAACTAGAAAAATGAGGGCTAAATAAAGTTCAAGAGATAATTTTACTCCCGTCCCCCCACTTGAATTGTACAAAGTCCCTTTTGTACTAGGCATTAAAATAAAGGTGAAGAGAAAGGTAGAATTAGAGCGAGAACTTCCCTGAAATTTGCTCCAAAAAGAAGAAGGCCCACAAGAAAGGATTGTGCCTTCGTTTAAGAGTCATGAACAAACTTCAATCCTTGAAATCACAATACCGACAAGCATAATTCTAAAAAGAAAATAATAAAATGAAAAACAAACCTAACTCACTTTCGTAGGAATCACGGTTGTATTTAGCGAATGCAACAAGCCTTTTAAACCACTTGGTGTCCCAAGTGGACGAGTGAAGTCTCGTGAGGGTTTACAGGGAACACACCCACAAAGTTCATTTAAAAACTAATACAAGGTTACTGTGTTTTAAAATGAAAGAATTAAAGTAGAGGAGAGTTACGTCGTAACTCCTATGAGAGAGTTACTCCGTAACTGGCAAAACCTGGTATGAGCTGTGAAGCGAATAGTTACGGCGTAACCACTGAGATGGTATTACACCGTAATTGGTAATGCGTCAAGAATTCTGCTGCTAAAATGTTGGTTACGGCGTAATCACCAAGATGAGTTACGCCGTAACTCTGTTCAGATCAGCAATTGCAGCAGTAATTACTTCATTGTCTCATGCAAAAATAGTTAGAAAACACAAAACCCAACAGAAAGGAAATAAAAACAAAAGAAAGGGATAATTCGGGTTGTCTCCTGAAAGAACACTTTTCTTTATTTACTAGTCTTTAAGTTAGACTCAGAGCCGCGGGGCTCCTATGGGGGTCTTTGAACTTGCCCCACTTCTTCAATATCCTTCATCAAATTGTGCCTCATCCATGCAACATTTGAGGCAGTTCAGAGGTATTCAATGGTTTCGATCTTTCGGACTTTACAAAATTTCTCCTCCGGACCTAGGTGGTAGCGAGTGAATTCGTATTTTTCAACTATAATTGGGGGTGGTCTTTTGTAGGGTATCCCCAGGAGCTTGCACCTTCTTTGCTCGTAAGCTTCGTCATCGGGATCAGTGAACTCCTCATTTCCTTGCAACTCAAGGTAATCTAGCATCCCTTCGATATCATCGTCACCAGAAACAGTGCCCTTGAACCATTCTTCATTGAGCAAATTCTCCACTAGAATGCGCTTGCATTCTTCTTTATCATTACTCACCCGCTCTATGTCATCGTCAATTGTTATTTTACTCGTGTTTTTGATACTTTTGTCGTTTGAATTTTCTTGATCCATGTATTCCTTCCAAATCTTATCTTTCGTTAATGCGTCCACATGCCCATACTTAATTTTTACCCAACTATCGAACCCCAGGTTGTCCATCCAAGGTAAACTCGTTCTCTCCTCATCATTGGTTGAGGACCAAAAGAATTCATCTTTTTCTAATCTTCCAGAGTTGCTTCTACCATTACACATATCGTCATACGGGTTGCATGACGCCCAGAAAATTTCCCCAGGAGATTTTACTTTTTCGCACCAGTGACTGCATAGTTCTTTATTGTCAGTTTCACTTAAATGCTCATCCGTGCAGAGTATATCTTTATTAGTCTCTTCCTTTTGAATGTGCTCCGCGTAATCAATCTTTAGCTTCATAAGAAGATTTGGATTGATCTTGGCATTCCCAAATTGAATTGCGTACCAATCTTTAAAGGCCAAATTACCGAATTTTATGCCATGTCTTTCACGCTCATGAGGGCATGTCCATTCTCCCTTTCTTTCATTGTCTCCTCCATTGCAATACTCGTGGAAGGGGCTGCATGTAGCCATGCCCTTGTGGTTTCTTCATCAGTAATGGCAACAGGAGTACACCAGTGAGTGATAAGTGGCTCTTCTTCGTCTTTAAGGGAGAGTTCCTCGAGTTTTTCTGACCCGTCCAAGTCGAGGAATTTTTCTTCCCATGTATCTCAGTTACGCCGTAACTGAGATTCTTGGTTATGACGTAATTCATTAGAGTCATTTTCCTCAGTATTCTTCACAACTCCGTTGTCGCTGTCAAACACGAGGTTACGCCGTAACTCATTAGGCACGTTACGGCGTAACTCAGATCTGTTGACGAAATCGTCCCCTAAACTCGTATCACTGGCCTGAACCTACGAGTTATCATCCGAGAAAATTACCTTACATTCCATAGGTGGTTTGGATCCTTCAGGTTTATCGTTATTCCTCCTTACTTTTTCGCTGAGCTTTATCACCATGGATTCAAGGTTTTTCAGAGTTGAGTCGTGTTTGGAAATGTTTCTATCAGTGTTTTCCTGGAATTCCTTCAACCATTCATCTTGCTCCTTTTGTCTTTGGGCTGAATTTTCCAGAAATTTATTAATTGTTTCTTCAAGACTGGGCTTTCTTTCTCGGTTGTAATTTCCACGATAACCATTACTATTTCGATTGTCACCGTAAAATGGTCTATTTTCTCCATACTTAGCTTCTTCAATATCCTGTTCGTCCATATGAGGACAATTTTTCGTAAGATGTCCTCCTCTACAGCTTTCACAACCCACTTGGATGGCATGAATGGTTTCTCTGACCTTCAGCATATCTCGACTGAGGCTTTCAATTTTACTAGCGATTGCTGCAATTCCGTCGAAACTTCCACCTTGGTTTCTTTTACTTCCACCGTCGTGCCATTTTTGAGAATGGTCCGCCATTTATTGAATGGCTTCAATTGCAGTAGTAGGAGTCATGTTTGGAATAGGTCCTTGATAGTCCAGCATCTGTCTTGTGATTACATTTATTCCTTTGTAGAAAATATTGACCTTCTGCTGGTTATTAAGATCATTGGTAGGACACTTATAAAGAAGATCATTGTATCTGTCCCAAGCTTGATACAGAGTTTCGTCGTCTTCTTGTTTGAAATTGTGGATCTCCAAGAGTTGATTAGAAATCTTTGATGGTGGGCAATATCTTTGGATAAAGTGTTTCTTTAGTAGCGCCCAAGTATTAACTGCCCCGGTGGGCAATCTTTCGATCCATCTTCTAGCTGCCCCAGTGAGAGTCATTGGGAAAACCCTGAGCATAACAGCATCATGAGACACGCCCGGAATGTTGAAAAGGCTAGCGATGTATAGGACATTTTCAACGTGCTCATATGCGTCTTCGTCCCTGTTTCCTGAAAAAGGGTTAGCGCGAAGCTCCCTCATAAATTGGTCTTTAATCTCAAAACGAACATCCGCCCTGATTGCCGGTCTTACGAGACCCGGCCCTTGATCTGCTCTAGTCAACGCCAAGTATTCCTCAAGAGTGAGGTCATCGATGTTAACAACTTCCATGGTACCTGAAAACTTGAAATATGATCGTGAGAAAAGTTTAAAAATGAAATGAAAGACTTAATATCAATCCTAATATAGCTCCCCGGCAGCGGCGCCAAAAACTTGATGCAAATTTTACTGACCAGGTCTTAATATTTGTAGTGTCTCGCTATACCTATGTTCTACCCTAATGCACTAACGTGCAGTGTACCCGGTCGTGTGTAGTGTAGTAAATGGTAAAGCCGAGGTCGTCCCAAGAGCTATGCGCGTCGGATAATTACTAAGTCTAATTGTCACAGAATATTAATGGTTTGATAGGGTTTTAATTAATTAAACTACTAATGCAGAATATAAAAGCAAATAAATGGTAGAAGGGAAATCAATAGAGGAATAGTGGTGCTAACCTAGTTAATCCTCCTAACTAGTTATGTCTACGTCTACCTACTTCCAATTACTTCAGGTGGGGTCAAATTCGAGAGGACAACATTTGGTCAATTCGCCCTAACCTATCAACAAAGATGCCACCACAGGAGAAATCAGGCGCACCGTCATAAGTCCTGTTGTTCCTGGTCCCCTAAGCCGAGTCATTAAGTACCACTACATGCTAGATTCTAAATAGTGAGTGCCCGGCCGTTAGGAACTTAGACACTACACCCCCCAATTCTTAAGTTCATCCAAACGATAGGTGATCAGTTGGTCAAATCGCACAAGTAGAAAGGGTCGTCAGTTGGTCATATCTTACCCTTCCCGTCTCAGTCCGCTCACCTAGGGTCAGTTGGTCATATCTCCTAGGCAATTGGCCTCTATCGCCATTCAAAACTACCGAACCAGGGGTGACTACCAAAGAACTATGCATGCATACACTTAGAAATAATTGTACGGAAGTAAAGGTAAACGCAAACAAAACAATTAAGGAATCATAACTAGGCTAGCACCAAAGGGTGCTTAGCCGCTCATATTAATCATGCACATCAATTCAATATTCAAAGGTACGAACTACATGAATTGAAAGTAAAAGAAATAATAAACGCTAAAGCTTATCGTAATGGTGTGACTTCTCCCTTGGAAACAGCTTTGTATGCTTCCCTAGACCTCCCTTGAGCTTTTTCCCACGTTCTCAGAGTGTTATATGTGGAATGGGATGCTTTGTAATGCTGGAATTCGTGGGGTATTTATAGGCCAGGTCTGGGTTACGGCGTAACCCATAGAGGAGTTACGCCGTAACCTTCTATTTCTCCGTAAATGCACTAGATCTGCTAGTTACGGCGTAACCTAAGAAGTGGTTACGCCGTAGTCTTCAATAAACTCGGTTACGTCGTAAGTGATGCAGTAGTTACGGCGTAAGTATCAGCGGCGTGGTATATCTTTTGACCTAATGGAGTTACGTCGTAACCTTTGGGAAGAGTTATGCCGTAACCTCTTGATAAGTTGGACTTCTGGGTCACGCCATAGTTACGGCGTAATGTGAGAGATGAGTTACGCCGTAACTTCTTCAAAATAAGCATACTGTGATAAATCTTTAGTAATGTTTCCATTTCCGCGTCTCTTTAGCTCCAATGCTCGTAATTTACCTGAAAGTGTAAAACAATGGAAAACAAGCGTAAATCCATATAAATGATATAAATAACGAGCATTATATGGGGAAAATTGACACTTAATATTCAGGACTATTTGATGTTATCATTCCTCCACGGTGTTGCACTAGACTATACTATACTAATAACTAACTAACAAATAACATAATAAACGATATTTCTACGAGCTAACTTAAGCCAGATTATATTTGGGGTGACCGATGCTTCACTATAGAATTTCCAATTCCTAACAATCTCCCCCTAAGGGAGGTCACCCCATGATTTACAATTTTGCATCCTAGCATTCTATTAAATCTTCAGTCTTGAGCTCGTAGACTTCAATTCATCATAATATTCAGATTTTATGTTTTCGTGGTGATTTCTTCATAGTCCAACTACTTTGTACATTAAGTGGAGGTTATAGAGCAGATCCACATTTTGATGAGTTTTGAGCCAGTTTTGAGATCATCAGCTTCAATTGATCTCAGCATCACCGTTTGTTGTGTTGCCCTCATATGATGTTGTGACAGATGGACCGACATGCTCACATTCTGGATCATGATGACTTCTTATCAGAGTAGCGGAAGCTTTTAGTTGATTCATGATATTTGCAGCAGCGTAGCAGAAGCATGAAGTGATAATATCAGAGTCATTGATGCACTTATCATGATTTCTTTAGTAATGAATGTGTTGTGTGAGCATGCGGCTATGGATTGACCTCTCCATTCTGATCAGTTGCAAACATTGGGTGTACCTGCATACAAAAGTTAGCAATAAAGCGCACGAAAGTGTTGATAAGGTTTTAAAAGGTACCATTTTGAGGGGTCGTTTAAGCCCTTATTTGATCACTTTTGTATCCGTTATTGCTTAATATCGTTCCTTTTCACTTTTTAGGTCTCTTGAAGGCAAAATGCTGGAATGGCACTTATTTGGACGAAAAGGCGCGATTATACAAAGAAAATGGCCAAATTCAGAATCGAGACACTCAAAGCTGCTGAAAACATAAGGTGACGGCGTCAGGTGTTAATTGTGACGCCGTCGGAGGATCTTTGTGACGGGACAGAAGCCAAAACTCCCATTTTCAAGTGACGACGTCAAGTTATAAAAGAGTAGGCCGTCGCAACTCATACGGCCTAGATGTAATCTAGACGGCGTCAGAAGCTGAAGAGGACGGCGTCACAAGCATAAGGTGACGCCGTCGCAAGTCTAACGTGGCCAAGACGAAACCCTAATGACGGCGACACGACGGCGTCACAAAACATAAAGTGACGCCGTCGCATGTGTAATATTATATATAGAATCCGAATTTTTCAGTATTAGGAGTGTAGTCTTTTGGAGTAAAAACCTAAACCGAACCAAGGCTGTCTTGTACAGTATTTTAGGGTTCCAAACCCTATCTTACACCAAGATAAGTGTTTTACTTCATTAATACAATTATGTCTTTGATTATTTGTGTGTATGCTTGCATGTTTTCCATGTCCGGCTAATTTACTTGTGTGTTTGCTTAGGGAATATGAAACTTAATTATTGAATATTGATTGGTTGTTTCTTATCTTAGTTGGTTAATGATCTAGTAATGTGATAGGTCATTCGTTGTGTACTTAATGCTTGATTAAATCTTTGTGAACCTTAGAATATGACTCCTTGAGTAGTTATAAGCTAAACCATCCAAAGAGTGCCTTAGAGTAAGAGTTTATTATCCCTAGTGGGTTTTGTAGACGAGACCCTTTGGTAAGTTCAAAGAGTTAGGGAGAAAAGCATACCCTACAACCTTAGACACACAACGCAACTAGGAATAAGGACGTGACAATTCAACCACCAATAGGAGATAATTAAGGAGTAGTAAAACCTAAGTAAACACATCTTTAAACTATCATACGAGCACACATTAATTAGACATAGACTACATACACCTTAGATTAGATAATTAGATAAGTAGAGTAATCGGTAGCAATACCAACCCCCCCCCCCCCCCAAATTCAAACCCCGAGATTCGTACCTTTCCTTTCCTTAAAAAAATATAAAAAGATAAAAAATAATCTTCCTCAACCACAACCTTAGCGTAGTAACTTCTCACTAGCATTCCTATTCCCCTAGAGAACGATATCAATACCCGTGGCTTACCCTAATACTACACTACAACGATTAGGTTCACTGCCTAGGGTGTTGAAAAACTTGCTCGACGAAAAGGAAGTTCCTTTGACCCCGAACGACGCGTGTAGCGTCATCAAGTTTTTGGCGCCGCTGCCGGGGAATAGAATAGCTAGTTAGTAGTCCACCTCGTTTAGGTTTCTTTACTTGATTCCTATCAAGTAAACTTTTTTTTCTCATTTTTAGCTTCCTCTTAGTCTATCCCCCTTCTTCGTGACCTTTGTTCGTAGCCCCATCACTTTTCATCATGGAAGGTGATAACCACCCACCATTCATCAACCCACCACCAATTGACCCGCCAAGAGCCCGTACTCTTGGTGAATACTCGGACCAAGCCACTCAGGCTATAGGAACACCATTGAGCTTCCCGACCAAGCCCAAACTACGGCCATGCGATCCGACACCATCCGGTTGGTGCAAAACAGATGTGCATTCCATGGACTTCGTTCCGAAGATCCAAATCAGCATCTGAGGGATTTCCTCAAAATTGTCGATTCCATCGACCTTGATGCTACTACTAGGGAGACCACGGGCCTGCGTCTCTTCCAATTCTCTCTACGGGACCAAGCTAGTAATTGGCTTGAGCGACTTCCCGCCGGCTCCATCTCAAGTTGGGATGATCTTACCTCTCGCTTCCTTGCTCAATTTTTCCCACCGGGGAGAACCACTAAGCTTAGGAATGACATCTTGATGTTCCAACAATGTCTAGGTGAATCTCTCTATGAAGCATGGACTTGATTCAAGGACTTCATTCATAAAGTCCCTCGTCAGGGCATTGATCTTTGGCTCCAAGTCCAAATTTTCTATGATCATGTCAACTTCCCCACCAAGCGATCCATTGACCAAGCGGCCGGTGGAAAACTTAGTGATCTCACCGCGGAAGAATTATGGGGTATGATAGAGGACCTCGCCCTCTATGACAACGAAAGTTGGGATGACCCCCGTGAGCTGCCCAAAACCGTTAAGGCAATCTCCTTGCCTCCTTCCGACCGTAGGATGATCGAACTTGAAGATCAAGTTAATTTCCTAATGAGTTCCTACGAAAATCCTAAGTCCTCACGTCAAGTGAATAAAATCACTCTACCTTGTGAGTTATGTAGTGGTCCCCATGACACTCGTGATTGCACAAGACTTCCCGAACAAGCTTTTGCGGACTACGCCTCCATGCGTACCGACGGAGCGGGAGAAAAGTGGTACACTTTCAAGCCCGAACAAAACAACTTAGGAAACTCTTACAACCCCTCATGGAAAAATCACCCTAACCTTAAGTGGAACCAAAACTCAAGCACACCCCAAAGCTCATCTAGTCCACCTAATAGGTTCAACTCTCTAAACACCGGGAACCACACTAATCTTGAGGCAATTGCATCTAGATTCCTGTCATCTCAAGAGACTCGATTGACTAAGCTTGAAGCCGATTTTAAGCAAAGACAAAGCGAGATGACAAACAAGCTTGATGCCCTCTTAAAAGTCTTCAATGAACGGGAAGTTGGAGCACTCCCAAGTGACACTATAAAGAACCCAAAAGTGAATTCGATCTCGTCGACTTCATGTTCTTGTTCACCATGGGAGAACACACATCCATGCCCCTCACACCCAACGGTTCACTCGGTAAACGCTATCAAAAAGGGTTCCAAGCCATCCAAAAGGTATCAAGGCCTTGCACCGTTGGTGGAACCCACTCTTGAGAAACCCGTCAACTAAGAATCCAAACCTAGTTTAGAGGAGGAGTACAAGGAACTCCATCAAGAAAAACCGATTCTTGAGGTCTTAGCTCATGCACCTTATTATAATGCTTTAAAAGAAAAATATGAGTTAGAACTTAAGCTTGGAAAACATGGGTCCGCTTTTGTACGAAATAATTTACCTAAGAAGTTAGACGATCCCGGGCTATTCACTCTTCCGTGTAGGCTTGGAACTTCCAAACCTCTCGACGCTCTAGCCGACTTAGGGTCATGCATAAATCTTGTTCCGTTGTCCCTCCATAGAAGCCTTAACTTAGGTAAAATAGAACCAACGGAAACCATCTTAGATCTAGCGGACGGTAGTGTTGCACGTCCGGTAGGAATAATAAAAGACATGGTAGTACACATAGGAGAGTTGACTCTTTTGGCCGACTTCCATGTGCTAGACATGAATAAGGACCCGACATGCCCCTTACTAGTAGGAAGAGGATTCTTAGCTACCGCTAGTGCCATCATCGATTGTAAGATGTCCAAAATAGTGGTAGGAGAAGGGAGTGCTAGGTCAATTTACGATGTCAAAAAGCATACGTACTACAAAGAAAAGGAAATCCCACATGAGATTAAGTTGGATAGAGAGCCTTCTAGATATGGACCTTGGATAGATAAGAACCTCATAGGCCCCCAAAGACCTTTTTACCTAGATGAAGCCTTCACTAGTAAAGCAACTTTCCAAGAAAAAGAAATGGCTAGGGACATGGAAGTGAACCCGTTCGAGGACGCCTTAGTATTTAGGAAGATGACCGAGTTCTTAGGAAGCTTGCCTGTCAACCTTGTCATGAATAAGTGGAAAGTTGAGAAATCTAAACACAAATGGGATTGGGATAGACCGCCTAGTGACGGTAATGGAGAATGGCACATTAGGATAACAATCTATGATCCCGATGGAGAAAAGTTTGAAAAGGCATATCTAACCGAACGTACTATTAGGAACTTAAATGATAAGTTTGATCCTTATGACATTGTGGAGGATAGGCTTACTTATATAGGTACGTAGGAGCACGACTACGAGTCTAGCTACAAGACTCTTAAATAAAGAAAAGCGCTTTGTGGGAGGCAACCCATGCTTAATTGTTTGCTTGTTAGTGTCATATATCTTTTATCGATTGTTTATTCTCATGTTTAAATTTCTAAAAATGCTTTATTTTGTTTTTAACCTCGTCTTAATTGCATATAAAGGTATTTTACATAAGGGATAAGTGTAGGGAGGATTACACACGTTTTCAAGGAAACGTAAACATGAGAATAACAATTCATTAACAGATATATTTGTGTGTTTGTTCGAGTCAAATGCTTGTATCGAGTCATAATGGATGTTTTGCAGAAATTTTTTCCAGATTCTAAAGATGTAAGTTTTCCAGAATGTTTTCCAGAAAATCGCAGACCAGTTTTTGTCAGGATAACCTGACGGCGTCAGGATCGCAACCTGACGGCGTCAGGAAGGAGTAAAAACAACAGATTACTTTTTTCTCGTTTTCTGAGCTACTTAAAAAAATTTGGAATTTTCCAGGTCTTAATTTTCCAGAAATTTTGTAAACATCCATTCCACAAGCATTATATCTTAGTTTAAATCGAGTCTTATATATATTATTACCGCTGATTTTACGCGAAGGTTTCATTTGTTTCTTCAAGTGTGCAGGTTTAATTTATCAAGAAGAAGTTACATAAGATTGGAAGGAGCTTTTCACGCATAAATTCTTCTTGGAAAGCATTTAACCACTACTTCACACACGGATCCTACCGAGCTAATCAGGGGAGTACTAGTTTCTTTCGTTTTTAATTACCTTCCAATTATCATAACTTTGATACTTTCGGGGAACATTGGGGACAATGTTCAGTTTAAGTGTAGGGAGGGAAAATAAAACGGGAACTTTGAAACTATGCTTATCCTTGATTATTTGCTTTGTCCAATTGCACTTTTGTAATAAACCATGAGAAAATGTCGGTTAGGGTAATTTTGGCACCAAATTTAAAATTTTTCATGATATATAGGAGTGGGCCATTAGTCTTAACAAAAGCGTCTCACGGATAGGAAGTTACATGACTAGCACAAAAACCCTTTACCACCTAAATTCCACCCAAAATGTGAGGATCGCCCTTAGATTAGTAGGAATTAAAGCATTCATCTTTAATGCTTAGAGTGTAAACCGGTAGTATAATAGATTCTAGAACTTGTTTTGTGATGCATTCCGAGATCGCTAGTAAGACTACACTTGTGTAGTTAGGAATAACTAAATGATAAGAGGCATTAGGATAACCCTTGTTTGATACCCGTAATATAATTACTTCTTCCACATCGGTTGAGTAATTCCCCCACACCCTTTGTGTTGTACTCATGTTTAGTACACGATACCCCTAGTTAACCCCTCAGAGCCTATCCTTTTCGCGGTTCTCGTGATGTTTCGGTTTTTCCGGAATATCAATGAAGAGCATTGTTTACACCCCACCCCCAAATGTACACCCAAATCGCCTTAGCCTACCTTGTATGCACTCACTTTTAGTGCATTATTGTTATCATCTTAAACCCTTAGTTCAATTATCTAGTTGCTTGCATGAGTTGCTATGTCGAGTCATATCCTTTGTATACAGTTTTGGGACGATTGGGATTCATGGGAAAAGTTAAAGTTTATGAAATGACGGGAAAGGAACGTTAAAATCAAATTCCCTTTGTTTGCGTAATAATGTACCCCAAGTGTTTTGATCTTTTCAATTCGGGTCAAATTAGTGTTAGAGTAATAAAAACTCAAATGTAGGGATGTGCCTATAAATCCCTATCATTTTGATGTTACCGTAGAGGATGGTAGAGTAAAAGTGTATGAAAAAAAAAAAAAAAAAAAAAAAAAAACGGGCTACCATCCTACATCTATCCTTTAATTTTATGTTTGTTTATTTCAGTTAGCTAGAGTTTAGAGTGTCGAGTCTTGGCTTATCAACGCCATTCTTCGTATGCTTGTAACATAAGAGATTTTTGACTTGCCACCACTATATAGCCTATCCCACCAAACCCTTTGTTTCCCTACCGTAAGCCTAACATTACAACCCTTTAAAGACCTCTTTGATAGTCTTTCTTAGGTGCTTACGCCAAAGCGACGGAGGTTTGATCTATTCTCAAGCCTATGGTAATCTATGTACTAGGACCGGTTAATGAGGGTTTATCTTCCATTTTCAATTTGTTATATTTCATATACACCCGAGAGAGATGTGAGTATCCAAACACCCTATGTGAGGTGCTAGTATGTAATTTCCGTGCTTGTTATGACTTTTGCGGGGCTTATATGTGTTGTGGAATGTTTTAAACCAATGCTTCATGATCTCTAACTTATAAATTAATTGGCTAAAAGCACATTTGCTTGAGGACAAGCAAATACCAAGTGTAGGGATATTTGATAAGGTTTTAAAAGGTACCTTTTTGAGGGGTCGTTTAAGCCCTTATTTGATCACTTTTGTATCCGTTATTGCTTAATATCGTTCCTTTTCACTTTTTAGGTCTCTTGAAGGCAAAATGCTGGAATGACACTTATTTGGACGAAAAGGCGCGATTATACGAAGAAAATGGCCAAAGTCAGAATTGAGACACTCAAAGCTGCTGAAAACATAAGGTGACGGCGTCAGGTGTTAATTGTGACGCCGTCGGAGGATCTTTGTGACGGGACAGAAGCCAAAACTCCCATTTTCAAGTGACGACGTCAAGTTATAAAAGAGTAGGCCGTCGCAACTCATACGGCCTAGATGTAATCCAGACGGCGTCAGAAGCTGAAGAGGACGGCGTCACAAGCATAAGGTGACGCCGTCGCAAGTCTAACGTGGCCAAGACGAAACCCTAATGACGGCGACACGATGGCGTCACAAAACATAAAGTGACGCCGTCGCATGTGTAATATTATATATAGAATCCGAATTTTTCAGTATTAGGAGTGTAGTCTTTTGGAGTAAAAACCTAAACCGAACCAAGGCTGTCTTGTACAGTATTTTAGGGTTCCAAACCCTATCTTACACCAAGATAAGTGTTTTACTTCATTAATACAATTATGTCTTTGATTATTTGTGTGTATGCTTGCATGTTTTCCATGTCCGGCTAATTTACTTGTGTGTTTGCTTAGGGAATATGAAACTTAATTATTGAATATTGATTTGTTGTTTCTTATCTTAGTTGGTTAATGATCTAGTAATGCGATAGGTCATTCGTTTTGTACTTAATGCTTGATTAAATCTTTGTGAACCTTAGAATATGACTCCTTGAGTAGTTGTAAGCTAAACCATCCAAAGAGTGCCTTAGAGTAAGAGTTTATTATCCCTAGTGGGTTTTGTAGACGAGACCCTTTGGTAAGTTCAAAGAGTTAGGGAGAAAAGCATACCCTACAACCTTAGACACACAACGCAACTAAGAATAAGGACGTGACAATTCAACCACCAATAGGAGATAATTAAGGAGTAGTAAAACCTAAGTAAACACATCTTTAAACTATCATACGAGCACACATTAATTAGACATAGACTACATACACCTTAGATTAGATAATTAGATAAGTAGAGTAATCGGTAGCAATACCAACCCCCCCCCCCAATTCAAACCCGAGATTCGTACCTTTCCTTTCCTTAAAAAAATATAAAAAGATAAAAAATAATCTTCCTCAACCACAACCTTAGCGTAGTAACTTCTCACTAGCATTCCTATTCCCCTAGAGAACGATATCAATACCCGTGGCTTACCCTAATACTACACTACAACGATTAGGTTCACTGCCTAGGGTGTTGAAAAACTTGCTCGACGAAAAGGAAGTTCCTTAACCCCGAACGACGCGTGTAGCGTCATCAAGTGTCTTTGATCACTTTCGTTGAATTGAGGTACACGGCCCACGGTTCTCCGTTGATCAGTACAAGTACTGCCTGTGATCAGGTATAATTCCGAAGAATCTCCTTGACAGGGTTTCGCAGCTGCTCTAGCTGTTCTCAAACCGGAACGTCTCAAAGAAGACAACACGGAGTGAGTGAACCAGCGAATTTGAGATTCACTGATTGATGAAAAGAGATTTGAAAAACAATCGTGTACTGCTCAATAAAATGTTTTTGCAATACAACGAAGGTTTTAAGAAAAATCAGTTATCAATCATAAACACCTTTTATTTTTGAAATATTAATACACAGTCGATGTGCTAGAGAAAAGAATTTTAAGCACAACGACGGGTTTTTCAAAGGTATCCGTTAATCCATAACCTGAACCAGGATTGATTCATAATTTTGAATTGCCCCATTGTTTCTGTTCAGTTGTCACATGGTTGATCTATTGGATAGATCTCACTTGCCACCTACCAAGATCTTGTTTGATGTTGGCTCTAGAAGGCTTTCCATCTTCATTGTGAATATGTTTGCATATCACTCAGATGTTTTGGCAATACCACAAGAATAATGCGTAGGACTCTTAAAATATATCCTCTCTTTCCACATTGTGTGAGACAAAGAGTCTTCATTGACAGTGTCTTAATGAGATTTATTAGATGATCTCGTGGCTCTAGACTCAATTGTGCACATTTGGTTCCTATGCCGGAGACTAGGGAGAGGGTCTCCTTCAATATCAACAATCTCTATGAGAAAGTTGATAGATAATGTAGGTTCCCTGTGAGATTGAAACAAGTCCTTTTAAGAGAAGCGTGAGTAGCTTAAGAAGTTGTAGTGCAGTGCGTCACTGGGTCCATGACGTCTTGTCTTCAACACCAGTGTTACCTTAGTAGGCACTAGTAGCATATGCATTGAACCCGGTTTCTGCCCTAAGGTTGAATTATTGGAGGGCTATTTCTTTTCACCCTTTTCATATTCATTTCTTTTTCATTCTTCAACCCCTTCAATGCTTACCGAGACTTCATTACTAGAACCTTGTTGGGTTTATTCCAATACTAGCTCAGTCTCAGTCCGTACTCATCCCATTTCTCACTTTTCTCCTTTTTTCATCATACCTAAGGACTCTACACTATCTAATGGATTGTCCCTGGGTAGATCCCTCTGGCTCTGGCGGGATCGTGGGAACGAATACCTAACCTAACCATCCTTATATCACCATACATAAGTAAATTTGGTCGGTCTTTTGGTATTGTTCTTTCCTTCTCGAAACCAATTGAAAAATCATTTGGAAAATCAATCAAGGTACTTGTGATATAATATCAAAGCATTCTGTACCTTAATTGTTTTGATCTTTTAGAAATGCTCCCCCTCAACATGTGCACATGATTTTATAAATTGTTTAGCACATGGAGGCAAGAGATCTTTGAAATATAACCTTGATCACGATTTCCGTAGAAAAATCCATTTAAATTTCTTTGGTAAATTCTCCCCCTCAATATGTGCGTAGGATATTTGAAATAATTTTATCACATAGAGGAAAGAGTTCTTTTTAATGTACTTTCACGATCACACAACCATTTAGAAACCATTTAAAAATCAATCAAGGTACTTTATGTTAAAACATAGAAATCTTTGTACCTTGAAAGTTTATTTTCTTTTTGAAATGCTCCCCCTCAATATATGCTTCGAGATTCGAAAAGAGTTTAGCACATATTAGAGAGCAGTATGCACTTTGAGACAAATTGGATACCTTTTATCAGATTGCATATTTATTTATATCACATTTTCTCGCCCGATCAAAAATTTCAAATCCTTTGAGATTTTGGATCTCAAGTGATTTAAATATGTAAGAAACAAAACTTGTTGGAGAAAAATGTGTCCGGTTTTATTTGATCTGAAGAGGACTACTCCTAAGTTCCCTTTTTGACAAAAAGGGAACAACAATTCATAACCTATCACTACAATATACATTATAGTTATAGTTGTTTATAGTACAATCACCACATTACACAAATCATAATATATAACAAAACTACTACAGGAAGATGTCTTCATTCAGTTCTTTGAAGTAGCTTGTAATGACCTTCACGAAGTCTACCACCTACAAAACTTTCAAGGTTGCGGAAGATCTTTCTCGTCTTAAGTCTTCGCCCGATCGCAGCAATGAACTCTTCACACCTCTTCAAATCCTGATCAGACCAGAATGTTGTTTTGTTCCACGGCTTCAAGTCAAGTTTGATTTCCTTCACCCTTGAATTCAATTCTTCTTCAACCATTTTGAGCGTACCATCACTGAACTTGTATAGCTCACATAACCTCATTAGCATTCTTGACCCGTATCTGTCAGTAAAAAGGACTGCTCTAGGGGAGTCAATCACTATGTATTCGTGACGGAATTCATGCCCAGATGCTCCCCATTGGGGTCTTGTTAGATTGACTTGAGTCTGGTAGCTTTCCACACCAAGTTGAAAATCACCAACTCTTTGTCGAGTGACTAATCCTCTGATCCAGAGACTGACAGTAGCAGAGAGAGCCTTCTTCTCACGAACAGGTAGATGGTCAAGGTGTCCTTGGAGGTTCAGAAGATAGAGATCTTCAAAGTCACTTGGCAGCAGATGTTTGAAGTCGTTTTCTTCTATAACATGATCTTTCAAGTCTGCTCTTCGAAGAACAATCTTCTTCAGATAATCATAGCCATAGACTGGGAAGATCTCTACACTAACAACACTTAGAATTCGCAGCTTGGATCGAACAGCTTTGCGACTCTTTTTAGCTCCATGTCTATCAATGTAGAATTTCTTCTTCTTGAACCACCAATGAGAAATGTCGTACGAAGCCGCGATGTCATACTCTTGTTCTTTGTCTGTCCAGAATTGATTAGGTACCATCTGCTCAAGACCCTGATCTATGTAGGTTGCAGCTTTCATCTTAGAAATTGATAAAGCTGGTCTTCTTTCTGTAGTTCGAGCACATAGATAATCCAGGTCATGGTTGAAGAAAAACTCTGATTGAATAGTCACTTGTCCAGGTTCACCACCGAGAGGAAGAGGGTGGTTCACATCAAACCGATTGATCTGCTCACTGACTTGATCATTCATCATTTTATGGCATTCTTCCATCTGATATTGGAGCTGATTAGCATCAGAGTGGAAGACTTTGACGATTTCAAACGCTGGGCCTTCAAGATCTTTAGGAGTGATTGATGAAATCCCCTTCTTCTCATAAAACCACTTCATAAAGCTTCCCATATCCCATGTGAAGTGAAGAAGAGAGTCTTCTGCTGGAGCTTCATAGTTGGAGATAATGGTAGTAGCCCAGTTGTTGTCAGGGATTATCGAATCAGACTCGGGAATGGACCATGCAGGTTCAGGAGATTGAGGTTTATCTTTGATGAGCCAGCTTTGAGTCATGTCCTTTGAAGGTGCAACTCTAGAGGTTTTAACGCGTTCACTCGAAATATATGCATCAAACCAATCCTCATCTTCAGACGGATTAGGGATATGTTTGTTGGATGCATCATCGTCATCGGATTCTGACTCTGGCATGACATAAGACTCTTCATGTAGAACTTGGTCTTTCGGGATAGTGGAGAAGGTGGGTGTAAACCTGGAATCAACCGTAGTCCATGCCGTAGACATCTTCTGAGTACCTTGACCACCGGATGAACTGGTTTGATTTGAAGGTTTTGGTGGAGATGTTGGTGGATTTGTCATAGTGGTTGTGGTTGTGCCAGAGGATCCACCAGTACCAGAAGTTCCAGCTCCACCCATTGGAGGAGGAGGAGGAGGAGGTGGAGATTTAGGACCTTTATGCAACGACTCTAACACTAAAGTCCTCCTTTTCTTCTTTTCCTCTCTTTCACGAATGTGCTCCAGAAACTGTAAATGATTATCGTGCTTAATCGATAATTTGAGAGCCACGAATAACTTCTTATGGACCTCATCCAGATGCTCATTAGCGTCATACATTTTATCCGAAAGGACAGGTCTCATATCTGAAATGGGTAAGTCTTTAAACCGTTGACGCAGAGGAGCTTGCATTGCCAATTCTACAGCATCTTTGACTTCAGCTTCGATGGCCTCTGCTACCCCTTCATCAAAGTTAAGATTTTCCAGCTTGGAGACACGACGCTCGAGGACGTTGATAGATTTATGGAGGTGCCTCTCAAGAGCATCAATGCGTTTCACAGCCTTGTCGAGGAATTGCTCAGATGTTAAGATCAGAGGTGGTAACGCCGATGGAGTGTCTGTGTCATTAGTTGTGACAACTGGTTCGGGTGGTGGAAGTGCGGTTGTTAGAGCAGGTTTGGGTGGTGGAAGTGCGGTTGTTTGAGTAGGTGCTGACATCGGAGGGACGGTTGATGTGTCTTGCTGGATGGTGACCGTGTACATAGACTCAGCTTCCTCTTTCTCATCATTTTTCTTAAAAGTCTCGGTGTCTGAGGGTTTGTCACTCAAAAATTGATCACCAAATGAGAAGTCGGCATCTAGATTCTTAAGTGAGGATAGAGATCCCGTTGACATGTTCGTTTCTTCTAGGCGCCTGTGTTCTTCAGATCTTGGCTCAAGGATATCCTGTGGGTCTTTCAGCAGTTCATTTTCATCATTCTTTTCTGATTGGGTGTCACTAGATGCAAGTGTGTCTTCCTGTGTATCGGACACCTCCTTCTCCATTCCAGTTGGTTCTTGAGCTGAAGATGATTCAATGCTTCTTTTCTTCAGCTCAAATTGAGTAGTAGTTATTGGAGGTGGAGAAGAGATGGTCAGAAGCATATGAGCTGCTTGTTCTGCTTCTACGCCAACAATCCTCTTACCTTTGTCTTGTGTGGCAGAAGTTGTTTGACGTGGTGCTGGCTCTGGTTCTCTTATCACAACTCCTCCCACTGGTGGTCTCTGAGACAAGTTCAGGCTATCCAGGCTTTGTTTAATCCCTTGTTGCAATGCAGTCTCTTCTTCATCTATCAAACGCATGTCACTCTCTGGAACCTCAGTTCCATCATCTTTAACCTTTCCAGATTCTTTCCTTCTCCTTTTTTGCTTTTGAGGTGGAGACTCAGCAGATACTGAAGTATCAAGTCTCTTCTTTCTCTTGGGAAGACTTAAGTAAGTGGACTTAGATTGTTTGGATTTTGGTTGAGAGGAAGTGGATTTAGGTGTTTCTTCGGTGGTTGTGCTGGAGGCCATCTTTAGGTATCTTTTGAAGTAATCAGCCTTCTTGATTCGTTCGGTGAGTAAAGCTTCAGGAATCGTCATCCCAAAGATCACTTTATTTGTACCTTTGGCAACATATTTCAGGTTACCAAGAAAAAATTCACTGCTGGTCTCATGTAAAACTGCTTCTTTTCTTGGGTCGAACTGGTGTTTCTGCTGCAGGTGATGTATGATTAACTTAGAGAACCGAACGCTAGGGATCACCCTCTTGTTGTCTGCTTTCCTTCCCTTGACTTGATTCAGGAAGTTTTGTCTGTCGGTGATGAATGTGTCCATGGCCAATGCGAATTCTTCCCAAATGCGTTCAGCAAAGTCGGCATTCTTTTGTTTGAAGATTCCCCATATGATTTGTAAAATTGGAACCCGTACTCTGTCAAACCCTGACGTTTTCCCGGTTAAGCATAAGTTGAGGATGGTGGCAATGGCTCTCCAGGGTTGATGCATATCATTGGTGATTATGGAAGAGACACGTGTTAGCTTTGTGGGGTATCCCAGTTCTTCCACAAAGTCCATTAGTTCATCATTATTCGGTGGTGGAACAATATGATTTGTAGGATCTCGAGGTGTGATTCCAAGTGTCTCCCTAAGAGTTTCAGTATCAATCTCATACCATTGATCATACAGTTTGCAGGAGTATTTAGTAGTGATCTTGTTACATGTAACAATGTTCCAGAACTGTTGCAGATAAATGGTAGGGACAATGCACCTCATGGTTAGGGCACCAAAGAAGTTGGTGTTCTTAAGGATATCAATAGCGATACGATAGATAGGGTTTGGTTGATGTCTGTTCTCATCCAAGTAGCAGTTGCTCTTAGTTATATCAACCCATTCATTATGAGGAAGAAGTTCCTCATCGGTAAGCACAACTGGTGGAGCATTGATCACTTGATTACCAGAGGAAGTTGTTTCTGCCATTGTAATTCTGTAGAACATATACAAGACAAAAATAGTGACCAGAAACATAGTTAGGTGTTATATAGTTACTGAGTTACTCATCATAACAATTCCATGCCTATAGGATATAAGTGTGAAACAGACCAATAAAGACTAGCAAAATGCATGTAAGATAATACAAATCGCACTTAAGCATAAGTCGCATGTAAGTCAGGACAAATCGCATATCTTGACAACAAGTCGCATGTAATACAGCATAACGGACAAATCGCAAGAATCAGCAAAAGACAACAAGTCGCATACGTCAAAACGCATGAGGCAAATCGCTCAGAGCAAATCGCAAGCTACAGTAAACTAGACAAATCGCTCAATGAGTGTAGGGAGACAAATCGCATTATCTATTGATACGACAAATCGCATCAATTTTCAATAGACAAATCGCTCAACTTAGGGTGAGTTGTTCAAATCGCATACATCAGTAATAAGAGACAAATCGCTAATATGAACCCTGAGACAAATCGCTACCAGACATCATGAACACGAAATTTCATCAACACATAGAAAAACACAACCATAGAGTCTTAACCACTACCAATTCATATTCAAATCCACAACACACATCAACCCACTAACCAACTAACGAGATCTATTACACACATCAAATCCATATACGAGCGAGTTGCGCAAACAAGGGCACGAAGAACAGGCATAATCAATTCTAGCACACCAAGCATGTGACCGAGCATAGACAAGTCATACAATCATCTAAACTATCAAAAAAATTAGCAGAAACAACACAAACAAAAGTTAAATAATCAAACCTAAAATAAATGATAAGTCGAGGGAAGGGAGGGATGAATCTGCAATGGAGAGATGTTTGTTAGGTCTAATAATTGATGAATAAAGCGAGATACATGTGTCCAACCAGATTAAAACATACCACACAACAATTTATGCTCAAGTCGCTAGTATGAATGAGGTGGATAGAGTATTCGTATAATAGTTTGACTGGATTCAGGAACCTTTTGACCTCATGACAAATCGCTCATCATTTTATACTATGACTTTAACTTTAGACAAATTGCACAAATGGTCCATGAACTAAATAAAACGCTTATGGGTGACAAGTCGCATATGGTTAACACAACACAAATTGCATATTTAAGCAAGAACATAAAGCACAAGTCGCATCAAATAATAACACACAAATCGCAACACTTATCCTCAATACATTGACAGGTCTCATACTAATCATATCGAGGGTAAGCCACCAAGCACATAGCACATAAAGAAACATGATATAGCACGGAAGTCAACATTCCAAAAAAAATAACATGCGGCAGCAATCCAGAGACCTCAATCAATTCTCCCCCTCAATCAATGTCACGAAACAAGAGTAAGTAAACATTGATTGAAATTCAACCCCCCATTTTTAAGATAGAGTATATCTTCTGTTCGAACTTCATCTAAGGACCCGTATCATTATTGAATGACATTTCTAGGACCGTAGATGTTATCGATAACAAGAGATACATCATTTATTAGATTTTATGTAAAGAAAAATTTAATATTGAAGACAAAAATTTAATAATTTTTTTTAAACAAGTGTAGATTAATTTGTACATGGACGAGTCCTGATTCAAGTCGAACAGGAGTCAAAGTACGAGGTACATCAATTCTGACAAGCTACAATTCCTGAGTGAGTAGTCTTCATTTCTGTTGGAAACCAGGTCATGATGTTCATGATTGAATTGAGCATTGTACCTGAAAAAGACTGAGGACACTTTGCACTAATAGCACATGTAGTATTGCAAATAGATGGGTTAGTGACAGGTGTATCCTCATTTTTGGATGTTGTACAGTCAGGTCTAAGAGTATCATTAATAGGAGTCCCTTTAAGTCCAACATTCTTGAAAATTTTACCTGTGGGCATCCACTTAAGACAAGATCTAGGTGAGTAAGTTCGTTTGGATCCTGTGAACTTAAATAATCTACCAATAGGAATCCACTTAAAACAACTGCTAGAAGAGTTAGATGTAGCCATTTCCCTTTTCTGAACATTTGTCCTTTTGAAATTAGTTTGTTTCTTAGGGGATTGGTCATCCATTTGATGCTTCTTATATGAACTGGATGATCTTCCTATATTCCTGATTATAGAGTGTTGAACATTTGAGTGAGGAGGCTTTAGTGAGGCAACTGACTTTGACAAAACGGTGTTCTCTTTGACTTGGGAAGGATTTCTAGATTTGAATGGTTTAATTCTTTTAGTCTGATCTAAAAATTTTGTCTTATTCTCTAATTGATTCTTCATTAAGGACTCATTTTCCCTTAACAACTCTGCCACACATAATGCCAATTTATCATTCCTAGATTTAACCTCATTACTACCTTCATTGTTAAGACAGCTCACTCCCATTTTCATATTCATGTGTATATCTGAGATTTGACCTTTTAGATTACATATGGTTGAGTCTTTGTCTTGAAGCTGAGTCTTTAACTGATTAATTTCAAAAAATTCTCAAAATTCTGGGAATTCCGGATTTAGGTGAGCTTTTATAACAAGAAAACTTTCTTCCTTTTGTTGTATTGCAATTTCTAAGGAAATGCAATGTTTTTCAAGAATTGAGTATTTGTTTGAAAGTTCGTCAAAAACCCTTTTATCAACCATATCACTTGTATTGAAATTATTAGACTCAGTTTCAGCCAAGGAACATTCATCAAAGTCATGTTTACCCTTAAGGTCAGCATGTTTGGATAAATTAGTAGATGCATTATATTGAACCGTTAAAGGTACCTCATCACATGACACCTGTTCATTTGTTAGTCTGATATTTGCATTCACATCATGCATAACAAGAGTCACTGAACTGCTGGCTGTTTCAATATTATTAGATTCTGAGCCTCTGTATTCAGTGTAGCCGGTTTCATCATCCTTTGTTGTATCTGATATTCTGCATTCAGCATCACCCGACCTTTCAACTGAAACATTACCCGACTTATCACAACTTTCGCTTAATTTCACCTGACACTCATTCAAATTATCATCCTCTTGAGCAGCTTCTTTAATGTACTTTTCCACATTATCCATAAGTTGGATAAATGTATTGATGAACTCATGAATTTTCATTCCAGTATGTCTCTTGAAATAAATTCCAGTCACGTGTTGATCGAAGTCTGCGGAATATTCCCCATTGATGAATGGCTGAAATTGGTTGTGGATTACCTGAAGTGCAGCATTGGAATCATCCTTTAGTACCTTCTTTTTGGTAATTTGAAGCTTCAGTTGTTCTAAGTTCAGCAACAAGGTTCTTGTCAATGTAGGTAAGTCCTGGCGGAAGAGAGCACTACATGTTCGATCCCCAGTTGTGGATAACAGCTGTATGAGGTGCAGATGAAGTAGTTGATAGGGCTCAATGCTGCATTCCATTAGCTTTGCATCATGTATCCTTAACAAGTGTGATTCTTTGTTATTTGATTCAGAATGTGAAGTGTTTTGATCATAATTTGTTGAATCAATCATGGTTAAACTTTCTGAGTAGCAAACAGTTTCTTTGTTCTGTGAGGTATCATAGAGTTCGAGCACTTTGGAGATTAAAGGGTAAGTGGTGTAAGACATTGTGTTGATAGCAAATGACAAGTTTTAATTAGTCACAAATCGCTTACAGTAACTCACTTTAGGACAAATCGCTTAGCCGAAGTCGTAGAGATAACAAGTCGCTCAAATAAACAAGTCGCTAAATCAGACAAATCTCTTCCCCGCACAAATCGCACAAGTACAGCCACTACCCGGACAAATCGCTTAAATAAGTGATTTGTATCATACACAAATCGCTTCCAAACCTAGACAAATCGCTCGTCATAAATCTTATACGAGACACAAATCGCCAACTTTAAAACAACACCAACGCCACTTTTAAATCCAAAAACAATCCAACCACAGTGATTCAAGCCTTCCAAACCAAAAACTAAGCACTTATGATGATTCTAAACATAAAAGTACAATCAAAATCCAAACTTTAACACTAGAAATGGTCCAAATGATGCAAATACCACTAAACTTTTTCAAACCCAAAAACCATATAAAACCACTAGAAATCCAAGAATATATAAGAGAGATGATCAAACCATGGCTCTTGATACCAGTTGTAACATATTGGATTTCACTAACACATCAAACATAACAAATATGGGCGTATATATATGGTTTTAGAGAGAGAAAGTGGAGTGTTCTAGAGAGATAAACAAATGGAAGGTTAGATTACTCAATGAACATCCAACCCTCTCCCTTGTGGGGAGAGGGCTATTTATACAAAGTATTACGCCCTCCTACGGGCTGTGGATCAGGCATACAATAGGTAAAGACCCGTCCTTCCTCCACGGTGTTGCACTAGACTATACTATACTAATAACTAACTAACAAATAACGTAATAAACGATATGTCTACGAGCTAACTTAAGCCAGATTATATTTGGGGTGACCGATGCTTCACTATAGAATTTCCAATTCCTAACATCTTGCATTCTGTTGAGGTGTGTAAGGACAGGAGGTTTGGTGTATGATGCCATGGTTTTGAGTGTAAGTTAGAAAAGATGAGTTGATGAATTCAGTGCCATTGTCACTTCTGACAGTTTTGATTTGTGAATTGAACTGAGTTTTGACATAATTATGAAATGTGGACAAAACATGATGTTTGCTAGGTAAGAGATATGTCCATGTGGCTCTTGAATGATCATCAACAATTGTAAGAAAATATGTACATTTATTGATAGTTGAATGTTTGTAGGGCCCCCATACATCAAGGTGAACTAGATCGAATTTGTTTCTAGCATGAAAATCACTACTAGGAAAAGGAAGAACATGTTGTTTTGCTAATGGACATATACTACATTTGTTTTCAGAAGTATGAATTACAGGAATTGAAAGTGTTTTGATCTTTTGAATAACTGGAAAGGAGGTGTGACCAAGTCTAGCGTGCCACAAGTGAGAAGTGCTTGAATGTTTTTGAACTGTAGATGTTGAATGTGTTTGAGATACTTGAGGTGTAGTTGCAGTAGGTAGAAGGTAGAGACCACCATGTAGAGTGCCATGAGTGCTTGTCCCATCATGGCCCTGAAATATGAACTTGTCATGAGTAAATGTAACTGATGAAAGTGTGTTATGAAGGAGTCTGCTTATTGAGATGAGGTTGTAGGTGAAGGAGGGTATGTATAAGACATTGTGTATGGTAAGGGAATTGTTGAGTTTGACTGATCTAGTGATGTATACTTTAACTGTGTGGCCATTGTGTAACACCCCCAAAATACCGCAGCGGAAGATTGTGTCATTGGGGTGCTACTTCATAATACAAAGTACAAGTTATAGAAAATGACCTCTAAATGAGACGTTTGAAAAGTTACCATTCGATTAATGAAATCAGAGTTACAAACAATGAGGTCCCAAAGTATAATATATAAATGTTTACAAAATGTTTCGAATGGTAAATGATAAAAGCATAAGTCTTCAAAATATGTCGTGCGACTCTATGTTCCATGCAATAGCTATCGTCTTATGTCCTGAGATAAACATGCTAAAAAGTGTCAACACAATGGTTGGTGAGTTCATAGAGTTTAGTTAAATTGTAAAGCCTTTCAAAAATGTTTACACATCAAAGGCATTGTAAATCCACTCAGTTCCAAGTTCCGCCCATACAAAACTTGCAACCTGTGTGTTTACAACCCACTGCCAAAATATAGTTTGCACAATACACCGGATTATATTCACCCAAGGTCATGAATCTGGTACACATGGGCGGGGGCATCTTCCCAAATAGTACTATATTAATCCCAAGGTCATGAATCTGGTACACATGGGCGGGGGCATATACCCGACTTATAGTACTATCAATATCTCTCCGACAGCATAGAGTATTGTGTATGTATGTAAATACAAATCATGTATTTAAATTTAGCGAGTAAAGTATTCCAAGCATGTATAACGAAATCATGTATAATGCAATCAAGTATAATGTAATCATGTATAAATGCAATCAAGTATACTGCAATCAAATGCAATCAAGTATAAATGTTTTGAGTATTTGTAAAGGTAAAAGCAAGTAGTTGAGCATGTATCTCCCCCAAAGAGTTTATAAAGTAATTAAATGAGTAAAAGTGGGGCTACGAACTCACGGTAATCCTTAAAAGTTTAGAGTACTTGTGAAAGTAAATAAAAATAGTTGAGCATGTATCTCCCCCAAAAGTAATTCAAAATGTATAAAAGTAGGGGCTATGAAACTCACCTTAATAAATGATATCACAACGTATAACGGAATCGATGGATAAGCCTGGAAGTCTCTACGTATATCCTAGAATATGATGTCAACTCTTAGGTTCGGAATAACGATGGAAAGTATAAACATGCCTATGTACGTCCTTATATTGATCATGATGTAGTATTTGTATGTTTGTTTATAGAAATGGTTTTAATTTGTATATCTCGTACTACCGTTCGGGCCATCACAATTCAGAGGTCATGCAGTAAACGTTCGAGGAGCTAGGACACTTTAATTCGTAAATCCAGCAACTCGTCGATCCGTTTACCCAAATGAACCCCTCACATGAAGTTCCCTAGTGTTGTAGTGCTTAATACGTAAAACATGTATTTTAATTACTTGATTATATGATATATTAAGAGTTTATAAATACAATAAATAAACTAACAAAGTTTATAAGTATTTAAAAAAGTTTGAGTTTTATAAATACTTACCTTAATATAGAATGCTTGAGTATTATGGAAAAAGAAATATAAGCGGAGCTTCGACGTAGAATTTGTAATTTTCGAAAACCCGAGGCTATTAGAAGATTATAACAACGCCTTCTTGAGAACCCGAAGAATAAAAGAAGATTATAATAACGTCTTTTTGGAGAATTGAAGTTATTTGAAGATTATAACGACTTTTTCTTGAAAACTTCCTAGAACGAAGATCAAACACTAGTTTTCTTTCAAAAACTAGTTAACTTTCTTACAAAATATAAGATAAGTGCCTTAGGGTTTTAAGACTTTGATAGATAAAGAGGTGTGGTGCAAGAAAATATGTAGTTTTTAGCTTGGTATTTATAGGGAAAATTTAGGAGTTAACTATATATTGGGTTAAAAACTAACCATGGTTAAATTGTATACTTGTAATGATCTAAGGAATAATCAAATATCATCCCTACATGTGTTTTACACGTTTCATATGAGGTGGTGGTGATAAGATTGGAATTTCTTGATATTATCTTGATTTTACGGAGTGTAGTTCGGTTCCGAAAATCGCTAACGGTAAGTATTTAATTCATGAAACGTAAAACCGGGTGTCGTAAAAATATAAAACTTATAGGAATGATTAAACTCATCAATATACTCATTATTATCTTATAAAAATGGGTGATAATTTTAATGGGTCGCGTAAACGCTGTTAAAACCGGAAACGTAGGCTAAATACGTGAAAAATGCAATTTATCAGAAAAGAACGAGATTTCAGAGAAATGACCGTGAATATATTTAAAGTAGACTAAAATTAGTGTATGAGTGATATGAGATGTTAAAATGTGGTTTTCGTTATACGTGGGATAACTTAACAGTTATACGTGAAGTCTAAAAGTTACGCGATTTAAGCAAAAATGTAGGTTAACTTCTTTATGGTCAAAGGAGGAGGGAAATATGTTTGACTTTCCCAAAAAATGTAAAAGTGTCTAAACATCTTAGGATATACAGTGCAGGAATGGTTAAGTCTGGGTCTAAGTAGAATTGTTTAAAACGTAAGTTTAGTCTCGTACGGCTCAGGGTTTATTTGGTAACATTTAAATCAAATCTTAAAAATTCTCTAATTGATTATGAGTAATCTAAAAATTAATCTGATGTGGGGAAAATTGTCAGAGTTGGTTTTTGTTATGCGCGGGATGTTTAAATGGTGCTCCGACCAAAACGAAACTTTAAGACGATGTTTTCTTAATAACTTTTGCGAAGATGATCTAACGATTGTCAAACCCTCAGGCTATTACTAAAATAAATTAACTTACGAGAATGTGAAATAAAAATTTTGGGAGTGAATAGTAAAATGAATAGTGACCAAAAAATGCGAATTGTTACACATTGGGTAGTGATACAATTTCTGGTTCTGTGAGATTTGTGATGTTATGCATGTGTGTGAGTGAAATACAAATGTGGTCAGTTGCACCACTGTCCACAATCCATATGTAATGTGAGTGTGAAAGGTTTGAAGCAATAAATGAGTATATACTAGCCTTAGTTTTGAAAGAATGAATACCAATGATTGATGGAGGAACATTTGTTTTGGGATTAAAGGTGAGTATACCTGCTACATGGGGTCCTGCATAAGTACCAGTGGTTTCATTTTGATTAGCTTGCATCATCAGAAGTACTTGATTAAGCTGGTCTTGGAGTTGATCCATCCTGGCATAAACATGTGATTCATCTGGTATTGTTTCCAAGGGACTTGGTTGAGAAGTGTTGGGATCCCCATTTGTCCCTGAAGTTTCACCACTGACCATGTTGATTGTCCTGTATCTGGTGTTTGATTGAGTCCTTTGGGAAGGTGGCAGATATTTCTTGTGTAGTGGATGACCAACTGGATAGCCAAGTAGTTTGTAACACTCCTCCTTTTGGTGTCCCTCTTTCTTACAGTATGCACAAATGATGCCTTTTCTGAATGTACCCTTTCTCTCAGACTGAGTGTTTGGTACAGGAGTGTTTGTTGTGGGTGTGTTGTTCCTTTGAGCAGAGTTGAATGATGTGTTGAAGTGAGGTTTGTAAGTGTTTAAGGAAATAGGAGCATTGATTTGGTGTTTGTGGGCTTCTCTTTGCTTTTCCTCTTGTCTCAACATGTTGTATGCCTTTGCAGTAGTAGGAAGGGGCTGCATGAGTAAAATTTGTCCCCTGATGTTGGTGTGACATTCATCCAATCCCATTAAAAACGGCACCAATCTATTTCTTTGTTCTCTTTCACCATTCTCTTTTCCATTTGTACAAACACACTTACGAACACAAGCATATGGTGCCTCAATTGCATCCATTTCATCCCATAGTCCTTTGAGTTTATGATAGTAGATTTCAATGGTACAATTTGATTAATTAAGATCAACAATTTCATTAGCAAATTGATAGATTCTATGACCATCTAGTTGAGAGTAGTGCTCAGAGAGTTCATTCCATAAAGCAGAATCATAATTGATGAAGGTGAGGTTGTTACCTATCTGTTCTGAGACTGTGTTCAAGATCCATGAGATTAACATATCATTTGCCCTATCCCAATAAGGCCTGAGAAGTGATGATGAATCTGGTTCCTCGTATTCACCATTAATCAATTTCAACTTATTCTTGGCACCCAAAGCAATTAGCATAGATCTTTTCCATGTTCCATAGTTTTCTGAACCAAGAAGCTTCTTAGAGATGAGCATAAGACCAGGATGATCATTAGAGTGAAAATAGAGTGGATGATGAGGTGAATTGATATCCTCAAGATCTGATGATGAGTTTGTTGGATTTGGTTGTGAGGATTCAGAATTTGATACCATTTTTGAGTGATTTGGAATGAAATTGTGTTATCTGTTGTGTTTTTGTGATGATTGATGTATGAATCTTGAGTTTTGTTAATGATGAATTGAATTAAGAACTGTAACTGACTGTAACAGAATTTGTGATAAGATGATGTGGATTTGTGACAATTTGTGGTTGTTTGTGCGGAATTATGGTGGATAATGATGGTTAATGGTGGTAGAAGTGGTGGTAGATGATAATTTTGTTTGAAAAATTCTGGCGGGAAAAACAGTTATGGTGGAAAAGTTTGTTACAGTCGCCGGAAAAATGTAGTTATTGATGTCAGAATCAGTTGCACACCACAGTTTGTTGTGGTGGTGGCTCTGATACCATGATGAGAAACTCAGAGGACAATATTTAGACAAATTGTGAAATGAATTTCATTAAGGGTAAAAATGAGTTGTCAACTATTACAGTGAACCCATTGGGTATTTATACTACTGCTACTTACAAACTAATGCTACTTACAAACTACACAAAGTATAACTACTTAACAGTGAACTAACTAACTTTAGCTAACTACATCTTGTTACATTTGATCATGCTTCTATTGAGTAGGATCCTCATCTTGTGTAGACTCAAAGGAGCGTTTGGATGTCTGTGAATGAAGTTAACTTTGCAAGTGGAGTGTTTGGCATTCTGTGTTACATCATCCATGGTCACCATCAGATTAACAATAAGTAATCGATGACTTATATCATTCTACATCCCATATTAACTTTAGTTTTTATACCTTAAAAGACAAAGATAATTTCTTATAGGGAGGTGATACTCACACCACACTTTTTGATTCATGCACCACTAGTTGTGCATTACAGTATTGTACTGTATAATACTGTAATGCACAACTAGTAGTGCATGAATCAAAAAGTGTGATGTGAGTATCAATTCCCTTTATTATAAGCCATTGATGGAAATGTACATATAAATGTTTGTTTATTCAAAGTTATGTTTATGATTTTGACATCTTTAACTTTGAACAAATAACATTTGAATATAAAATAGATTTAGATCATATCAAACAAATAATATGAAAGATGTCATATGATATGATGGGAGTGGGACATAAAGAATGGCATGCATATGGGGTATGTGACAAACGTTGGAAACCAAATTTGTAGGGTCTTGTTTTTAACGTTGTGTTGATATGTGATTATTATTTATGAACAAAAGTTTTTAGATTCTAGCGCACAATCATCCACCGCTGTTAAGGGGGTTGCAGTGGAAGCGGTATGGGTTTCGGTATGGTGCATGCCGAAGATGAACACCGCCGCCATCATTGCGGCATGAGAGAGGTATGGTGATGCTCGGCAATTTATGCCGTTGAAGCATGGAGGAGAAAGACGTTATTTTTGGACTGTTGAATTTTTTTTGGCATGGAATCATGGTTGCCACTAAAAAAGTATGGTGAAGCATGAGAGAGACATAAAATGAAGTGGCAGAATATTATTGATGGCTGGTGAGACATGAGGAAAGCACGGAATCATGACTGCCACCACTCTAATAGTACACAACTACACATTACAACATCAGTTAAAATGATAGTTCTACTTTAGAAGTGCTTTGCACAATTGAATTCAAACTCATCTGTAATCATTAAAGATTCAAGAATCCACTTTTTAGAGCGACATACTTGTATTAAGAGGTCATTCACTTCGTTACGAGCAAAGTAAATAGGTAAACGGACGAGGCTTTCTTTTTTAAGATTACTCGCAGAGGACGAGCTTTTTTTTTACTTAGATGTATGTAGCTTCACCGGGTTAATCTTAGGACCGTTTACTTCCTTTCTTTGGCCACCCACAAATGTACACACCAAACGAGTTTTAAACGGGTCATTTGACTCGAGCAAAGTGTTGTAGAGATTTTTTGATGATTCAAAATAAAGTGTTCTCTTGCATTGCAAGAGAACTTTGGTCTAGTTCCCGTTCATTCTCGCCTAATATAGTTCAAACTAATATTTGAGCTTGTTTTCAATCCATCTGGAAAGAATGACTTCTTTCATATGGTCAAAGTAGTAAAGAACTAAACAAGAATTTGTGTTTGTTCAGCGAGTAGGATTAAGATAGTAGAGTAAGTTACGAATGAGTGAAGAAAGCCGTCGAAATGCAAAGATAGCATAGGAGATCTGGATCGGTTTTTCACTGAAAAAAGTTTTCAGATAGCATATAAGCTTAAATCTAAAGCTACTTTAAGTATCTTATAAAAATAAACCCTTAACATTCAACTCCAACTCCACACATTTTTACCAAACATACTATAACAATGAAGATGTAACTGTATCCATTTTTAAATAGAGGATTTTTAGCCAACAAATGTACAAGAAAGATCTGAAATGCAAAAAAACAAAAAAGTCCCTTAATTGGATGTTTCCTGATCCATTGGCCCATTGCTATGGAGTGTGCATCGTATTATACTATTTGCTACGAGTTGCAAAGTCAACATTATGCAATCAGTAAGCCCAGAGACAAGAGGAATATAATTTACCTATATATATGATCTAAAGTAACTTTAAAGTATCGATCAATAAAAAAAAGTAGTACACGTGGTTAGGATATCAATATAAGCATGGGTCAAGTGTCATAAATGGGATTTTTAATGAGGATTCATTTGTTTACTGCTTTTAACAATACACCATTGGTTTGACTTCATAACTTGATACCCTCCACTGGTTTGCTACCGTGCCAGAATACTCTTTACTCCTTGGTAATTGAAACCCATTTGCCCCTTTCGGCTTATTTTATTAGAACTCTTGTTTCCCTTTTTGAAACTTTTTTTTAACCAAAAGCTAAAAAAATGTTATATTAATGTAGAAAAGTCCCTTGTTCACAACACTTAAGACATCAATACAAACATTATATAAAACAATGATTGAGCTTATAACAAATTAACAATGTCAAACAAAAGTAAGTTAGGACATTGACTATGCATCAATGTCTATACAAAACCAATGTTGGCTTTGTCATATGTAAAATCAGTGAATAATTTCTGCCATCATGCTGTTATATTCCTTGCATTCTGAATCCTTTGTATACATTATTAATAAAAGACGTTCAAATCAAATTTGATAATGCAAATCACCACTCACGTCGATTGACCTATTAGGCTAACCGGCAAGGGGGGCAAAATCAATTAGGTGACTGTCAAAGTCACGCCCACCCCATGCCTTCCATATCTTTCGCGCGTGAATTTGCAAATCAAGAAGAGTTAAGGTGACTTGGTAACCTAGTTGTGTTTGGAGTGAAGTGAAGTATTCAGTAGGGTATATTTGTATAAAGTTATTATTTTAATGAAAAGTGAAAGTAAGTTGATCATGTCCACTAAAAGATGAGAGGGACTAAGGAAAATTAAAATGAGAGTGAAAGCTGATGTGTAAGGTCTTTGGTCTTAGACGCCAAAATAACCTAGCCTAAAAAGAATTGCATTTAAATCCATTTTACATTTATAAGCAACATTGCAAATGCCACTACAAAGCTTGGTAATATGTTGAAAATCAGAATTACAAATATCAATTAGAGCAAGGGGTATGGCTCTCGCCACTTTTCGCCGGTGCCTAGGTGGTAGCTCGCCACTCGAATTCGTTCCTCGCCGTGACACCACCAAGCCTCGCCAATGTTGTTTTCGTCGTTCAAACGACATGCAAAAAGACAAAGTTCATTTGAAATATTAACGTTGCAATCCAACCGTTTTAATTCAAACGGTTACCTTCTTTTGTTTTTTTTTTTCTTATATCAAACCCAAATAATACCCCCTTTTCTCTATAAATAATACTCATTTTTTACCAAAACATTCACACTTCTCATTCACAACCATAAATATATTATCATCCTCATCTTAATCCACAACCAAAAATGTCTCAAGATCCCAACGAGATGTCGTTTATGAATCTTCTCAACTCGTCTTCGTCAAACCCGTCCACCCCATCGTCTCAAACCTCAAGCACTTCTTCGCAAGTCGGATTTCAAGCTTTTCAATATCCAAGACAATCACTACCGCAATTTTATCCGTCACAACCATCACAACCGCAATTTTATCCCTCACAACCATCACCACCGCAATTTTATACGTCACAACCATCACAAACGCAATTTTATCCGTCACAAGCACTACCAACGCAATTCTACCCTTCACAACAACATTACTTTGAATCACAATTCAAAGTGCCTCAACAACCACCAACCGAAACACGTGAAGAACGTCGTCAAGGAAAAAAACCGGCCAAACAGACAAAGAAAAAAAAGAAGGCCGTTGTGAACTTGGACGCTGACGACGAGGAGGAGGATGTTGATGAAGATGGTCGCACGACAATTCGTTGGTCAAACAATGAAGAAAAATTTTTAGCCGAGTGTTGGGTTGAGGTATCCCAAAACGCCGCTATCGGTAATGACCGACTAAACGATGCGTTTTGGACTCAGATTTGGGAGGACTTCAAGGCTCGTAGTCCAGAGCCTTATCGTACAAAAAATATGTGCACGGGAAAATGGACTCGGATAAACGGTGATTGTCAAAAGTTTCATGGTTTTTACAAGCATTTGCAGCGTAGATCCGGGGAAAATGATGTTGATCACATTGAGAATGCAAGAAGGTTTTGGCATGGAAGGTTTTGAAAGAATATCCCAAATGGGACGCGCCGGATGGCATCAATGCAGATAATATCGCCGAATTATTCGGCCCTGATCCTAGAGCTCGTCCCGCCGGCAAGCCTCGTCCGGCAAAAAAAACTAGATCAGTGGAGTCGTCAACGAGCACTGGAGGGAGTCAATCGGATGCTATTGCGGAAGCTTTAGCTCAAGAGTATAAACGTAAAGTTGACGGAGCACAAGCAGTTTACGAGGCGAAGATTGCGAGAGAAAAGGCGGAGCAAGAGTGCCGAGAATTGGAGTTTCTCATGCACGATATTGAAAATTTGCCGGAGCCAAAAAGATCGATCCTCAAGAAGAAACAAGACGAATTGGTAGCTAAATACCACAAATGAAGTTGTATTATTTAAGTTTCGTATGGTTTTTATTTTCCGTATGTTTTTATTTTTATTTTTCGTATGTTTCTTAAATTTGTCGTATGTTTTTTTTATTTTCATGTATTGTAGTTGTGTTTTTATTTTAAATGAATGAAATGAATTTAGTTGTGTTTGGAAAATATGGAAAATAAATAAAATGATAGTGGGTGGGCCCCAAGTGAAGAGAAGTGAGTATGTTGTGATTGGGGGGTATTTTTTTGTTAGTGTGTTGGAGTGATGTGGAGGTGATGTGGCACACGTGAAGCCCAAGTGAAGAGAAATGAAGAGGTCATGACACCCCTTGCTCTTAGTATGGAAGTTGGACATGAATTCCTTGTGAATTACATATTGAACCAACTTATATTAATTGATTAAAAAGGGGAAATGATAAATGTCATAAGCATGAAGAAAACCACAACTAGATTGATGGATTTGTTATACCACCATATTTGCATGACTTGCAAACTTAACAGAAATAAACAATTGAACATATAAAGAGAAAGTACAGTAGCTGCCATAACTGAAATCCCCCAACCAATCTTACTATGCACAAATTACTACCTACTAATAAACTTACTAAAACAACCTTAATAGTTAGATAAACCCTTCCCTTCAACACTAGTAAAAGAAAATAGAAGACTAAAAATTTAGAAAACCAAAGCTAACCCCAAATAACCAATTCATACAACTTTCAGAACCAACGGCCTACACTCCCCACAAGTGTCTTGTTTTCATATGCTTAAAAGATCAGGTGGCTGGTTTTGATCTTGGTCTTCTTTACCAGTTCTCATTGGCGATTCCATTGTGGGTGATGCTGGTGGGATATCGCTGGTGCTGGTAGTGGTGGTGGTGGATTCTCCGTCTGTCTGTTTGGAGCTGGGTGCCTTTGGAAGCTCTGTTAACATTTGAACCACTTCTCTCATGGTTGGACGTTCCACTGCTTGTTCTTCAACGCACAACATTCCTACATAGAACAAGTGCATTACCTCATGGACTGGAACGGTTGAGAGTCTCGGATCGAGAATTTGAAGCACGCCTTCCTTGTTACCATCTGTCATCTTTCTGACCCATTGTACAATGTCTACCCCGTCTCCAAATTCTCCAACTGGTTTCCTTCCTGTTACTAGTTCTAACAGAACCACACCAAAGCTGTACACGTCACTCTTTTCGTCAACCTTAAGTGTGTATGCATATTCTGCAAACATAAATACACATTCGGGATCAGAACAAAAACCAAAACTTGCACCAATTAAACAATAGGCAGACCAACGATTAAACAGTAATATTAATTGCAAAAAACGCCTTATAATTGGTCATAACTATATTCCATAGCTACTAATAATCATTAATTACGTGTGCTTAAAAGACTGGCATATATCTCATTTTAATAACCCTATACAACATTAACTCTAAAAGCATTAGAAACAAAACAAATTAAGCATCAAGCATCATAACAGAAGCATAAAGCTAAGATCGTGAGGTTATACCTGGGGCGATGTAGCCATAAGAACCAGCAATTGCAGACATGCATTCTGAGGTGCCTGAATCCTGCAAGAACTTAGCAAGCCCAAAATCGGCAACATGAGCTTCAAAGCCAGTATCCAAAAGGATGTTGTTTGACTTGACATCACGATGGAGGATCAACGGTGAGCAATCATGATGAAGATAACAAAGCCCCTTAGCAGCTTCAACAGCAATCTTATATCTTGTATCCCAATGCAAATGCCCTCCTTTCTTCCCATGAAGCATTTCCCCCAAACTCCCATTAGGCATATACTCATACACCAACAAATTCGTCTCATGATTTGAGCAAAATCCCAATAATCTCACAATGTGTCTATGCCTAATCCTTCCTAAAGTCTGAATCTCAGCATTGAATCCATGGTCATGTGACGAACCACGACTCATTGCTGGCAATCTCTTGACTGCCACAAGCTCATTGTTCGGCATCACACCTTTGTAAACAATCCCAGCCCCACCTTTCCCAATAATGTTATCTTCCTTCAAACTATCAAGAACATCATCACAAGTAAAATCTAATCTTTGGAAAGCTGTAAGCTTCCATGCTCGAGCTTTGCTAGCTTTCTTAATCGATCGAGCTTTAATAATTGCAGCAACAGCAAATACAATAGAGCAAAGAAGCAAACCAATAACTAGCAAAAGCTTGACAGAAGCAGAGAGTGAACCTTTTGAATGTGGGTCATGAGTCCCATTAGCAACACCTTCTTTACAAGGCCCTAAATACGGTCCACAAAGATCCGCATTCCCCAAGAACGAAGTATAGTTAAAGTAACTAAACTGACCAGTACCAGGAACCAAACCAGAAAGATTATTATATGAGAAATCAACAGACGTCAAGCTTTGCATCGATGCAATAGACGTCGGAATACTACCAACCAAATGATTCCTAGAAACATTCAAATAATTCAAAATATGCATCCCCGTAATCTCCTTAGGAATCTCACCCGAAAGCTCGTTCCTACTAAGATCCACATACGTCAACAACTTACACTCACTAATCTCCGGCGCAATCTCACCCGACAAACTATTATGACTAAAATCAATCTTAGACAACTGCTGCAACTTCCCAATCTCTTTAGGAATCCCACCACTAAACCTATTCCCATCAAGCAACAGCTTCTGAACACCACTAAAATTACTAATACTAGCAGGCAGAGCACCAGTCAACCGATTATTGGACAAACTAACCTGCCCTAAACTCACGGAAACACTCTCAGTCACAGGAAACTCACCAGACAACAAATTATTCTGTAACTCAACCTGAGACAAATTAGGCAAACTAAACAACCCCTTGGGAATCGAACCATTCAAAAAATTCTCACCCATTCTTATCCTATTCAAAGACTTACACTCACCTAAACTCTCCGGAATCGGCCCAAACAAAAAATTCCCTAATGTAATAACCGTCTCCAGCTTATTCCCATTACACAAATTCGGAGGTAACGAACCAGTCAACTTATTACTAGACAAATCCAGCAACTGTAACTTTCCATTTTGACCTAAATTAACAGGAATACTTCCAGTAAAATTATTCTCCCATAACTGCAACACCTCTAACTCACTCAACTCCCCTATAAACTCCGGAATGGAACCGTGCAGTTTATTACGGAACAAGTTAAGTAATGTTAAATTATTCAAATTCCGAAAAGATTCCGGAATCTCACCTGTAAATACATTATTCGATAAATCCATTGATTTTAAACTTTTTAAATCACCTAACTCCTTAGTTATGGATCCAGTTAAACCATTAACTTGTAAAAACAATGTATCAAGGTTTTGCAACTTCCCTAACTCCGCCGGAACTTCACCGGAGAGACCGCAGTTTGCGGCGTCAAACCGGACTAAATTCGTTAGATTTCCGATCTCCGGCGGTATTCCGCCGGAATATCCGTTGTAGTATCCTAAATAAAGCTCCTTCAACGTCGTCAAGTTTCCGATCTCCGGCGGTATAACTCCGGTAAGCTCGTTACCGGAAACAGCCAAATACTCGAGGTTGCTAAGCTTCCCGTACTCCGCCGGAATCTCGCCGGAAAAGTAGTTACCTCCTAAATGAAGATGCCGGAGACTCGTCATTCCGGCAACAGCCACCGGCAAGTCACCAGTCATATTGTTGTTATAAATATCAAGCACTTCTAAAAGCTTAAGGTTCGACAAATTTGGCGGGAAAGTCTCGTTAAAGATGTTGTTTGACAAGTTGAGTGAACGGAGGGTGATGACGTCAGCAATTTCCGGCGGGATAACTCCGGCGAAGTTGTTAACAGCGACGGTGAAGTTCGTTAAGTAACGGAGGTGGTGAATGTCGGAAGACAGGGTTCCGGTGAGGTTGAGATTAGACAGGTCTAAGGCGGTCACGTGCCGTTTATTATCGCACGTGACACCAGCCCATGTGCAATGAGATGTGGAGATGTTCCACGTGGCAAGAGATGATTGGGGGTCGTTTGTGATAGAGGATTTGATTGAGAGTAAGGCTTTGTATTCTGGTAATATGTGGTTTTTTGGTTTGGCAGCCAAGATGAGTGGGAAGATGAGTAGAAGGATGAAGAAAAGGGACTTCATTTTTTGGTTTTGTGATTTATCTCTCACACAGTTGCTGTGTTTTTGTTTGGAGGAGTAGGAATGGAGTAGAGAGAGAGTGGGATCACACTAGCATAGTGTGTGATTGTGCGTCAACATTGTTTGATATCGTATGGATCAATTTGGTTTTTATATAGACTACTTTATTTTCAAATTTGAACTACTCACTTTTTGTAAATTCCAGAAAAACTTGTAACATTTTATAGTACACAGTATATGAATTTCTTTAGGATGTAAGTCTAAAAAAAATACTAGAATATAATTTTATGGAATTAGTTGTGGCCTACAATCTCCTTTTGACGATTATTTTTTGTCATGTTTTTGTTGTTTCGGAATTTTACTGAATTAAATGTTCAATATAAATGAAGTTAATATAATGGGTGTAATATTTTGACTCTCTGGCGATATACAACAATGAATATCAACATATTAAATGCGCTGATTGCTAAGAAGATTTTTACATTGAACACTCGCGATTTCGTTTTTTGTTTATTTAGGAGAGTTTTTATGGTGGTTGATGGGTCACTTTTAGACCAAACGTAATGGTCACTTGTGAGCTTTATTGTAAAAATCGGTTCAGGTGGTCGATTAATTTCTCCATAATCGTTTATCGCTCATTAAGTGTTTTGATTTATTATAATCAGTGTTGCAAAAAAAAGTCTACAAGGTCGATTAATCATCAATTAGGTGCTACTGGGCCACCGACCTTTCCGATTTATGTAAATCGTTCAAAAAAATAGGTCAACCTTGGTCTACGCTGATCAAGCTTGCTGAAAACTTGCAAATCTTGTCGGAAATACCCTAACGTCGCCGTAAACTAGTTTTGATTACTTATAGTCACTGTTTATATCAATTACAATATTTTTTTCAAGGAAAATCTTGCCAAGGATACATAAACTTCCCGTAAATACCCAAAACTTGCCAAAAATGCCAATACGATTAATCACCGATTCGCTTTTTTTTTTTTTTTTTTTTTGCAAACTAGAACAAATGTAATAACATACAGACGTTGTTTATATATTCTACAAGATGGTTGCAAGGAAAATATTTTTGGGAATACGCAAAACGCGATGAAAATACCCAAAACTTGCCAAAAATGTCAATCCGATTAATCACTGATTAATCCCGCCTAGACCGATTACAAGCTACAAGGGGGTCGACCGCCTCACTACCGATTCGCGATTTTTGCAACCATGATTGGTGACGTACCCTCCGATCAGGTCGAAGGACACCCCTTCGACCTCAGTCGAATTTGCATTACGAAGACCCAAGTCTTTCTTCATAAGTCATTGGTGGCGTAAAATCATTCATCATTGATATGGTTATCAGTTGGGAATTCGCCAGCCGAAGGCCTATGCCCTTCGGAGTCTTCTCTTGAAGGCACCAAGACAAAGGAGAACCTTGACTTGGTCTTCCCCCACGTTTCCACTATCTCCTTAGCTTCCCCGCCAAGACAGAGAGAGTGGGGGATGAAGCCCTAGCGGTTACCACAAATCATGGGACGCCCCCATGATCTCCGAAACGTGTGCTAAACACTCTCCAAGCTTATTTCCTCATCTATAAATAGGTTGGACGAGTCATTTCAATGGTATGTTCACTCAACACAGTATTTCACATACTCCATATTATTTACTCTCACGCCGGAGGTGGTTTGCAGGGCCCAACCCATGCGCAATCACTTAACGAAGTGTCTACTATTTCTTATTGCAGATTGGCTACAAGTTTGGCGCAAGCATATCTCCCCTCATACCATTCGATCACCATCGAAGGCCTGGTCGTACGAATTATTGTACAATCAGTGGCGCCATCCATGGGACCCGCTACTATTGGTCTCGTTATTCCAAACTTATACCCAGTCAATCACGCTCACTAGTTTTACGGCATGAATCAATGAAGAGAGGATACACCCCCTCCGGGTTTCTCGACCTTGACACCAATCCCAGTCAATGATCCTGACAACCTTCCCAATATAACCGCATCCACCTTTACCACACGATCTCACCCTGAAATAACTCCCAACAACCATGCTTCAACCTCGGCTAACCCTGAACCGGTAATCAGTCCAGCGTTTGTCGAAGCTAACATCGAAGCACTAGAATCTTTACTGAGGGCTCGAAGGAGGCAAGCTCGGAATGTGGAGATGCAAAGGGAGTTGGAATACTCAAGCGATGAGTATGACGAAGAGTTGGAAATGGAGGCTAGGCCCTTGGCTCCTGGGGCTACACGCTCAGTGCTGAGGATCGGGTCTCCGAGCAGTCGAAGGCCGAGTGGAAGGTCGGTTGGTTTTGAAGATGTTCCGGAAAGGGCTCTGATGAGAAGGGAAGGAACAATGGAAGGTTCCAATGGAAGGAGTCATCGAAGGGAGACTACGGAGGTTAACTTGCCACCACTCTTGGCGGCTCATCTGGGGAGAACTGAGGCAGGGGTTCCGTTGCAGCCTTCTCACGCATCCGGCGTAGAAGCCAATCCATCTCAAATGAATGAGGGAGGAAATCTTCCTCCTCATGGTATGTACCCTCCTTTTCAGGCTCAATCCTACCCTCAAGGGGTTTATCCCCCACCTAATGGGCAGGCTAGCAACCCTAGTTTTACTCAACCATACGGAAGCATGCCCTATGGGACACCTATGGTGTACCCTTTGTATCATGTCGGAAATCACCCACCTTATATACCTACTGCTTACCCTCAATATGTTAACCAAAACCCTGTCGGAGTACCTCCGAACCATAACCCATATAATGCTGTCCCCAGTTACATGCCACCTTACAACTGCCTTTATTCGGAGCCCATGGGTTCCACAACACCCTTCGTAAGGTGGATAGAAGACTACCCTTTGCCCGATGGGTTGAAAATGCCCGCATATATTGGTACTTATGATGAGAAGGGGGACCCGGATAACTTTTCACACCTATTCGAAGGGGCTATCAGAATGCAGAAGTGGGTCATGCCCCGTTGCTTGCCACATGTTTACATATACCCTACGAGACTCTGCTCGTATATGGTGGAACGGGCAAAAACCAGGTAGCATTGTGAATTTGGATGATCTCAAGGCCAAGTTCATATCACATTTCAGTCAACAGAAAAAGTTCACAAGAACGCACCTAACAGTGCACAACATCAAGTAGATGGAAAACGAGAGCACCAGGGCTTTCATTACCAGATATACCGATGACATCTTACAGATAATGGGCCTGCACGAAGACCAACGCATCTCAGGTTTCTTGCATGGCCTACGAAACAGGAGTTTGGTTGAATTCCTCTCCACTGACCTTCCTGCAACCTACAAAGGCTTGGTGGAGAAGGCTTACACCTGGATCAAAGCCAAAGAAGTATCTACTAACGGGGCTCCGGTTGAAAACAAAGAAAGTCACAACAAAATCCCGAAGCATCATTCGTGGGAAGGGTCAAAGAACAAGCACAAAGGCAGAGACAAGTTTACACCCTACCACAAGAACATCAATCACGGACTCTTGGCTAATCTGTCTAAATCTCCAAGGGAGATACTTGCTACAGAAAGGGCTGCGAAAGCCTTTGATCCTCCTCCTCGTTTGGCAAGTAGGGGAAGAAGCAGGGATACCTCCAAATACTGCTATTTCCATGACGATTACAGACACGACACCAACAATTGCAGAGAGCTCAAGAAACAGATAGAAGAGGCCATGAAGTCCGACCAATTGGGACATTTGGTGAAGGGCATAAAGAAAGGTAAAGAAAAGGTCTCCGACACACAGTTGGGGAAAGACACCACACCTGTCGAAGCACCCATCCTCATGGTATACAGGGATGATTATGGTTTAAAAAGGAAAGCAGCAGAGGAAGCATTATGCGGAGTAGGAGATGTCACATTTCCTTCGATCACAGGCAAAGTTCTCTCAAATGACCCAGTGGTCATCAAAGTCTTGATCTCCAACAGAGAAGTAAACAGAGCCTACCTAGACTGTGGTAGCTCTTGCAAAGTTATCTACGAACATTGTTTTCTAAAGCTCAAGCCTTCGATAAGGTCGAAGAGAGTAGATTCTGTTAATACAAATAAGCCGTAAAAACGTTTATTTATATTTTACGATCTTCTAATGTTTTGTCGATAACAAACGTAAAATCATTTTAACGAAACAAATAAAATACGTAAATGGTTTGAACTAATAGTTTCTAACATATTCACATTTTCACATAAAACACTAAATCTAGTATAAGTGATTTTATGATTTAATATTGCATATGTACAACAACTAGTGTTTACATATTTGGGTAAAATATACACATAACTAGTATGTAGTATATTGGGTAATATAAATGGGTAGAAACTTAAGTATCACAACCCATTGACCAAATACATTGAATGTAGTTGGGTACAATCCAAAGTCCATGACCCATGGAGCTTGACCCATAACCCATTGCATGACATCATGCTTATATCATATATGGATAATATCCATAACCCATGGTATTGACCCATACCCATGTGACTAGGTGCATTGCACTCATAAGATAAATTGTATCTAGTATAAGACCCATGGATCAACCCATAACCCATGACCCATGGCCAAAATACCCATGGGTAAAGAGGAGCGTCCCACGGATCCCTAGCTTTACGCTAGACGGATCCCTTGTGGGAGGGATCCGTGGGATCCGGGGAACAGTAGAATTTTTCCTCTATAAATAGTGAGCCATTTCTTCATTGTTACTCACCCCTTTCTAACATACTTTTCCTTTGAGTTTAAAGCTCTCTAACCTAAATCCAAGAGATCTATGTTTGTAGTTTTGTTTTTGTGTGATCTTCTAGGTTCCTCTTAAAGGCAAGATCACCACCTTTGAAGTCGAGCAAGCTCAATTCCATGAGTTGCCATGCTTCCTCATCATCAAGACTACTGAAGTCCTCTTGTTGATGATTCTTTTCTTTCTTCTAAGAAGTGTAGTGTTGGAGACATTAGTGAAAGATGTCTCAAGTGTCAAGACGAAGACATTAGTGAAAGGTGTCGATCGTCCATACTATAGGCATTAGTGAAGGGTGCCTAGAAGTCAAGTCACAAGACATTGGTGAAGAGTGACTTGAAGATATAACTAAAGGCATTAGTGAAAGGTGCCTTAGATGTACATTCGATATGGTGTGTTTCGCTGTACAAGATAGATTAGCATTAGATCCAAGGATATTGATATCCTTGATGATGTTGTAAAAAGGAGTTGATCTCCTTTGGGATTAGTCGTTGGTGTAGTGATGGGTAGTAGTTCCTCCATGTTAATGGAACTCGGTATCTAGCCTAGTACCGGATAAAGGGTAGGCGAAATTGTGTTAGGTGTGGTTCACCATGGAGTGAAAGAACCCGGTGGTTAGCCTAGTACCGGAAAAAGGGTAGGCAACGTTGTGAAGGTTTCTCCACCATAAGGAGTTGGTGTCGTGTAGTGATTACGAACTCTCGATTAGGTGACTCGAGGAGTGGAGTAGGGCAAGGAAGGTGTCCTTGTAGCCAAACCACTATAAATACTCGCGTTGTGGTTTTGTGCTTCTTACTCTTATCTTTTCATTACATAATTTATATGCTTGTTTATCAACATCCAACATACATCCAAATAGATTGACATAAGTTGATCTAATTAGTTTAAAAAGGAAGTTTTAATTGGTAAAACTATTCAACCCCCCCTTCTAGTTTTACACAATTGGTATCAGAGCTTCGTTACCAAGTTTCTTGAAGTATATTGTACTTTAAAAACTTGACACGATCCATGGTTAATTGAAAACTACAAAGAAGGTTTTTCATAAAAACAAACACCATGTTTTTTAAAACTCTTTTGTTTGGATATTGATTACATGACAACATTTTTATTTGTTTATTACTTTTTATTTAAATGCACTAGTCTTTTTTGTCATGTTGATTAGTCAAAGCTCATACCTATCAAGCCATAGGAATCGCTTGGTAACAAGAATACCTTCCCTAAGAAGGTATCTTAAACACAAAGGAGCCGGAATTGTCTAGTGACATTTGTTGTGTCATTAATAAAGACATTCCTAAGTGCGTTAGATGTATGATTTTCTACTCATCTCTAAAATGACATTAGCTTGATAATTAAGTATACCTACATAGGTATTTATATGATTATCTTTTGTGCATATACATGTATTACATGAAGCTTCATTAGGAAGCCTTTTCTCACATACGTGTTAATCTTTTTTCTCCCGTCTAAAGTCGTAGTATATAAAACTTGTGTTTTATTTAATCCAAAAATCATATCTTTCTAATAATAAAACAAAACACAAATTTCAAAAATTCCTCCTTCCCCATAAATAAACCACTCGTCGCCCACTTTATCAAATCCCCACTTTTTCAAATCTTTCATTTTCAAAAATTACCTCTCATTCAAAACTTCATCTTCCTCCCATCTCATCTCATCTCATCTTAAACCAAAACCATGAAGGTTAGTCTTCAACATGGTTTACATCGCCCTCGTGCTCATCGCCTTAACACTCATCTATCTTGTGTTCCCTATGATGAAGTTCTCATACGGAGACATTTACTTTGTTTTGTTAATCTACATTGGGGTTATATACCCAATCCTTTGTATCATTCTTAGCATTGAAATGAAATATTACTAATTGTCTAGTTTATCTAGGTTATTATTATCATAATGTGTTTACCATTTCTTTTTGATTTATTTCATTCTATCGTGATACACTAGAAAACCATGTATGCATGCTAAATGAAAATGTAGGCTAAAACACATATCTTGGTATAAAACTATAAGATATTTTTATCAAGAAATCTGTTTCTGTTTTTCCAGATCCACAGATCCCAAAAGTTAGTCTAGTCGGATCCCTTATAAAAGGGAACCGTGGGATCCGTACACCTGGACAACTGTTTTTTCATGCAAAATAAAAACAACTTTCTTTCTAAAAGTAGTATTCTACTAGAATGTCAAAACCATAAGTGAGTTAAGTGTCATTAGTGTTAAAAGCCATTGTTAATAAAAAATCTAGTAAAAAACGTTAGATAAACTGGTTGACTACAAACATCACTTTCTATTAACTCTTCGTTTCTATAGGTTCAACTATGACACATGAATATGAGTTTGACTTTTCACTCACTAGCGTCTACACTCCGAACATCTCCCTTGAGCCCAACACACCTGGCAATCATGTCCGTGGGTTCAATAATCTCGAAAACCGTCACTTCCACGAAGGACGTATTATAGACACCTCTCTACAATTCGAAGAAGGTATCAATACCTCCTTCCGAGCCATAGGACTAGAATGTCTTCTCGAAATCAACGAAAAGATATGTCCAAGATTCATAATGGAATTCTTCCGTCAAGTCGAACTCGTTCATAACGAGGATCGCACTCTTTCTCTTTGGTTTTGGATCAAAAACCAAAAGTTCGTTTTAACCCTTGAGCGATTTGCTTACATCCTCCGAATTCCTAATCATGGACAATGTTCCTTCACTGAAGATTGGTCTCTTAATTCTCTCTTCAACTTTCGTGAAGAAAATAGTCCATATTGTTCTCACATACCTTCCCCGGAAGATTTAAATCGCATAATATGCAAACCTTGACCATATTACTCCGATCCAAACATTATCTTTACACGGGACATCCGAGAAGAGTACAAGCCCCTTGCACTCATCCTACGTGAAAATGTTTGGAGCCTTAGGGGAAATCGAGAAATCCTTCCCGCTTGTTGTGCTCACATAATGTATTGTTTGCTAACACAACAACCATACAATCTCGCCTACTTCTTCGCAAGGCGAACTGTAAATCTTCAAATCTCCAAGAATAAACTCATCCCTTATGGAATGTTCTTGACGCGCCTCTATCATAACGTCATGCATTTTCATCCTCAATTTCAAAGTCCGTTGTACGTACTTGTGAACAAGATGATGGAACTGCTAAACATATCTCTCATGAAGACTTTCTTCATTCTTGATTCCACCAACACTCATCAACCATTTGATGATCCTTCTAGCGAAAACGTTCAAGGAACTTAGTAGTCTTTCAAATAGGATCAATCCTTTTGTACTCATGCTTTATAAATGTAATCCAATTTCCTTCATGAAATAAAACATCTTACATTTGATATCTTAGTGTTAGAACCTCTTAAACTAACCTTGGAATATAATGCATTGTCAAGATCATTGCATACCTTTAGTAAAGGTTCTGCTTAGCAGATAGACGGATCCCAAAGTTTGTGCTAGACGGATCCCTACACTTAGGGAACCGTGGGATCCGACAAACAGAAAATGCAATTGCAAACATTGTATTTCAAACATGTCCTTAGAACACCTCACTCTAAGCTAGACATAAGTGTCTTAAGGTAAATTAAGTCTTTCTCAAGTTAAGTAGATCGTTCCTACTCACACATAACTCACCTAGATCACACTCAAGACGCTTGTAGATCTATCGTTTCACTTAAACCCATTACTCTTCCGCTCTCTAGATCACTCATCATTTCTCACATGATCCCTCACATATAGCCTTAGAAATCTTTCGATTATGGCAAAATTGATCATAATCATCCTTACCTCAATATTGGTAGAAATTGATCAAATTCTAGTTTTCCCATCTTAAAGCCTTTAGGATATTCTCCAAAACATTATTCTAAGTCACTATATGATCTCTAGGATCATTTAGCTTCACTTGACACTCTCAAAATATTTAGTGTCATCTTTGTTCATTCATTGGTACTCATGAAAGTTACAATCTCTTTCATAAAAAGCAAATCATTAGCCACATCACTCATTACCCTCAAAGTACCTAAGCACCCCTTCATTTAAGACACTTAGGAGGACTGAAACACTCAAGATGGTATAGATCTTAGACCTTAGAAACATCATCTTTATCCTTTCATAGCTGCTGAGAGCCGGATCCCTAGGATTAGCCTAGACGGATCCCTCAAAGGAGGGAACCGTGGGATCCGGGTGACAGATTATGACAAACTCTAGCCAAAACAATCATTTCAAGCTCATCTTTCTAACTTAAACCCTCCATCTCATCTTAAATGAGTTCCTTGATCAGTAAAACTCTGAAGTTGACTCTTGCGCATGTTAATCATCACATTCCAATGAATTTTAGTGGCTTAAGACTTGAATGCACTTGCCAAATTTCTTGCTTTATAAACCACATTGTTAGGACTTCCAAAGTTACCATCTTCATTCTCATTTTCAGCACTTAGAAACCTTTTGCAAACCACTTGAAATCATCTCATCATGAGGAAAACTCCAAGTAGCAACTTATTCACCAAAGAACCACCCAAGAAAATTGCTCGTGTTGTACACAAAATTTCTTCAACCGAATCATCTTCGGTCAAGCCAACAAATGCAAGGTCTTCTTCTCAACCAATCAAACCAATTCCTAAAAGGATAGTACCCACAAAACTACCTATGCCAAACACCACCATACCTCCTAGGCCAAACAATATCATCTCCACTAAACCATCACCATTGGTTCCTAGAGCTATCTCGTTTACATCTCCACTATCATCACCACACCTCTACAATTTAGAAGATTTACCTCCTAGGCCATCTCATCCTCCTCCATCGGGTACATTCTCCTCATTAGGAGGAATAATGGTACAAAATCAAGGTGTTGAGTCAACATTAGCCCCGACTTCCTTTTCGCCGTTTCCATCATATAATCCCATTTGGATTATGAGAAATCATCAAAGTCAACCACCCGACCATATGGAACTTGACACTTCTCTACCACCACCATCATTCTTGGTCGAGCTATCTTCAAATGTGCCTCCACCAATCCCTCCGTCGTTTGAAGCTCCACAAGCCGCTTCACTTGATCCTTCGCATCAAGCAATTTCATTTCTTCCACCACCACTACCTAGCCATGACAAAGATTGTTATCATTGTCAACATGTTGAAAGTTTGATACATGAAGTATGAGAAGACCAACGTTTCATGTTCTATCACCTCCTCGAAAGTTTCGACGAGATTAAACCTAAACAAACTTGAGCTAGAGGATTTTTAGTGGTGTCCTAGTTTCAAGCGTTACTTAGTTAAGTCTAGTAATTCCAAGTCATGTATCGATCATTTTCTTAGTTTTTAGAGTCATGTATATCATATCTCTAGTTTTATTAAATGAAAATACATGCTACTTGCTATAATTCTGAGTATATGATTATGTTGTATAATACATATCTCACTTTGATATTAACATAATATGTTATATCACCATTGCTAAAATTGATCATCAGCTATACGGATCCCTCATATTTGCCTAGACGGATCCCTACAAGGAGGGAACCGTGGGATCCGTGATACAGAAAACTATTTTTCTACTAACTTGGATCATATTTGCAGGAAATTGTACATTATACTTGTTTTCTAACCTTTGTTTTGTAGTTATTCAATTTACACATGAAGACTTTGACACCCTAAAGCTAGGGGAGCTTTGTGTCAAAGTAATACATTGCAAATTACTTACAATATTAGGATTACATTTCATGACATCCCTTTGCAAAATTGCAATCATCAAGGGGGAGCACATTCGTCACATAGATGAATTTTTTTTTGCAAACTTAGTTGCAAATGAACTTGCTTAGTATTACTTTCTTGACGACCTTACATAGGGATGGACTCGTCAAGGGGGAGTAAAGACGAGATCCTTTCCCGCTACTTGCTCTTTATTTTTTTATTTCTTTCACATATTTTTCCTAAAACAATGTGTTAGTTTCCTTTCGAAGCTCTTTTTGTTTCGACAAAAAGGGGGAGAAGAAAGTAAAAACTACAAATTCAAACTTTTACGAATTTTAGCTTTTCCTTAAAATAATTTTATGTTTTGTCATCAACAAAAAGGGGGAAATTGTTAATACAAATAAGCCGTAAAAATGTTTATTTATATTTTACGATCTTCTAATGTTTTGTCGATAACAAAACGTAAAATCATTTTAACGAAACAAATAAAATACGTGAATGGTTTGAACTAATAGTTTCTAACATATTCACATTTTCACATAAAACACTAAAACGAGTATAAGTGATTTTATGATTTAATATTACATATGTACAACAACTAGTGTTTACATATTTGGGTAAAATATATACATAACTAGTATGTAGTATATTGGGTAATATAAATGGGTAAAAACTTAAGTATCACAACCCATTGACCAAATACATTGAATGTAGTTGGGTACAATCTAAAGTCCATGACCCATGGAGCTTGACCCATAACCCATTGCATGACATCATGCTTATATCATATATGGATAGTATCCACAACCCATGGTATTGACCCATACCCATGTGACTAGGTGCATTGCACTCATAAGATACATTGTATCTAGTATAAGACCCATGGATCAACCCATAACCCATGACCCATGACCAAAATACCCATGGGTAAAGAGGAGCGTCCCACGGATCCCTATCTTTACGCTAGACGGATCCCTTGTGGGAGGGATTCGTGGGATCCGGGGAACAATATAATTTTTCCTCTATAAATAGTGTGCCATTTCTTCATTGTTGCTCACCCCTTTCTAACATACTTTCCCTTTGAGTTTAAAACTCTCTAACCTCAGATCCAAGAGATCTATGTTTGTAGTTTTGTTTTTGTGTGATCTTCTACGTTCTTCTTAAAGGCAAGATCGCCACCTTTAAAGTCGAGCAAGCTCAAGTCCATGAGTTTCCATGCTTCCTCATCATCAAGACTACTGAAGTCCTCTTGTTGATGATTCTTTTCTTTCTTCTAAAAAGTGTAGTGTTGGAGACATTAGTGAAAGATGTCTCAAGTGTCAAGACGAAGACATTAGTGAAAGGTGTCGATCGTCCATACTATAGGCATTAGTGAAGGGTTCCTAGAAGTCAAGTCACAAGACATTGGTGAAGAGTGACTTGAAGATCTAACTAAAGGCATTAGTGAAAGGTGCCTTAGATGTACATTCGATATGGTGTGTTTCGCTGTACAAGATAGATTAGCATTAGATCCAAGGATATTGATATCCTTGATGATGTTGTAAAAAGGAGTTGATCTCCTTTGGGATTAGTCGTTGGTGTAGTGATGGGTAGTAGTTCCTCCATGTTAATGGAACTCGGTATCTAGCCTAGTACCGGATAAAGGGTAGGCGAAATTGTGTTAGGTGTGGTTCACCATAGAGTGAAAGAACCCGGTGGTTAGCCTAGTACCGGAAAAAGGGTAGGCAACGTTGTGAAGGTTTCTCCACCATAAGGAGTTGGTGTCGTGTAGTGATTACGAACTCTCGAGTAGGTGACTCGGGGAGTGGAGTAAGGCAAGGAAGGTGTCCTTGTAGCCGAACCACTATAAATACTCGCGTTGTGGTTTTGTGCTTCTTACTCTTATCTTTTCATTACATACTTTATATGCTTGTTTATCAACATCCAACACACATCCAAATAGATTGACATAAGTTGATCTCATTAATTTAAAAAGGAAGTTTTAATTGGTAAAACTATTCAACCCCCCCTTCTAGTTTTCCACAGATTCGAAGGTACCCTTAGTAGGGTTCTCAGGGGAACACTCATGGCCCTTGGGAGAAGTCCCTCTAGAGGTTACGATTGGAGAAGGAAGGCTAAAAAGAACAGAAACCTTGGTTTTCGCGATCGTAAGGTCTGAATCTCCCAATAACCTATTGATAGGGAGAACAGCAATGCAAAAGATGGGCATCGTTGTCTCCACCATACATGCCGCGGTTAAATTCCAAACACCTTTCGGTATTGGAACGGTTTTCTCCAGCTACAACATGAAGAAGCCTATGGAAGTAGGCAAAAGGGTCAAACAGGTCTTGGAGGAGCCTCCGAAAGATGTTCTCAGCTGCACTGATGCCGAAGAGCGCATCGTAGTAAATGATCTCTACCCTGATCAGACGGTGGTAATTAGAAAGCAACTCCCTACCTCCTTTAAGGCTGAATTGGAAAATGTACTACATGCTAATGCAGATGTCTTCGCATGGACTTACTCCGACATGACGGGGGTCTCTAGAACTCTCACCATAGATGGAAAGCCCTTCGGCACTGAACACAAGCTTAATGAGTTCAAACACATTGAGCCTATCAAGCAAAAGCATCGAAGCCTTGCTCCCGAAAGAAATGCCACAGCATGCAAAGAAGTGGAGGAGCTCATAGCAGCAGGCATACTCAGGGAGGTGAAGTATCAAACCTGGGTAGCCAATCCGGTGATGGTCAAGAAGCATGACGGAGGGTGTCGGATGTGTGTAGACTTCACAGATATCAACAAAGCATGTCCGAAGGACTGCTATCCTCTACCAGAAATCGATTGGAAAGTGGAATCTTTATCAGGGTTTTGATTAAAATGTTTTCTGGACGCTTACAAGGGTTTACCATTAGATACAGATGGCAGAAGAGGACGAAGAAAAAACAGCCTTTTTTACAGGAAAGGGCGTTTATTGTTACAAGAAAATGCCTTTCGGTTTGAAAAACGCAGGTGCTACCTACCAACGTTTAGTGGACAAAGCCTTTCACAAGCAGATAGGTAGGAATCTCGAAGCATATGTAGACAATATGGTTATCAAGAGTAGAACAGAGGAGGACATGCTCTCCGACATAAAGGAAACCTTCGACCAGCTTCGAGCCATCAACATGAAGTTAAATCCCAAGAAATGTTCCTTCGCTGTGGAAGAAGGACAATTTTTGGGACATCTGATCACCAAGCAAGGTATTAAGGCCAATCTTTCGAAGGTTAAGGCCATCATGGACTTGCAGCCTCCTAAGTCCCTAAAGGAAGTGCAAAGTCTGAATGGAAAGCTAGCAGCCCTCAGCAGGTTCTTATCGAAGGGCGCAGATAGATCTTTGCCGTTTTTCAAGACACTCAAAGGATGCACGGATAAAAAGTTGTTTTATTGGAGTACAGATGCAGAAGCTGCCTTCCAAAAGCTCAAGGAGTTCATGGCTATTCTACCTATACTTACTGCCCCAATCAAAGGCGAAGTGTTGTTTATGTACATCACAGCCTCCTTCGAAAGCATCTGTTGGGAATAATATTAACAGTTACCACTGATAAGCTGTGGAAGACACTACTAAAGATTACACTAGCAGTGAAAACTCATTACCACTGCCAGTACATTATTACCACTGCTATTAGGATAATTGTTATGTATCCGTGTATTGATAAGTATAGAAAAGATCTTGTGTATATTCTATATTGTTAGCATTATACTTATCTTGTAAAGGACTCCTCGTGCTATAAAAGGAGATCATATGTCATTGTTTAGAGTATGAAATACTCACGTAAGCTTCAAGGTGTAACCCTAGTGATAAGCAAGATCACTCGTATTATTTCTTAATAATATTGGAGCTTTGTGTTAAACTGTTTACTTACATTACATCATATAATCCATCTTCTAAGTATTACTAAGTATATTCCGTGTGCTTATTAATATAACTCAAAATATCACTAACACAAGGTGTGTGTTTAGATCCATCAAGTGGTATCAGAGCGAAGGTTCTGATATTTTGATTTAGAAGATCCAAGGAATAAGCTTAACCAACTCACTCAAATCAATGGAGATGGAAAACAACCAGTCCAACTCTTCTCCAAGACTTCCCAAGCTCAAACTTAATAAGTTTGAGATGTGGAGGATAATGATTGAGCAATACTTTCTCATTCAAGACTATGCTCTATGGGAGATCATCTTAACTGGTGATTCCTTCAAGTCTCAGCATAAGACTGAGAAAGTTGGTGACACAGAAGTTGTAACAGTTACTGTACCTGAGACTAATGATGAAAGAGCAAAGAAGAAGAATGACCTGAAGGCCAGAAGTTTGTTACTAATGACTCTTCCTAGAGACCAGATCATTGCTTTCAGCAAATTCAAGACTGCAAAAGAACTTTTTGAAGAGATTTGCTCAGTGTTTGGTGGCAATGATGCTACAAAGAAGACTCAAAAGACATTGTTGAAGCAAAGTTATGAAAACTTATCTGCTTCAAGCAATGACTCACTTGAAAACATCTTCACCAAACTCCAGAAGATTGTCACACAGCTGACTGTGTTTGGAATTGAGGTAGAAAAGGAAGACCTCAATTTGAAGTTTCTAAGAAGTTTGCCTTCTGAGTTTCATACAAATGTTACAGTCTGGGAAAATAAACCAGATATTGAAACTATGAAGCTCAATGATCTTTACAATAACTTCAAACTCATTGAACAAAGATTGAAGAAGGCAGGAAAACTTAGTACAAGCTCTAGCAGCTTGGCATTGTTGTCAACCTCTATTGACTGTGATGATTCTGAAGACGAAAGTGATGATGATTTTGCCACTGCTGGTTCTACTGGTAATGTTAGTGTTACCACTGCAGGTTCAAAGAAGAAGGTTGCTGGTATTGGAGATACTACCTTTTATGCTTTTATCTCCACACAAGTTAGTGGCTCTATATTAACTCATGAAGACATAGAGCAAATTGATGAAGATGACTTGGAGGAGATGGACATAAAATGACAGATAGCTCTTCTTAGCATGAGGGCTAGGAAATTCTACTAGAAGACTGGCAAGCCAATTCACATCAATGGTGGTGAAACTGCAGGGTTCGATAAAAAGAAAGTAGAGTGTTTCAATTGTCACAAGTTGGGGCATTTTGCTAGAGAATACAGAAGACCAAGGAACCAGGACAAAAGATATACTTGGTACAAGCAAAAGAAAGAACCAATTGTGGAAGAACCAAAGGCAATGTTGGCAATTGATGGTGTGAGCTATGATTGGAGTTTCATGGCTGATGGACAAGAGGAACAACCTTCAGATGCTGCTCTTGTGTCTACAGAACATGCTCTCATGGCTTTCTCTGACTCTGAGGTACAAAACTTTGAAAGTTGTTCTAAAACATGTAGGGCTTCTAAAAAATGTGAAAGGCTTAATGAATTATTTGACAACCAAAGAACAAAGTTGTATGCTGCTAATTATACTGTGTCAAACCTTAGAAGATGCATATCTATTTTAGAGAAACAACTAGAGCATTATAGAGCAAATGAGTCAAAATATAATGATGATATGATTATTCTTAGAAGAGAGATAGATCATAAGACAGCAGTGAATGAGGCATTAAAAGAAGAGTTTGAAAAACTTAAAAAGATAAATGAGAATGTCAATTTAACTGTTGACACCTGTTATTATCAGTCTAAATCAATTGATAAAATTTGGAATGCTCAAATTACTAGTAAAGTTAAGTCTGGTATGGGATACAACACTGCTCCTCCACCACTAAGGGGTGTTCCATCACCTCCTGGCATAGATTTAGCTCATACAGGTCTAGAGGAATTTCAGGATCTGAATCTTGAATATGGTCCTCCCAAATTTGTGAAAAGTGGGGAAGAGGTTGTAGATGAGAATGTTAAAAAGAATGTAGAGGCTTCTATCCCAAAAGTTGTTAATACTATTACAGAGGAACCTAGGAAACAAGTTAACAAGCCTAGATCAACTGTAAGGTATGCTGAGATGTATAGAAACAAGTCATCAACTCCAAGGGGTAACCAGAGGAGTTGGAATCATGTCAAATCTTAACAACTAGGTAGTGATTTTGTGATGTACAATAAAGCATGCTATATCTGTGGTAGCTTTAATCATTTACATGCTAATTGTGACTATCATGTTGGGAGAAGGGAAGTCCATGGGAATAAAAGGGTGGAGTCTAACAAGTTTCAAAATAATGTACACCCTAATTCACACAACAAAATGATCCCAAGAGAAGTTCAACTAAGAAGTGGTCTTAAAACTTTTGCCACTGCTAAAACTGTTAACACTGCTCACCCTAAATCACCTGATACAAGTACAAAACTCAAAACAACTTTTGCAAAATCTGCACAAACAGGGAAAAGGTCTTTTTCTGATAAAAGGGTAAAATATAACCAACAGTGGGTACCTAAAACTAAATCAGTAGTTACCACTGCTCAATCAAAAGTTCCCACTGCAAGGGTTGTAAACAAGACCAGGGGTAACATGGGAAATGCTGTGAAGGCCTCAGCACGTTGGGAATGGAAACCTAAAGGAATTACCTCTACAACCAATCCCAATGGTGCATCAATGACCTTTGATAGATTTAACTATATTGATACACGAGGCAGATCCAAGTCAATCATGGCTTGGGTCCCCAAAGGAAACTAACTCCTTACTTATATGTGCAGGAACATCCAAGGACAAAAATATCAGATAAAGGCTACATAGACAGTGGATGTTCAAGGCACATGACTGGTAACAAGTCCTATCTCTCAGATTTTGAACATTATGATGGACAATATGTCAGCTTTGGAGGTGGACTTAATGGAAAAGTTGATGGTAAAGGGGTCATCAAAACTGGTAACTTGGACTTTGAACCTGTGTACTATGTAAAAGAGCTTAAGTATAATCTTTTTAGTGTGTCACAAATGTGTGACAAGAAAAACAATGTTCTTTTTACTAAAGATATGTGCTTTGTTCTCTCTAAGGATTTTAAGATGCCTGATGAAAGTCAGATTCTTCTTAAGATTCCTAGAAAAGGCAACTTATATAGCTTTGATATGAACAATATTGTTGCTAAAGATGATTATGGTTGCTTGCTTGCAAAGGCCACAGTGGATGAATCCATGCTATGGTATATAAGACTTGGTCATGTTAACTTCAAAACCATTAATAAGATTGTCAAAGATGGTTTGGTAAGAGGCTTACCTCAGAAAAGATTTGAAAATGATCAAACCTGTGTGGCTTGTCTTAAAGGCAAACAACACAGAGCTTCTTGCAGGTCAAAGTTGGTTAACTCTATTGCTCACCCACTTCAAATGTTACATATGGACTTGTTTGGTCCTACATCTGTGAGCAACTTAAATCTTAAGAAGTATTGTCTTGTTGTGACTGACAATTTTAGCAGGTTTACATGGGTTTTCTTTCTAAGGACTAAGGATGAAACAACTGGCATCTTTAAGATCTTTATCACAGAAGTTGAAAACCAATATGATATGAAAGTTAAAATCATTAGGTGTGACGATGGGACAGAATTTAAGAATAGAGTTATGGATGATTTTTGCAGAGATAAAGGTATTAAAAGAGAATTTAGTGTTGCTAGAACTCCTCAACAAAATGGTGTTGCTGAGAGGAGAAACAAGACACTTATAGAGGCTGCTAGAACCATGTTGGCAGATTCAAAATTGCCAATCACTTTTTGGGCAGAAGCAGTTAACACTGCATGTTATGTGCAAAACAGGGTTTTAGTAGTGAAAGCAAAGAACAAGACACCTTATGAGTTATTCAGAGGTAGACCTCCTATCCTAGACTTCATGAGACCATTTGGATGTCATGTATCTATTCTCAATACCATAGATTATCTGGGAAAATTTGAAGAAAAATCTGATGAAGGGTATTTTGTTGGGTATTCCATGGTTAGTAAAGCTTTCAGAGTATTCAACTTAAGAACCCAAAAGATTGAAGAGAATCTGCATGTTGAGTTCCTGGAAAACAAAGTGAATGTCAAAGGAACTGGTCTAGAAAGGTTGTTTGATCTTGATACTCTAACCCATTGTTAGCCTTGATAATAATTAATAGAAGTGATGGTCATTCACGTTTAGGAACTTTGTAACGTGTGTTAGATATCGTACTAGAATAGTCAACGGGCTCGTGGATTGGGCTAAGCTAAATGGGTATTAGTTATGTTAAGCTAGCCTTTTATCTCTTGTAATCCAATCCTACCCAACCCAATCCATACGAGGCCCATGGAAAGCCCACTAGGGTGTTTAGTACTTGTAGTATAAATACCCCTCAAATGTGTCATTTGAGGGGTGTGCTTGAGTGTGTTTTGTGTGTGTTTTCTTTCAAGTATAATAAGTTTCCTTTCATCTTATTTTCTCTCTATTTTCATACGCATACCATATATCTTCAAGTCACCATCTTTCCTTTCTTCTTCTCATCTCTACGCATAAGTGTTTGTGGGTTTAAAGTGTTACACTTGTGTGGTTAACGTGGGTATAAGTGATAAGGTTGAGATACTTAAGGTCCTACAATTGGTATCAATCGCCTAACAATGGTTTAGGAGTGTGTGTGTTCGTTTTTTGTTAAAGCTTTACAAGAAAAGTTGCGTTTTTTCCTATAAAACGTGGGCTTTTTGCATAAAGTTTTGATTTTTATGTGGTTTTAAGCTTAAAGTTGTAGTTTTTATTGATCATTCAGTGTTTTGGAAGAAGTTTGTGCAAAAGAAATCATTTGGAAACGAGTTTTTGGGTGAAAAATTGCTTTTTTGCAAAACTGGGCATTTTTTTACGCGTAAGCATTGCAAGTCAAAACCCTCTTTTTACGCATAAGAAAAAGTCAAACCCTCTTTTCCTACGCGTAAGGTATACGCGTAAGATTTGAATTTTTACGCTTAAGCTTTTGGTGACAAATCTTCGTGCAACAACGGTTAATCAGTGTTTCCCTTGCTTGGATAAGCTTGAAAAACACTTCGAATTGTGGATATCTTTCACGCTTGGACGAGTGTGAAGGATTTTTGTTTCAAACCTAATCTTACGCCTAAGCAAAAAGCTTACGAGTAAGCACTCTACACCTAAGTTAAATCTTACGCGTAAGGTACTCTACTTCTAAGTATAAAGTTTACGCATAAGCTTACGTTTAACCTTAAGTTTACGCGTAAGTCTGGGTCTACGCATAAGCATCATCTTACGCCTAAGGAGAGTTACGCATAAGCAGTCTACGCCTAAGCCAATTTCTACGCATAAGCACTCAATCGTACTCCTAAGAACAAGGTTACGAGTAAAATCTTAAGCAAAACTTCAAACGGCCATAACTTTTGAACCGTAACTCCGTTTTCAGCGTTCTACCCATCAAAATGACAGTGAGAACGAGGAGAATATACCGCCGAATAAACTAAAGGAAACCTTCAAGTCCTAAAAACGCTCCGAACAGAAGTTATTGAGGTTTTTAAGTTTTTAGACCAAATTTTCACTACAACAACCAAGCTTAATCTTCATCAAACACAACTCCTTTATCGTTGAATCGATCCTACATCAACTCTATCATAAAATACCTTCATCAATGGCTACTCAACAATACATTCATGCAGCTGGTGCCGAAAACCATCCTCCTATGCTGGAAAAAGGTGGATATCTTCAATGGACAAATCGTATGCTCTGCTACATCAAGACCAAACCTAATGGAAAACTCATGATTCAATCCATTACGAATGGACCCTTCAAGCCTCGACAAGTCCAAGACCCTGGACGTCCTGATACAACACCTCCCGTTCCACCATACTTTCGTGCTCAACATGAATCCAAATACAATGAAGAGGATAAGAAGCAGGTCGAAGCAGATGACATGGCAATACACATCGTCCAACTGGGACTACCAAGAGACATCTTTGCTGCTGTAGATAGCTGTGAAACTGCTTACGATATGTGGGAACGTGTTAGACGGCTATGTTATGGAACAAAAATTGGTCAACAAGACATGGAGAACAAGCTGCTAACTGAATGGGAGAAGTTTACATCAACTCCAAGAGAATCCATTGAATCCTACTATGGAAGGTTTTGCACTTTGTTGAATGAGCTTATCAGAAACAAGTTGGCACCCAGAACTATCGTGAGTAACATCAAATTTCTCAACAATCTTCCAGAAGAATGGGGACGATATGTCACTATTGTCAACCAAACAAAGGACTTACATCAGGTGAACTTTGATCAACTCAACGATTTTCTGAAACAAAACCAAGCTGAAGTCAATGAAGTAAGAAAAGAAAGATTGGCAAAGAATCATGATCCCTTGGCACTAATTGCAAAGACTCAAAATCCAGTGAATACACAACAACAAGCTTCATCATCTTCCACTAACAACAACTTGGAACAATACATTCCACAACCACAAGCTGTTATCCCTCAACAAAAATTCTATCCACAAGAACAACAAGTCAGTCAACAACAACAGTATCCACAATGCTAGGAACAAGGAATCACTAACCTTGAAACTGAACAAGAACAAGCTTTATCAACTGCATTTGCTTTTTTGACTAAAGCATTCAGAGGTCGCTATTCCACACCAACTAACAACAACCAAAGGATTTCATCAAACACTCCCAACAGGAAAATTGCACAGCCGGGTTTGAATATGGGTCATCAAGGACAAATGGTTGGAGTTATTGGGAACCAACATGGATATGCTACTGGATTTCACATAGGTAATCAGGCGGTTCCGTATCAGGGTAATCAGTTGGGTCAGAATGTTGGAAATCAGATAGGACAGAATTTTGGGAATAGAGCAGTGGGTAATCAGAATGGGAATGTTGCAGCTCCAGTCGTTGGGAATTATGGAAATGTGAATCAGGGTAATCAGGTTAAGTGTTACAACTGTCAAGGAGTGGGTCACATGGCAAGGAATTGTCCTACTAAGCCGAAAAAGAAGGATGCGGTGTATCTTCAGAAAGCTATGCTGTTAGCACAGAATTCAGAAGCAGGGCTGCAGCTGAGTGCTGAGGAACATGACTTTTTCGCTATTATGGATGATTTGGAAGACCTCGAGGAAATCAATGCAAACTGCATCTTCATGGAAAATCTTCAGGAGACTAAGTACGAAACTGACACTGACGCACCTCCTGTTTATGACGCCAACACGGTATCTGAGGTACCAATCATTGATCCATGCTATAACAATTTCATATTTGATGTGTTTACTCATGACGAAAATCATTCTGTGACGCCATCACCTACTTATGATACATACCTGGAAAATCCGAGTTGTAGCAATACTAACTCTGAAACTCCAGATGTGGATCCTAATGGAGGATGTGTGGCACAAAATACTGAGACTGATGAGGAAACACGTGCCTTATTTGAAACATTAATCAATAATTGTGGCATTGAAATTGAGAAAGTGAAAAAGGTCAATCGCGATGTTAAGGCCGCGAATGAAAAATTGACCGCTGAGCTTGAGAGGTACAAGGAGCATGCAAAAGCTTTTGAATTTCACAAAAACAAAGAGTCAGAATTAGAAATTGGTTATCGAAATTCTGTTTTAAAAGAAAAACAATTGCAAATCAAGTATAACACACTTGATGTGAATTTGAACTTGAAAATAAAATCTTTAAACAAAGAAATTTCTGATCTAAAAGATCAACTTTCTAAACAAATGGCAACTTATTCTGATCTTGAAAAAGAGAAGAAGCAGTTGATTGCTGATTTTTCAAAACGAGAAGATTCTCCTCTTGATGAAATTCTTGATAAAGATGAAAAAATCAAACAATTGGAAAATTTGCTTGTTACAACGGGTCATTCAGCTAAATCAACTAATATGCTGATTAATCAAACAAATCCGTATTTTCATACAACACAAAAAATGGCTCTTGGTAACAAACCTCCTTGTTTCCTCAAGAAAGCTCAGAAAGAACAGAATGTTTTGAACAATGGAAAAGCCTTACATGAACCCATAATTGTTCGTGATTCTCTTGAAACGTTAGAACTATCTGATGAGAGTAGATCAAAAATGCAACAAAAGAACCCAGATCTAAAACCAATTGATTATAACAAATGGAACAAAATTTCTGGCATTTCTTTTGTTCCTCAAAAAGAAAAATCAAAATTTTCCATAACACCCAGTGTTTCAAACAGTGTGTCAACACCAGTTTCAAAACCAGTTTCAAAACCTGTTGTTGTCTCACAATCTCTTTCGAAAATCGAACAAATGTCTTCAAACAATCCTTTTAACACAAGTGATGCTAGAAACATTTTAGATGAAATTAAAACTAGAATGGGGCAACTTCAGGAGCTTGTTAAATCAAAAATCAACATCAGCACCAACAACTGGTTTTCTAGTTTTCACGATGAAATGAAAAAGGTTTTTGAAAATGAAATTGCCAATCCGCTAAACCACGTCAGTGCGAGGGTGATTCACTTTGAACAAGCATTTTTTAAAGAAACAGGTGACTTTGTCAAGGACCATAAATCCCTGGTAAAGCAAGCTAATGAATGTTTTGAACATATCAAAGTTTTGAAAAATTTAAATGATTCTCTCGTCGAAGATGTTCTGACAACTGATATTATGTCCATTGTTTTACAAACATATTCTGTTGAAGATCATGAAAGACTCCAGTCTGAGACCTCTGTAATTGTTTCAAAATATGAAAAAGCTCTTGAAAAACTTGAAAAAGAAAATGTTTCCTATTTTAAACAACTTGATTGAAAATCTGAGGAATGCAAGTATGAAAAATTGTCGTATGAGCGTGCCTACAAGGATATGAAAGAGCAAAATGATCATTTGAGGGCTCAGCTGGAATCTCTAAAAGGAAAGGCTGTGGATACTAAGATTGCAAAACCATTGACTGAGGAGAAGGAAAATGCTCCAAAACAGGTTTTCAAACCAAAAATGTCTATTTCTATGCCTCCTCCAAAAGTCAATGAGAAAAAAGATTTGTCAAAACCAGTTACTCCACCTGCCTTGTCAAAGCAAAAAGATAAAATAGTTGAAAATGAAAAAGCGGTTATCGAGAATCCAAAAGTTTTAGCACCTGGCCTTTTTAGGATGAGTACCACTAATGCGTCTGCCTCCACATCCAAAACATATGGAACAATAGACCTAAGTTTAAACAAGCACTCTAAAGAGACTAGGATAGCCGAAACCACTTCTCTTGATAAAAATGTGAATCCTAATGCGTGTGCCTTACCTTCTACAGGACTAGTGTAAAACCCTAAAAATACGAAACGTGTTAAGAGACTAAAATACCCTTGAAATCGAACATTTATTAAATACATAAAAACACGTTTATATCATTTAACGAAAATTAAAAAGTAACTTACGAATAATAAAAACTTAACGAATATGTTACGTGATCATTTTGGTACGACGAAAGATGTAAATGTCTCGCGTAAAAGTTTGGGCCTTGTTTTCGTTATTTGGGAACCAATATGGGCTCGTTTCTTTTCTTGCCAAGCCGAGAGTCCAAGAAGCCCACAAGGTGGCGTTTGTTTTTGTGTTCGGTTGGACCAAGCCGAGCCCATACCCCCCCTCCTCAAGCCCAAACCGAAATTTTACTACCACTATAAATATAACACATAAACTCAAAAGTGAAACCCTAGTTTTGGTTGCCTCTCTTTTCTTTTTCTCCCATTCGGCCGAATACCTACACCTTTGGTGTCGAGATTTTGCTTCAACAAAGCTAAGGTATAACGTGTTTCTCGTCTTCCTTTGATGCACCTTAAGTTAATATATTGTAACTTATTTGTTTTAGTCGACTTGTGTTTTCTTTTTCCTTGTGTCGAGCCGTATGAAACCAAACAACACAAACCCTAATGATTTGAACCTTATAAGTATTAAAGAACATGTATGTAATATGTATTATTGAATCGGATCATGGTTAAGTCGAGCAATAAAAGAACCGAACCACATATATAAATGTTATCATGCCAAATAAATTCGAAACCCTAATTGGAATGGAACCCTAAGTGTAATTAATGGTCTAAACATGTGATTATAGTGGTTTTAATAAACCCTAAAACTGGACAGCATCATATGTCGAATTTGTGTGTGTTATAGATCCAATTTTATAAGTGCAATAACCTGGGTTTTTGTGGGAAAAGTTTATTTTATGTCTTAGTTAAGTTTTCCAAGTGGTTTGGTCGAATTTTGAGTTGTCTAAGTCGTATTTTTGAATTTTACAAGATCAAGTGTCAAAGCTGAGAAAACGGGTCTGAAATTTAGTTGTATTGTTTGATTTTTCATTTTCAAACCATAAGGAATTGGGAGCTCTCCTTTTACAGGAGTGATATTTATGACATAAATGAATTTCTGGGAGTGTTGGGAATTTTTCCAAGGTGTCTAAACAGGTCCAATAAGTGTAAACTTTTAAGGTGTATTTTCTGATTACTTTCTGGATAGGTCTGGACTTGTGATTTTCCATAGGCCATTTGGCATAGAGATAGAACCCACCAATTTTTGGAGACTCTTTTAAATCATATGGGAACCCCTGGGATTTTGCTTGATTTCATTTGAGCTAAGTAAGTATTTTATAAAAATCGCTAAAGTCTGGTCCGAATATGAGTTTAAGAAACTGAAAGATAAAATATGATATCAATAGGTAACACACTTACAAAGGCATAAGAAGCTTATAAAAGGAACTAATAAGTATTATACGAATCGTAATCCGTGTAGATTCATTGAAGAAGACGTGGCGTCGTATCTTCGTGTTCGTTCATTCATTTGCTTTTCCCTCATTTGCGTTAAGGTACGGATATTCTGTCTTACTTTAAGACACTTATGTTATCGTACAGATATTCTGACCTTTTCAGTAAAGGTTCCTTATGACGTTCTCTTTTCGTTAGCTTTTCTATTTCAATTATTAGGATTCCCTATGCCATTGCTATGATTCCTTTCTGTTTATATGAATCTCTGTTTGTCTGAACTTCTGTTTGTTGAACCTTGCTATGTTTGAGTATGAATTTCTGATTATGAACTTCTGATTATGAACATCTGATTATGAACCTCTGATTATGAGCGTATGATATGTGACTGCGATATGAACCTTTGATTTCTGAACATTTGATATGAACCCTCTCTGATTTATTTGATCCGTTGCTTCTCTGAAACTTCTGTTTAGTGAACCATGAAATATCTGATTTGAACTTTATGATATGAAACCTCTGATATATATATCTGTTGACTTTTATGATGAATTATGATCTGTGTCAATTATGAAAATCTGTTTGACTTAAGTTGGTTAATAATAACCAAATATTTAACTAGTCATGGGGGTTCCATGTCCGTATCAGTGATGCACCTCTGATATGACTCTAGGGCAGTAGAGTGATGTTCTGCCACGTCTCTGGATGGTGAAGCATATTTGTGAATATGTAGGAAGGGGCGTATGGATGCATCCTAGATCTGATCTGTTATCTGATATGTTTTCTGGTGAATGATGTCGTGTGCAATACGCGTCTTCACAAAATTCTGGGAGCTAGCTACTCCATTGGTTACCTGAGGTCTCCCCTCATATTATATAAGGTATTCCGAGGTCACCCCTCCGAATACAATGGTTACTTATGATATGTTATGATCTGATATGTTTCTGGGCTCGTGGTGGATGACTAAACCTTATCTGTTAATTCTGTTTTATGAGTTCTGTTTATGATTCCGTATTTGCCAATACTTCTGTTTGCATACTGAGTTATTATATGTTTATTGAAGATGTTTATGCTTTTACATGTTTATGTGACTACCGCTTGCCATGCTAGGATATTGATTAATATGCTTAAATGTGATTCGCATGTTGTCATCTGATGATAGGTTAGTTTACCGTTATGTGAATTCGTTGATCTGTAAGATGACTATGCTAGTGTGTATTTGATTGTTTTGTAAGTTCATCCTGTATAATCGGTTCAGTTAATATTGTGAAACTTAATTACCCGTTAATATACCTATCTGTATATGTCTGACCAGCCATGTTAATTTCGTTTATGCTTATATTTGATCTGAGAAATGATTCAAGTCATGAGTTTTGGTTGGTAAATTGGTAAATTGCGATGTTATGTCTTTGTCTATTTAGTTATAGAAGGTCTACTATGTTTTCTATCTGTATGTGTGCTTGCCATGATTGGACTGCTATTTCCGCTGCTACAATATTGGATTAAGTATATTACATGTAAATTAATTGACTAGTAAGAATGCCATGTTTACTTTCTAGGAACTGTTTCCGTTAGCTTTTAGACTTTTCGTTTGGCTTATATGTACTCTACTTTCTTGATTCTTTGAATGTTTGGTCATTTAATGTGTTTCCGTAATATGCTATGTGTCTGTTCTTATTTGCTACGTATTCTTCCGGATTTCTGTGTGTTTGTGTTCCGCAGAATCCTCTATGATTCATTATGCTCACTCCGCTGCGACTTCGTTATTCATTTCTGTTTTGTTTAGTTTCCGTTTTTGTTATATCTGTTCACTGGGCTTTGTAAGCTCAGCCGCACTTTCTTTTCCTGCGGCAGGTATTAGGCATTCAATATGAGCTTGTAGGATGGCTGATCTGGGTTTGAGAGTAGAGTTGAGAGCAAGACTTTACCCTAGAGATCCTAGATTTATATTGATTATTAAGTTATTATGTTTTCTTTTGATTATTTTGTAAAGACTTCCGCTTTTGTATAATACTTAAAGTTCTGATATGAAACTGTATTTGTGATATCTTTACCCTTGTCGGGTTGGGGTGTTACAACTAGAAAGCACCTATAAGAGCAGTAGACTAAAGCCTAGGAGCAATACAAAGAACAATAGAGTCTCGCGTGCCTCTAAGAGAAGTAGCTTGAATAAAGAGAAGAAAGTAGAAGAACACCCTAGGAATTTACCGCTTTATAATGAGAAAGACATTTCATCTGAATGTAATGAACCTATGAAACTTGCTAAGTCTAATGAATGTGTTGAATCTCTTTGTTTAACTTGCAAGAAATCTTTAATTAATGGTCAAGATGATTGTGTTTCTAAGAATGTGAACGATAAGCCTGTTAAGAAGAACGTTCCAAAAAGAACTTATGCTAAACGAATAGGAAGACTAGTTGCAAGACTTAGGCTTTACACTACTGATAGGAAGCATAGTGTTTACTTTAGGGATGATATTTGAAAACCCACGGGTAGAATTTTCACACTCCAGAATGGTACAATGAGTGACAAACCAGAATACCCTGTAGAAAACTACTTTGAGTGTGATCAGGATTTTACATCTAACCCAAAAGAACCAAAATCAAAACGGCTTCCAAAATCTTCTTCTTCTGTTATTGGCAGGTTATCGAAATATGTATTTGGATCGTCGACTCGGGTTGCTCCAAGCACATGACCGAGAATCTGAAGCTGCTGATCAATTTCATCTGGAAATTCATGGGAACCATACGATTTGGGAATGATCATGTAGCAGCTATCATGGGTTTTGGAGATCTACCTTTTGGAAATTATTTGATCACTTGGGTTTACTATGTCGAAGGGTTGGGTCACAATTTGTTTTCAGTCGGGCAGTTCTGTGATGCAGATTTAGAGGTTACTTATAGGAAAAATGCTTGCTTCGTTAGAAACTTAGATGTCACTGATCTCTTAACTGGGAATCGTGATACAAACTTGTATGCTATCGACATTAACCAAATGGCTTCTTCATCACCAATATGTCTTATGACACGAGCATCTGGAACAAAGTCCTGGTTGTGGCATAGACGATTATCCCATCTCAATTTCAGCACCATCAACAAACTGGCCAAAGACAACATTGTCAACGGACTTCCAAAGTTCAAATATACCAAGGATCACTTATGTCCATCATGCGAACAAGGAAAAAGCAAAAGAGCATCATATAAACCCAAACCCGTACCTAGTTCGGAAGCAAGGTTGCATATGTTGCACATGGACTTATGTGGCCCAATGAGAGTTGAAAGCATTAATGGGAAAAAGTATATTCTTGTTATCGTCGATGATTATTCAAGATATACATGGGTTAGGTTTTTGAGATCAAAATACGAAGCACCAGGCATCATCATCACTTTTCTAAAGCGAATTCAAGTACTTCTTCAAGCTCCAGTAAGGGTTGTAAGAACAGACAATGGCACATAATTTACTAATCAGGAATTAAGAGCTTATTTTGAAGATGTTGGAATCACACATCAGACATCAGTTGTTAGAACTCCACAGCAGAATGGGGTAGTTGAAAGAAGAAATCGTACTCTTGTGGAAGCTGCTCGCATAATGCTAATCTATTCTTGTGCACCGTTATTTCTATGGGCTGATGTTGTTGCCACTGCTTGTTTCACTCAAAACCTGTAACATATTGGATTTCACAAACACACTAAACCATACACACAAGAGGCGTATACAAGAGGTTTTAGAGAGAGAAAGTTAGAGGTTGGGAACTTTAGTGAGAGAAAGAAAAATCTTATTATGAGCTCCAACTCTCTACCTTGGAAGGTAGAGAGTATTTATAGTTCTTACATAAGTCGCCACCTACGGGCTGTGGATCAGGCATACAGTGGGTAAAGACCCATTCATCCTCCACGGTGTTACTTAACTAAATACTACAAAACATTAACTAATCTATGACTACGATCTTTCTAATGATTACATATACTTGAGGTGACCGACTCTTTAATAACTGGATTTACTAAATCCTAACAATCTCCCCCAAAGGGAGGTCACCTCACGATCATCTTAAAAATTACATTGAACACAAACAGATATTACATTTAAAATTGTTCTTGTATTCTTGATGTAGTTCTTTGCTCAGGAGCTCGTAGTCATTGATTCTTCATTATTACATGTTTGGATAATCAATGTGGAGGCCTTTAACTGATCCACGTGATAATGAGTTTTGAGCCAGCTTTTGAGATCATCAGTTATCATAAATCTCTGACTCTTCCATTGTGGTGTTGGTATTATGTGATGTTGTGACTTATGGACCGACATGCTCACATTCTGGATCATGATATATTCTCATCAGAGTTGCGGAAGTTTTCGTTGATTCATGATATTGGCAGCAGCGTAGCAGAAGCATGGAGTGAAAATATCAGAGTCATTGATGCACTTATCATGATTTCTTTAGAAATGAATGTATTGTGTGAGCATGCGGCTATGGATTGACCGCTTCATTCTGATCAGCTGCAAACGCCGGGTGTACCTGCATACAACAGTTAGCAATAAAGTGCACGAAAGTGTCTTTGATCACTTTCGTTGAATTGAGGTACACGGCCCACGGTTCCTTGTTGATCAGTACAAGTACTGCCTGTGATCAAGTATAATTCCGAAGAATTTCCTTGACAGGGTTTCGCAGCTGCTCTAGCTGTTCTTAAACCGGAACGTCTCAAAGAAGACAACACGGAATGAGTGAACCAGCGAATTGAGATTCACTGATTGATAAACAGAGATTTGAAAAACAATCGTGTATCGCTCAATAGAAATAGTTTTTGCAATACAACGAAGGTTTTAATTGAAATAAATTATCAATCATAAGCACCTTTTATTTTGAAATATTTGTACACAGTCGAAGTGCTAAAGAAAAGGGTTTTTAAGCACAACGACAGGTTTTTCAAAGGTATCTGTCAATCCATAACCTGAACCAGGATTGATTCAAAAGATTGAATCGCCCCATTGTTTCTGTTCAGTTGTCACATGGTTGATCTATTGGATAGATCTCACATGCCACCCACCAGGAGCTTGTTTGATGTTGGCTTCAGAAGGCTTTCCATCTTCATTGTGAAAATGTTTGCATATCACTCAGATGTTCTGGCAATATCACAAGGATAATGCGTAGGACTCATAAGATATAATCTCTCTTTCCACATTGTGTGAAACAGAGTGTCTTCATTGAAAGTGTCCTAATGAGATTTATTGATGATCTCGTGGCTCTAGACTCAATTGTGCATATTTGGATACTATATCGGAGACTAGGGAGAGGGTCTCCTTCTTCAATATCAACAAACTCTAAGAGAAAGTCGATAGAAAATGTCGGTTCCCCGTGAGAATGAAACAAGTCCTTTTAAGAGGAACTTGAGTGGTTTGGGAAGTTGTAGTGCAGTGCGTCACTGGGTCCATGACGTCTTGTCTTCAATACCGATGTTACCTTGGTAACCACCAGTAGCATATGAATTGAACCCGGTTTCTGCCCTAAGGTTGAATAAATGGAGGGCTATTTCTTTTCACCCTTCTTCACATTCAATTTTTTTTCATTCTTCAACCCCTTTAGTGCTTACCGAGACTTCATAACTAGAACCTTGTTGGGTTTATTCCAGTACTAGCTCAGTCTCAGTCCGCACTCTTCCCATATCTCACTTTTCTCCTTATTTCATTATACCTAAGGACTTCTACACTAACTAGTGGATTGTCCCTGGGTAGATCCCTCCGGTTCTGGCGGATCATGGGAACGAATACCTAACCTAACCATCCTTATAACACCATGCATAAAGTAAATTGGTCGGTCTATTTGGTATTGTTCATCTGCTATTGGAACCAATTGAAAACCATTTGAAAATCAATCCAGATACTTGTGATATATTATCAAAGCATTTTGTACCTGAATTGTTTTTTATATTTTTAGAACAAGAGCTCCCCCTCAACATGTGCATCATGCATCATTTTGTAATAGAAATAATTTTCATCTTTGATGGGTTGGCTTGCATCTAAGAGTAGTTATATAAAGACAGTGGTTTTCAAAATAGTTGCTCCCCCTCAATATGTGCATAGATATTTGAAAATGTTTTGCACATATTAGGAGAAAACTGCACATTGAAATAAATTGATCACGTTTCAAATCTTTGTGGTTTAAGATAGATGCTCCCCCTCAACATGTGCATGAAAAATTTGAAATCGTTTGGCACATGTGGGAAGGAGAGCTTGTACATTCATATAAAACCATTTACCGAATTATCAGTTTAAATCTAATTTAAATCACAAATTCTCCCCCGATCACAATTATCAAATCATTTGAGATTTGTGATCTCTTGTAGATTTAAATTGATTTTGAAAGCTTTTAAGGAGAATTGTGACTTGATTATGAAAACGTTTTAACTGATAAGGATCGGATTTTGAAACTTTAAACTCCATTGATTAAACATGCATGATTATCTTTTGAAAAAAACAATTGTATGACAAATAACTTTTTGATTTAATTGAAATCATTCCCCCCTCAATCAATGACATAAGTTTTTGATTGAGAGATAGATATTTTTTACAAACGATGAGTCCAGATGATTTTCAAAAATAGAGCCTAGTTATTTTTCAAAGCAATTAGTTTTCATTAGATAGTAAGTAATTGTTTATAGAATCAGAGCATGAGTTTTGAAAAACAAGATAAAGCATGGCTCTGTTCTTTCATTGAAAAGCGGGTTATTGCCTGAAATGACAATAAACCATTTGTTTCACTTTCTCCCAAAAATATTTTTTGATTTTTTTTTTTTTTTTTTAAATTCGAACAACATCTAAAGTCCCGTGTCATTCTTCGAATGACAGCACAAAGATCGTAGATATTTATCGAATCGAGAAAATCATGACAAAACGACAATTTTTTTTCAAGATTTTTCAAATTTTTATGGATTTTTGAACGTTTTATATTTTTCTATTTGCTTTTTGAAGGTTTTGTAATTTTGTATTTTGCTTTTCGAAAAAATATTTACAAGAGATAGATGAAGAAAGACCTTTACTCCTCGTCTTCCTCTTGAAGACGTTTGAGTGTTTCCGGTTGTAGACTCTTTAGACCAAGTCGTGGGAGGATAAACTCAAAACGTTCTCTAGGAAGAGCTTTGGTGAAGATGTATGCTAACTGGTATTCAGTCCTCACAAAGTATAGTTCCACCACACCATTTTCTACTTGCTCCCTGATGAAATGATGTCGAATGTCGATGTGCTTTGCTCTTGAGTGTTGTACATTGTTGCATGAGAGAGCAATAGCACTTTTATTATCACAGTACATAGGGATTTTGTTGAATTCAAAGCCATAGTCAGATAATTGGGATCTCATCCATAGGATTTGAGCACAACAAGATGACATGGCTATGTATTCAGCCTCTATAGAGGAAATAGAAGTACTCATTTGCTTCTTTGAAGACTAGCTCACAAGCTTATTACCGAAAAACTAAGCACCTCCAGACGTACTTCGACGAGTATCTTGACATCCTGCATGATCAGCATCTGCATAGGCTGTTAGTGACATACCGGTGTACTTCGGGTACCAAAGTCCCATATTGATGGTTCCTTGGAGATACCGAAAGACCCGTTTAACCGCTTCAAGGTGCTTTTTGGTAGGCTTAGCCTGGTATCTAGCACACATGCAAACAGCGAACAAGATGTCTGGTCTACTAGCTGTGAGGTACATCAGGGATCCAATCATACTACGATATTTTGTTTGGTCTACCATGATCCCTGAGTGATCCTCATCTAGTTTAGTACGCTCTATCATGGGAGTGTCAACATGTTCACTAGAATCAAATCCAAATTTCTTTAAAATCTCATTTGCATATTTAGATTGATTTATAAAAATGCCTCTGGGACTTTGTGAAATTTGTAATCCCAAGAAAAATGACATTTGTCCCATCATTGAAATTTGAAATTTAGAACCCATTTCATTTGAAAAATGGTCACACTCATTGGGGTCAGTCGAGGCAAATATAATATCATCAACATATATTTGAACGTGAATTAAATGTTTGCCTGACTTCCTGGTGAACAATGTCGGATCAACTGCTCCTTTGCTGAATCCAGTAGTTAGAAGAAACTTTGATAACATATCATACCATGCCATTGGAGCTTGCTTTAAACCGTAAAGAGCCTTCTTCAAACGATAAACGTGAGTAGGATGCTCTGGATTCACAAAGCCTTCAGGTTGGTTGCAACATTAGCCAAGAAGATTCTGATTTCCTCGATACGAGCAACTGGAGCAAATGATTCTTCAAAGTCAATACCCTCCTCTTGACGGTATCCTTTTGCAACCAATCGAGCCTTGTTCTTTAAAACATCACCATGCTCATCAAGTTTCACTTTGAAGATCCATTTTAGAGCAATGATCATTGCACAATCTGGAGCAGGTACTAATTCCCATACATCTAGTCGATCAAACTCATGAATTTCTTCTTGCATGGCATTGAACCAGCTGTCTTCATTCATGGCAGTTTTCACGTCTTTTGGTTCGATCTTAGAGAGTACAAAGTTGAAGAAGCACCATAAGGCATCAGTTGCAAGTTATTTCCGTGTGGATACTGGACGGGAAAGGTTTCCAATGATGTTGTCCAATGGATGATCATGTGTCCATTTTCTGAGGTGTTCATGTGGTTGTTGTTGAGGGACTGAAGTAGCAGAGTTGATATCTCCTGAAGAAGATGGTTCTGATGATGACTCAGGAGCAAATATGTTTTCAAAGGGTTCATCTTCTGGAGGAGCAAAAGGGTTTTCATCATCTGTAACAGCAGCAACATTTCCATTGTATACACTCGATGAGTGATGATTTGTTGATGAGACAGAGTGATCAGCAGCAGGTGCTTCTTGACTTAATGACATTGAAACTGAAAGGTTAACTTCATTGACAGGAATAGAGGCAGCCTTTGTTGATGGAACTGACATATCATTAGCAGTTGGCTCATAGTGTTCATCAAACATTGGATCAAATAATTTCTTCAAATCATCTTCTGAAGGAGGTACATACGGAGTTGCTGGTGAGGGATTAGAAACAAGAGTAGAACAGATAGGACTACTGGATAAAGGTTGAAATGCGAGTCCAGAACTGGATTGTCCTGGAGCCATTTGACCGGTCAGCTCATCGAACGTAACATGAATTGTTTCCATGATATTTCGGGTTCTCTTGTTGTAGATTCGGTAACCCTTCTTGTTTGATGCATAACCAACAAAAACTCCAATGTCCGCTTTAGCTCTTAATTTTCCTAAACCTTGACCGTCATTTGTTGGACAGCACAAAGCACCAAACACACGAAGGTAGGAAAGATCAGGTTTTCGTTTATGGACAAGTTCATATGGAGTTTTTCCATGAGAGGTGTGAATAAGGGAACGATTTTGGGTGTAGCAAGCAGTGGCAATGGCTTCAGCCCATAGAAACATCAGAATCTTTGAATAAATTAGCATTGTTCTTGCGGCTTCCACAAGAGTTCGATTTCGTCTTTCAACTACACTGTTCTGTTGAGGAGTTCGTGGAACACTTCTTTGATGACTGATTCCAACACTTTCATAAAACTGAATTAAGTCTTTGTTAACAAACTCTGTGCCATTGTCTGTTCGAACAATTCTAACAGTATTGTTGAGTCGAACCTGAAGCTGTTTGATAAGTTTGATGATGACATCTGGAGTTTCATCCTTTGTCCTCAAAATCTTTACCCAAGTAAATCGAGAGTAGTCATCAACAACTACTAGAATGTATTTCTTCCCATTTATCGTTTGCACTCTCATTGGTCCGCACAGATCCATATGAAGGGTATGAAGAACTTCCATTACTGAGTTTGTGGGTTTTGGTTTGTGGGCATATTTCGTGCTTTTTCCAAACTGGCAAGCTGAACAAATATGATCTTTTTAATATTTCAATCTGGGTAAGCCTCTGACAAGATCCTTTCTGGAAAGGTTATTAATGGTACCGAAGTTCAAGTGATTGAGACGACGATGCCATAACCATGACTTTGTTTTTGAAGCCTTTGACAGCAAGCAGATTGGAGAAGACTTCATCATGTCTTCGATAGAAATGGTGTATAGGTTAGAACCACGAGTACCTCTTAATAATTCCACACCATCAAGTTCTCTAACGAAACAAGTATGCTTTCTAAAAGCCACTTCTAGATCGGAATCACAGAATTGACCAACAGAGAACAAGTTATGACCAAGACCTTCCACATAATATACACTGGAAATTACACTTTTACCAACCACATAATCTCCATAACCCATAATTGCACCGAAATGATCGTTCCCGAATCTAACTGTCCCGATGAATTTGCTCACGAAGTTCATGAGCCGTGACTAGTCTCCAGCCATATGCTTAGAACAGCTGATGAGTGTGTAAATACTCATCATTTTTAGTCAAATCTGAACTGCAAAACACTTAAAAATGCTCACAAATGCATCAAAATACTGAAAATATTCCAAAATTGCATTTTATATGTTTCAAATGCAAAATGTTCAAAATCAGATGAAAAATGAGCAGAGTTTGCATAATTGGCAGTTTCAGTCCTCCAAGTTTCAAAAATTGTCAAAAATAGTCCCTGAGCCTTAATTTCAAAAGTAAAATCACCAAAGGTCCTTTTAATATCATAACTTGTCAAAATTAGTCCTTTGGTGAAAAATATAAAAAGTTTGAGAAAATTACAAGTTTGGTCCTCCAACTTTGAAATTTGGCAAAAATGGTCCCTGGAAAATCTGAAAATGGCAACTTTGGTCCTTGTAATATTAACACTTGTCAATTTCAGTCCTTGGAGCAACTTTGAGATATTGGCAGCCTAGGTCCCTACAGTTTCAGAAATTACAAATGAAGTCCCTTGATTATTTAGACCCCTTCACACCTTTTTGGACTTGTCAATTGCAAATGACCCCCTGCCTTAAAGCCTTTTGGACCCCCACTTTTGACCTCCCCTTATTATTATAAGCTCAGTCAAACAATTTGACTGCTTTTCCCTCTCCTTCACGGGCATCCCCTCCATCATCACCATTGCCTGCAACCCCTGCTAACACTCCACCTCCTTCATCATTCCTACCCCCCCTCCAAACACATAACTCCAAGAGTGCATTAAATGCCTTCTACCAATCCCACTCAACCTCCAGCTGTTAAACCAAATTTGGCGCCAAAACCCTTTAAACGGCCAAGATCAAATTTACCAATCCAAGGGCCTCAATTGTTAGTGGGATTTGAAGAGAGAGGTGAGAGAAAGAGTTTGGGTGTATAAAAGAAGAGGAAGACAGAGAAGCAAGTGGTACTTAGTTTATTTTTTAGCAATGTATGTCGTTTTTAATTATTAAGTCTTAAAATAGATTAACAGTTGTTATTTCAAGTTTCTTTGTAACAAATTACTGTGTTGAAGTGTATTGCAACTAGTTTAAAGCATCAATTCAAGTTTGATTTCATTTTCAAAATTTTATGTTAACTGTTGAAAATTGCAATTTCAAACTCTGATTCTCAAGCTTCAAACAGCTTATTTCCAAGTCACAACAAGTTTATCTGAGCTTAGAATAGCTTTTTATAAGCTTGTGTTTAAGTATCAAGCTCTTTTGAATATTGGTCAATGAAAGTCAACAATGGGCAAATCTGAGGAAGGAATGGAATGGGTTGGTGCAGACATGTTCTTGGGATTGGATTAGAAGAAATTGGTAGGTTTAGATTAGGTAGTGTTCTGGTTTCAATGGTGGCAAGCCACAATGGCTAGGGACTATATGTAAGTTCAAGATCATTTTTTTAGCATAATTTGTTTTTGTAGCTATAGCTAGTTCTAATCTGTTCATTAAGTAGTGTTTATGTTATTTAGACTTAGTTTGATCATTAAAACAAGCAGGTTCATTGTCTAAATCAGTTTTGTGTAGAAATCAGTTAATAAAGGGGTGTTTGGTTTATAGCATAATCTGTACTAAAGGCTTGTTCAGTGTATACTTATTGTTGGTTTATGTTTGTTTGACTCCAATTAACTCATATCAGTCTTAGTTTTTTGCCTGCTAGCTCAAAAAGTCAAACATTAACAAAATCTGTCTCAATGTCTCAACTGTTGTGATTTTGGAATTGCAACTTCTTGATTTGTGTTTAGAAGTCAACAACATAGCTTGCATTAGTGTTATCATATCATATTACTTCAACATCAGTCATAAAATTGGAATCAAACTTCATGAAAGTCAAACTTTTCCAATCTGTCATAAAAGTCAAATTGTCAAAAAATCTGTTTTGGGCTCATCTAGGAGGAATTTTCATGAGTTCAATTCTGAGCTACATCAAGTGAAATTTGTTGCTTTATAAACTTCAACTGGTTTCCATTCTTATTAGCATTTTTGTAGAATTTTATAAATTTTTCATAAGCTCCAAACTAGCTTATCTTTTGGGTCCTAGTTGCCCTGCTCCAGGGCTCATTATAAACTGAGTTTTCTCAGATTTTGTGCAAGGTTGCACAGGGCTCATAAGAGCTGGTCATAGTCTGATTTTTGGTTTGATATGTCTCACCCAGGTCTGCTTTAGGTTCCAATTGGTGTTTTTCATTTGAGCTTATTTTAAAGCTTGTGCTTGTGTCCAAAGTTGGTACCCAAAACTGTTGTTGAATTTGAAACTCAAATAATCCAAATCTGTTAATCTTGCATTCCAGTGTTTAAAGCTTGTTGTTTTTTGTTGCATTTCAGTACTTATAGCATATTAGGACTTCTGTAATAAGTTGGTGGCTTGTTGTTTTCATTTGGCTTATTCAAGTGCTTATTTATAAGCACTTGCAATAGCAGTTGCTATTTCTTACACATAACCACTTGTTTTTCCAATTTTCCTAGCTTCCTAATATTATTTTAGACTTTTCCTGAAATTTTCAGATTTTTCCTAGCTTGTTTGCTATTTTTCTTAATTTAAATTAGTTTTTAAGCATTTTTAAATAGCATTTAATACTAAAAATTAAGAAAAGGTTCAAAAAAATAGTTTTTCATTTTTCTTAAGTTAAGATAAATATAATAAGGCAAAAAAATATTTTTCTAGATTTTTCTTAATTAAATTTGCATTTTTAAGTAATTTAGGTAGTTTTAAATAGTTTAAAATTCATAAAAAATAGAAAAATAATCAGAAAAATACAAAAATAGTTTTGAAAATTCTATTTTGATATTTTAGATTTTTCTAAGTCTTAGTTTTATTTTTCTACCTTTATTTCCTAATTTCTTGTATTTTAGGTAATTATTTAATAGTTAAAAATAGTTTTAAATCAATAATAATTAGAATAATAGTCATAAAAATAATTTTCTTTTTATAAAACTTTTCTTTTATCATTAGGATTGTAAAAATATCATTTTCATATTTTTAGGGTTAATATTGTGTAAGTTTCACATTTTTAATTGTACGTCGCGTAGTTTTTAATTTCAGTTTTATAAAAACTTAAAAAGAAAAACATCATCTTAAATATAGTGATAGCGTTTGTTTAATATTTTTTATCTTTTTAATTTCCTTTAATTTGCATTTAAGCCGTTGTAATTTGTTGGCTTTTTCTGTAGTTATAATCATAACAAATCCCTTTTTCCGTTCAAATCTCTCGATCACTTTACGTTTGATAATCCATTGCATAGCTCGCTGGGACATAACGACCCGGGGATACACTATACTCCTCAGATCTTCATTGCATTCGTGCTTAGGCAGTTTTAAGCTTATTACGGTCTGCCATTCACAAGTGGCAGGCTTGAGTGATTTAGCTTGACTGTTTGGCACGCATCAACAGCCTGAGTCCAGGTACCACAGAACGATTTGAACGATCTGCAGTTGAACACAGACAAGAATGGATAACTGGATAATTGGGATCCCCATGCAAGAATGGGTTCCATTTGGTTAGTAACAGTGATTGGAACACCCACATCAGAAATAGAAGCACCCATATTAGAAATAGAAGCAATGGAATCATTAGGAATAGATGCAGTGCTGGTGTCCGTATTTGACCTATTCAAAGTATGTTCACTTCTTAATGGAATAGTTCTACCAGTAGGCATCCATTTTCTAGTAGGCATTGTCTTAGCAGATTGAGGGCAGAACTGATTATCCTTATGGCCAAAAGGTATCCATTGATAACCTATCTTACTAAATGTTCTTCCTGTGGGTTTCCACTGTTTTCTAACTTTCTTTCGTCTTTGCCTTTTAGCATTCTTAGCATGATTTTTTGCATTAACAATTTTAACTGGGCATTTGACAGCATTAGACAAAACATTCACACCACATTCATGATTAGCAACAGAATTCAAGCAGACATCATTACATGGTTTGCAGAAAGTATCAAAATTCGAATTAATTACAGTACGCCTATGGCTTATACTTGAATCAAGACGATTCGTTTTATTCAACTCAAACTTAAAGTTCCTAGGATGGTCTTCTACTCTCTTCCAATGCACATTCTTAGCTTGCGAGGTCCTATCTTGCTTGGTATTGCCTGGAGGCTTTGACCCGCTTGCTTTAATGTCACTGATTACTCCTGTAGAGGGAATTATGGGAACATTAGTTGGTTGATCTACTTTTTGCATTCTTGAACTAGATGTGCAAGGATCTGAACTACTAGAAGGCACATTAGTGTTCACTTTCTTAAAGCTGGGCATGGAATGGTTTGTATGCTTGGCACTAGGCATAGAACAAGGCATCACAACTTTACCTTTTGCTCCTAAGGATTTAGGACATGTTGCAATTAGACATTCTAGCAGCTCCTGAGATCGTTTGGCCTGAATGCAAGCAAACCTAATTTCTCTATTAAGAGGCTTATTTATGAAATCCTCTTCCACAATCTCACGAAGACATTCTAGACTATCCTTAAGGTGGGCACAATAGTTATGAAACACAAGTTCATTATTCCTAAGATGAGGAAGAATGTATTTAACAATCACAGTATATTTGCAGTCAGAGGATGACTTTGAAGCAACATTCTCATTAAAAACAAGTGGCAGTTTCCCTTTTTCCTAACTCCTCAGATTCTCAATTTCTTTTTGTAAGGAGGTTATTTTTTCGTTGTTTTTGTCACGAGTGACTTTCATTGAATCATATAACTCTTTAAAGTGACGTTTAACCTTTTCATTTTCTTCTAAAAAACTCTCGTTTTCCTTTTGTAAAGCATTTACTAAGTTTTAAAGATGAAAAGTTTGAGAATACTGAGAGTCTAAAGGAGGAGGCATTTGGGTGCCAGTCACATTGTTCTTTTCACCATTTAATTGAGAAATTTGGGCTTTCAATTTTCTGATCGTGTTACAATGAGCTTGAATCTGTTCGTCATGTTTGTTTATCTGAAAAACTGCATCAAACTCTGGAGCATCTGATGATGTTTTGACATTTGAGGTTTTGACATTTTCTTTAAGATGTTGATATTTTAGTTGTAAATTAAAATGTTCAACTTCTAGCTTAGAAAGATGTTTTACCAAATTATCGGGATCATCCTGATCAGTTTTCTCATTTAGTTTAGAATTAGTCTTTTCAAGCTCAATGACACGATCATGGGAGACTTTCAGAGCAACAGATAATTCATGAAATTGAGAAGCATTAATGGAGCAATTCGTAGCAGTGTAAAACACATCTTGAGTAATACATTCAGAAATAAAATTCTCATTCAGTGTATGCAAGTTCTTCCTCTCAATCTCATTATATTTTAATTCTCGCTCATAGTCACTAACCTCGACTATCATTGCATCAAATTCCTTTTCCATTTCTTTAATATCTGAATTCATCCCCTTTTTAAGACTCTCAAATTGATCTTTTAGTTGTTTAAAGAAAGGCATGACCTCAGTTAAATAGCATTCTTTAGTTTGCTCAAAACCCCTTTCCCCTTCAGTTATACCAGTGGGTGTGATCCTTTTTTTACAAGTTTTCTCAAAATCAACAAATAGTTGAAAAACAACATATAGGCTGATTAAGGTCTTGCTATTAGTGGCAATAGATCTAGGAACTAGATGCATTGGTGTATTTGGAGGATACACAGTAGCTACAGGCATTTTCCTAAGGGGAGTGTTTGTTTCAACAAGTACATTAACTTTTAGCTTATCCATGTCTTTATTCCAAAAGATCTGTTCAGGGGTTAATTGAGTTTAAGGCTTAAACATGTTCAACGATATCCAATTTTCCTTAGTGTAATCATGGGGTTTGATCGTTATGTTTTTATCTTTAGACGCAGGATCGTTAAGCTTCTTATTCATTTTCTCCCTAGATGCATCATCTAGTTTTCTATCTTCCTCAGTGCACTCAATGCAACTAGGTTTCTGTCTAGGTTTAAGAATCTCATAGCCATCATAGATTACATTTTGAGCAGCGTTTGCTATCTTACCATACTTAGGGTTGGATTCCTTTATAATGGGGATACTATGCTTATCGCTGAGAACTCTATGCTTAGTGATCATGTGAGCAGTCTGAATGGTATTCCGTTGTACGTACAACTTATTTTCAAGCTTGTTTTTCAAGGTTTTTAGATTAGAAAAATCATTCAAAAGTTTTGATTCCTTAGCAATGAATTATTGCTTAAGCATTTTAACATTTTCTTGAAGTTCTTGTTTTTGCTTAGCAGTTTTAGAAAGCTTTTCTTGTAAGGAGTTTAACTCTTGTTTTAATACTTCTTCTCTAAACTTACTTTATCTAATAGTTGTACGCATTTGGTCACCCATTTCCTGCTCACGGGTGGTTAACTCAAACTTAGCACGCTGTTCATAAATAGCAACTTGTTCTTTATAGGCATTCAGTTCAGAAACAACAGAATCATCATGAGCACATGCAGTGTATTCATCAAAAATATAGTCATCATTGACTACAGAAGATGCATCACTTGGTACAGTCTCACTTTCACTTTGTTTCACATATTGATCATATGGGACAACATTGATATTACCCATATTTTCAATATCTGACTCAAAAGTTTCAGTTGATTGTACTTTGTCATGTATCTTTTGCCCATCAACATCATCGTATAGTTTTAATACCTTTGAGATGATTGATTCTTTGGATGGACTAGCTTGCTGTGGTGAGGGGACCTTTGGAGAGACCATTGGAGAAATACTAGCCATGAAAATTGTCTGTGCAGTAGGTTCATCATCAACGTCTGAGTCGTATGCATCACAGTCGGCGACTTGAAAGGCATTCTGATGATTATGACCTATCTCCTGAATTGGTTGCTCATCCACATCTGCATCATATGTCTTGGCATTGCCCTAAGCAAGAAACAACAACTCCTCTTCATCCAACACAGCTCCATTATCCTGAGCTTGCACAAGTAACATCTTGTCTTTGAAGTACTTTGTATTTTGAGGGCGTTTTGGAGAAGTGCAGTTCCTTGCTATGTGTCCATCACCACCACAGTTGTATCACTTAATTTGCTTTGCTTGTCCTTGATTTCCATTCCTTCCCCGATTCTGATTTCCCACATATCCTCTACCAACTCCACCTCTTCCTTGTTCGTACTGCCTTTCTTGAACTGGCTGCACCATAACCTTCCCATCTCTGACAGTGGCTTGATTGTGTGGATTGGATGCTGTTCTGAGGTTGTTGTTGGTGTGTGGGAGAGAGTTCATGTTTTGACAAATCATGAGAGCCAGTTGATTAATGAAGTTTCCCACGGCTGCATCAGCATCAACTTGTTTGAACATTGGATCGGGAATGAGTTTGTGATTACCATTACCTATGGGTATAACTTGAGAAGCTTTGGTAGTAATTCCCACATTTGTGTAAAAGGCAGTTGAATCATTTGATGAGCTTGTCTCTCCTTGGTTGGTTTTGAACTGATCAAGAATCCTTTTTTCAAACATAACATGCCTCTCATTCTGAAGAAGGAATGCATAAAGTTGCTCATAGTTTGTATTCTTCAATCCTTTTGTTAGCTTCACAGAGGTGACAAACTTGTGCCATTCAGGATTCATGTTGTTCACAAATTTTGAGTTCAGCTGAATGTTTGGCATGGTCATTTTGATGTTCCTCATGTCATTCACAAGCTTATGGAATCTCACGTAGTACTCATAGACACTCTCATCTAGTTTCATCTTGAAGTGTTCAAATTCATCATACAGTTGTGATTCTCTGTCTTCTATAGTTAATTCAGAACCTGAGAGAAGCATCTTGACATTATCCCACACTGCCTTGGCTTCAGTTTTGTGATTGACAAGCTTGTAGATGTATTTTGGAAGACCCTGAAGTATAATGTTAGAAGCCCTGATGTCAGCATCGAATCTCTTTTTCTCCTTATCATTGAGCTCATCATACGTTTTTGGTCTGTCAATTCCATAGATCATTGTTCCATCTGCAGCTGTATCAGTTAAGTCTCTTGTAGTCTCAATCTGATAAGGTCCTTCATCAATAGATTTGAGAATGTTGACCCCATTTTCCTTTCCAAGACAGTACAATCTGATTCGTTGTGCCCAAGAGTCGTAGTCGGTTCTGTCAAGCATGGGTGGACGAGTATCTGAGCCAGCTGCTTGAACATCCTCCGCAACAGTGGAGATGATTGAAGGTACGTTGGTAGACATGTTAATAGATTACACGGGATTTTATAACTCAATGATTAAACCAGGAAATAGATTCTTTCACGGGATTTTACTAAATCAAGAGAAAACCGTATTACAAACAAAAATCAACCAAGTCGCTAAGAAACCTTGAACCAAGTCGCTAAGCACCAAGTTGGTAAATATCAAGTCGCTATAATGCCAAGTCGCTAACACACAACCAAGTTTCTAAAGAACAACTCGCTAAGATCCAAGTCGCTAACACCAAGTCGCTGAGAATTATGACAACAAGTCGCTAAGCACCAAGCCGCTAAGTCGTCAAGTCGCTAAATAGCAACTCGCTAAGAAACTTAAGTACAAGTCGCTAACAAAATTGAAAGCAAGTCGCTACCTTCACCAAGTCGCTACCCGTAGTGGAGAATCCACTAAGTGTACTGTTTGTCGGCTTGTCTCAAAAGTCAAGTCGCTAGCACCAAGTCGCTACCTAAAAGCACTACAACCTGCTACCTTTTACTGAAGCAAGTCGCTAAGATGAAATTCACTACGAGAACCAAGTCGCTACCAAGAAAACTTCAAAAACACACTTTTCAATCTAAAACAAGCTCAACCACAGTGATTCAAGCTTACCAAATCAATACCCAAGCACATACAATGATTCTAAACTCAAAAGTACACCCAAAATTCAAACTTTAACACTAGAATTGAACCAAATGATGCAAAAACCACTAAACTTTTTCAAACTCAAAAACCATCTAAAAACCACTAGAAATCCAAGGATATGTAAGAGATGATCTAACCATGGCTCTTGATACCATTTGTAACATATTGGATTTCACAAACACACTAAACCATACACACAAGAGGCGTATACAAGAGGTTTTAGAGAGAGAAAGTTAGAGGTTGGGAACTTTAGTGAGAGAAAGAAAAATCTTATTATGAGCTCCAACTCTCTACCTTGGAAGGTAGAGCGTATTTATAGTTCTTACATAAGTCGCCACCTACGGGCTGTGGATCAGGCATACAGTGGGTAAAGACCCGTCCGTCCTCCACGGTGTTACTTAACTAAATACTACAAAACATTAACTAATCTATGACTACGAGCTTTCTAATGATTACATATACTTGAGGTGACCAACTCTTTAATAACTGGATTTACTAAATCCTAACAGAACCGATCCCTAATCCACCCAAGATTCAATAAAACCCCATATGAGCTAGTGAACAACAGAAAACATGATATCTCTTACCTTCACGTGTTTGGCGCTTTGTGCTATCCGACGAACGACAAAGAAGATCTAGGAAAACTGAAAGCTAAAGGTGATATTGGAATCTTCATTGGATACTCAGAAAACTCGAGGGCATTCAGGGTGTATAACAGAAGAACTAGGAAGATAATGGAGACGATGAATGTGAATTTTGACGAACTTTCACATATGGCTTCTGGGAGACTCACTCTAGAACCCGCGCTTACTCCGATGGCTTCTGAGAGACTCGCTCTAGAACCCGCACTTACTCCGATGGCTTCTGAGAGACTCGCTCTGGAACCCGCGCTTACTCCGATGGATTCTAATCAAAACAGATTAGAACCCGCACCAAACCCGCAGAATTTTGGACACATCAGTTCAGGACTCGTACAACAAAGAGCTCAATCAACTTTTGCTGACAAACCTCATGAAAAAGAATGGGAGAATTTCTTCGAGTTAATGTTCGATGAATATTATGGTGGAACCTCGACAAATGCATCAAACCATCATTCCGCTGCACCCGCTCAAAATCATCCACCACCACCATCAACAGAAGATGCATCTACCACGGTCGAAACAAATGCACCAACTCCATCAACATCATCTACATCTACTCCAGCAACTCCAATTCTAGAAACAGTTATACCAGCAGTTGATGAGAAAAACCAAAACATATCATTTCAAGAAGAACCTACTCAAAACCAGAACGATGCAACGTTAGATGAAGACTTATTTGAAAACCCGTTTGCTACAGTATCAGCTGAATCATCTTCAAGCTTACGAGAACCATCTAACTAGCACTTGTTTAACCAACGGTATCCTTCTACTCTGAAGTGGACAAAAGACCACCCAATTGAACAAGTTATTAGTGAACCTTCCCGGCCAATTCAGACGAGACGCCAACTTACCACCGATTGCGACTTGTGCATTTACCTTTGCTCAATTAGCAATATTGAACCGAAGAACATTCGGGAGGCAATGGCAGAACCCGCATGGATAGAAGCGTTGCAGGAGGAACTTCTCCAATATCGTCTACATGACTCTTGGGATATGGTTCCAAGACCAATTGACATTCGAGTCATTGATCTCAAATGGTTATGGAAGAACAAAAAGGATAAAGAAATGACTGTAATTCGCAATAAAGCTCGTCTTGTGGCCAAAGGATACAGACAGGAAGAAGGAATAGACTTTGAAGAGTCATTCGCGCCGGTAGCTAGACTTGAAGCAGTCAGGATATTCTTAGCCTATGCAGCTTACAAAAACATCACGGTTTATCAGATGGACATTAAGACCGCGTTCTTGAATGGAACTCTGAAAGAAGAAGTGTACGTGAGTCAGCCAGAAGGCTTCATAGACATGGAACATACAGACTACGTCTACAAACTTAAAAAGGCCATCTATGGTTTGAAACAAGCTCCGAAAGCGTGGTATGACGAACTTTCCTCTTTCCTTATCCTAAACAATTTCACCAAAGGAACTGTTGATCCTACCTTGTTTACAAAAAAATGCAAAAACGACATTTTGATTGTTCAGATTTACGTGGACGACATCATCTTTGGGTCCACTAATCCGAATCTTTCAAAACATTTTGAAAATCTCATGAAAAGCAAATTTGAAATGTCCATGATGGGGGAACTAAAATTTTTTCTTGGTTTACAAATACATCAATCCCCACGTGGAATTTTTATTAATCAAGCCAAATATACAACTGAGATTTTGAAAAATCATGGTATGGATAATTGTGATTCGGTCGGAACACCAATGGTAACTTCACCAAAAATTGGAACCGATTTATTTGGGAAACCTATCGATTCGAAGAAATATCGGAGCATGATTGGTTCTCTCATGTACCTTACTGCTAGTCGACCCGATATTCATTTTGCTGTTTGCTTATTAGCACGGTTTCAGGCAAAGCCTACCGAACTGCACCTCAAAGAGGTTAAAAGGATCTTTCGGTACCTGAAGACATCCATTCACATGGGACTTTGGTATCTGAAAGAATCCGGATTTGATCTAATCGCCTTTTCAGATGCGGACCACGCAGGTGACCAAGTTACAGCAAAAAGTACATCAGGAGGCGCACAATTTCTGGGTGAAAAGTTAGTAAGCTGGTCTTCAAAGAAACAAGATTGCACTGCACTTTCAACCGCTGAAGCCGAGTATGTGTCTCTATCTGCGTGTTGTGCTCAATTTCTATGGATGAGAACACAACTCACAGATTATGACTTTACTTTCGATAAAATACCTACGTATTGTGACTCGAAAAGTGCCATAGCCATATCCCGCAACCCTGTTCATCACTCAAAGACTAAACACATTCGTGTCCGTTATCACTTCATAAAAGAACACGTAGAAGAAGGTACCGTTGAATTATTTTTCGTGAAGACAGATTACCAACTCGCCGATCTATTTACTAAAGCCCTTCCAAAAGAAAGGTTTAAGGATTTAGTTCGACGAATTGGAATACGAAGCCTAACCCCTGAGGAGTTAGAACGTCTTCTCGAATCTTCTTGAAATGATTTTTACAAAAAGCTTCGCTGTAAATATTTTTTGAAAAACAAAATACAAAATTTGAAAAACCAACAAAAGCAAAATATAAAAATAGAAATCCTTTCAAAAATACAAAAATAATATAAAATCAAAAATCCAAAAATATTCTTCTCACGACATGTCTCTTGTATAATCGATATTCCGTACGTTTCTAGAAATGTCATTCAACAATGATACGAACACGTACAGATGCTTGAGCGAGAGTTATTTAATGTTTTTCTAAAACATGTCGTTTCTCAAAATTTCTTAAAAAATGGCTTTCGTATACTTCAGTACGAAACCCGGACAAAAATGATGACTTTTAATTATTTCAAATCAAAACTCGTGTTTTTAAAGAAAAATCAAGTGTACGCTTCAGTGCACTACATTTAAAACTGGTGAGAAATCAACATCATCTTGAGCACCTTTTTCAAAATTGTTCAAAAAGATTTTCAAAATCTTTCAAAATATTTTGTGCTCAAGATAACTCCCTCTAAAACCCTTTAATTGATTATGCTTTATTAAAGGGGGAGTATAAAACAAAAATGTTCCAAATTCATGCTTAAATCAAATCCGTTTGTCTCCCCAAAAGATTCTAAAAATGTTGTTTAATCCGTTGATATAAAAAATATCACGAATATGCTATTTTTGAGGAGGAGAAGACGTGATTAAAATGTGATCAAAAAATCTGCACAGTGAGGGTAGAGTTCGCACTTTTTGAATTAATCGGCTCATGATAGACAATTCCTCACGAGACACGGTTATGTTGCTAAGTTAAAGAGTTCCATCGTTGTTTGAATCTCAAAAGAGCTCGACTCAGTTGAAACCATTGAATTGACGAGGAATCAAAGTCAGTAAATGTACCATTTCGAGAAACTTGTGATAGACATGCACTTTCATGGGTCTAACCTCCTTTTCAAAGAGTGTTTACAGCTTCAAGTTAGTTATTAGAGCTAGTTGTCACTTAAAAACTAACAATGGAACTCTTTAACTTAGCAACGTAACCGTGTCTCGTGGGGAATTGTCTATCATGAGCCGATTAATTCAAAAAGTGCGAACTCTACCCTCACTGTGCAGATTTCTGTCAAAACTTATAAGCACATGTGAAGGGGGAGTGTTTCTGAAAATATAAAACTCGCGGAGTGTTTCAAACATGTTTTCAATCATAAACACTCTGAGAGATTTTCAAGAAAAATGGTTTTATGGCAATATGGGACAGCCATGGAGTTATAAGGTGACTAAGGATAGGAAATCCGTTCTATGATCCGCCAGAGCAGGAGGGATCTACCCAAGAACAATATCCATAGTTAGTATTAGAAGTCCTTAGGTATGATTGAAAAAAGGAGTAATGTGAGAAAGGAGAAAGAAGGGGTTGAAGAATTAAAAAGAAATGTAATGAAAAAGGGTGAAAAGAAATAGCCCTCCATATTCAACCTTAGGGCAGAAACCGGGTTCAATTCATCTGCTACTAGTTGTCACTAGATAACACTGGTATTGAAGACAAAGACGTCATGGACCCAGTGACGCACTGCACTAAATCTTCTAGCCACTCAATTCCTCTCAAAAGGGATTTGTTTCATTCTCATTGGGAACCCTACATAATCTATCAAATTTTTCTTAGAGATCGTTGGTATTGAAGAAGGAGACCCTTTCCCTAGTCTCCGCTCAGGAAAACCAAAATGCACTAATTGAGTCTAGAGCCACGAGATTCATCAAAAGATCTTATAGGAACACTTGACATTTCATCGCTTGTTGTTCATCAATAAGGACACAAGTAATACATTCTAGAGTCCTACGCAGATCTTAGCAATCTGCCAGAACATTTATGAGAGGTTTCACAATTGTGATCCTCAGTGATTGAATGGAAATTCCTGCCAGGGTCAACATCAAACAGCCCTGACAGCAGGTCAATTCGGTAATTCTTTATGGGTTACGCTTAGTGTGTCTCAAACGGTCTACAGTCATGAAGTGATGCTTTGGTGTACTTTAGCGACTCACCTGAACTGTAGATGTACTTCGGTACGTCGTGTTAGCCTTCTTGAGGGCCTCCAGTTTCAGGAACAGCCTTTGCTAGAATTAGAGATGTGTTTTCACACTATGTTGTTAACACCCTCAACATTCGAACTTGTAAGTGCTGGAAATACCGCTAAGGAGATTCCTTTCACGAATCAAATCCTGAAGATGTGGGTCATTACTTGAATTTATTCAATGTAATGCCAACTGTCCCTTATGGGATTCGGACGGCTGATTCGCCCGACCAAGGTGAATGGAATCAAGACATTCATCAGTAGAACAATTGTAGTAATCAATTCTTTAAGAAAAGATCACAATGATCAATTGGTGTTCGTGACTGTACCTGGGAAGCTGCTGCTGATGGATGCTCGAGGGAGGAAGAGATCGTGTAGATTCTCCACATGCTCATACCAACAACATCACAAATGAAGTTCTCATCAAATTCAAAGGCAACTCAAAGTTAAAGATGATTCTTCGTCAATGTCAAAAAATCTTCAAAGTTTATAGTCGAGAACTTCATCATTGGAAACTCAAAGTCAAAAAGAAGTGTGAGCATGGTGAAGAATGACCTGGAGACACCTATGTTAATACAAATAAGCCGTAAAAACGTTTATTTATATTTTACGATCTTCTAATGTTTTGTCGATAACAAACGTAAAATCATTTTAACGAAACAAATAAAATACGTAAATGGTTTGAGTTAATAGTTTCATAACACACTTACGTTTTCACATAAAACACTAAAACATGTATAAGTGATTTTATGATTTAGATACATATGTACAACAACTAGTGTTTACATATTGGGTTAGCATATACTTAAACTAAGTATACCAAAATGGGTAAAAACAAGTATATACTAAAATGGGTAAAAACAAGTATATACTAAATGGGTAAAAACTAGCAAATGGTATTGACCCATAACCCATGGTTTTATATATACCACTTAACCAAGTTCATTGTATCTAGAAAGAAAACCATGGATCAACCCATAACCCATGACCCAGGACCCATAACCAAAAATACCCATGGGCAAAAAGGAGCGTTCCACGGATCCCTGGCTTTGTGCTAGCCGGATCCCTTGTGGTAGGGATCCGTGGGATCCGGGGAACAGTAGAGAATTTTCTCTATAAATAGAGAGCCATTTATTCCTTTCTACACACCACTTTACATACATACTTCCCAAGTATTATAACCCTCTAACCTCAGATCCAAGTGATCTATGTAGTTTGTCTTTTGTTTTTGTGTGATCTTCTAGGTTCCTCTTAAAGGCAAGATCACCACTTCTTGAAGACGAGCAAGCTCAAGTCCATGAGTTGCCATGCTTCGTCATCATCAAGATAACTAAGGTTCTCTTGTTGATAGTTCTTACTTTCTCCATAGATGTTGGGTTGAAGGCATTAGTGAAGAATGCCGAAAGTGTCAAGATGAAAGCATTAGTGAAAGGTGCTCATCATCCGTGTTAAAGCATTAGTGAAGAATGCTAAAGGTGTCAAGACGAAGGCATTAGTGAAGGGTGCCAAGCGTTGTGTCTAAGGCATTAGTGAAGGATGCCAAAGAATCAAATCGAGTCGCATTTGGGAAGAATGCCTAGGTCGTATAATCGATGAGGTGCATCGTTATACATATAAGTAATTGTTTATTTCCAAGGATGGTGATATCCTTGATGGTATTGTAACAAGGAGTGGATCTCCTTGATATTAGGTGTTGTGTTGTGAAGGGTAGTAGTTCCTCTATAGTAATGGAACTAGGTGCTTAGCCTAGTACCTAATAAAGGGTAGGCGACGTTGTGATAAGATTAGTTCTCCTTGGTGTGAAAGAACTCAGTGGTTAGCCTAGCACCGTATAAAGGGTAGGTGACGTTGTGTTAGGTGTGGTTCGCCTTGGTGTGAAGGAACTCGGTATTTAGCTTTGTACCGGAAAAAGGTTAAGCGACGTTGTGAAGGGTTCTCCGCCATAAGGAGATTGGTGTAGTGTTTACGAACTCTCGAGTAGGTGACTCGGGGAGTGGAGTAGGGCAAGGAAGGTGTCCTTGTAGCCGAACCACTATAAATAGCTTGTGTCGTGGTGATGTGCTTCTTACTCTTTATCTTTCATTACACGTTTGTATATCTATCTATCAACGTCCAACATAAACAACCAAATAGATTGACATAAGTCGATCTAAGTATTTAAAAGGAAGTTTTAAATTGGTAAAACTATTCAACCCCCCCTCTAGTTTTCCACAATTGGCATCAGAGCTTCGTTACCAAGTTTCTTAGAGTATGTTGTACTTTAAAAACTTGATACGATCCATGTATGTTTGAAAACTACAAAGAAGGATTATTTTTGTCATATTTTAAAAATCATTATATTGTTTATTGTTGGACAATGATAGAATGCTCTAACATTTTTTTTCTCTTAAGCATTATCCATACTTGGATTTGGAGATTCCAAAAAGATCACAAAACATCTAAATATTCTTTGGGAGTTCTAAAACGCCTAGTGTTTTGGTGTTAAGGTTCTAAAACTTGTGGTTTGAGGTTTTGATGAATTTATACTATTCCTATTGAACGAGGTTCCCTTTTTAAGAATTGGTCTTAATTCTTGAGAAGCTTTTCAAACATTATAATAAAATCCTATTTTATCATAATATAAGAAGTTTCACATGGATATTTATTGACATAGATGAAGTGTCAATAAATCCTTTGTGATGAATAATGATAGGGGTTATCTAATAACCAAGATATCATTATTACGAGTTGGCAATGCAGTCTATACAAATAAGTTGAAAAATACTATTTAGATGATGACTATAATATGAATAACTACTAGAACAATTACTAATATATCATGCAACTAAGATTTTAATAATAACAATAAAGGTAAGTAATTAAAGATCATACCTTTGCCAAATATTCATTTTTATCAAGGAATTTTTGAGCTGACTTTTGCTGTCATGCCAGATCCCTAAGTTTATACTAGCCGGATCCCACATGAGAGGGATCCGCGGGATCCATGCAATAGAAGACAGTATATGCTCAAGAATGATCACTGTGGATGTTCCACAATAATACTCACCTCAAAGACTCACGAACAAAAACCCATGTACTGTTCATAGGAGCAATTTGATTATTCCTCTCAAGATTACAATTTCTTCATCTTTAAGAGTTGGGTTCAAATGGGTTTATCATAATTTGTCACCACATTATTTTCTAAGATAATCTAAATCAAAGAATTAACATTGTTAATACAAATTAAACACATTTCTTGAACTTAACAAAGATGATGAGAGCAAAATTGTGATCAAACCCTCTAGGCTACTATTCACAATTAACACCACATTGTGGTTGTATTATTTAGGAGCATCATGCCAAGCAACAAGAAACAAGATTACCAAGACACCGCTCACTACATACCCATGTACAATAGGAAAAATGGATTAAGTCAGGACGATAGGAAAGCCTTAAGTTGCTTGAAAGGAGACTCTTTCATGAAGGTAGAGTTGTTGATCCATCATTTCTTGCAAATACCGACATAAGGGAAGTATTTGGAACTATTGGGTTTGATTGTTTATTGGATATAAACGAGCAAATTTGCCTGGTCTTTGTGCTTGAGTTCTACAAGAAAATAGGTATAATTAGAAATGACGATGGGTCAATCTCAATTGAATTCACCATCAATGAGCGAGAGTTTAGTCTTTCACTTATAGAGTTTGGAAGAATTATAGGGGTTCCATATCAAGGCGTTTGTATGTACTCCAATGAATGGTCTTTGGAACAACTACACACAATGGTTGATAATCATGATATCTACAATACCTTGATCCCGGAAGCAACCACTGTGAGGGACACCGTGTTCATGCCAAGAACATCACCATCAAGAGTCACAAAGAAGTCAAAAGTGATCTATAGGGATCCTTTTCAAATGGAGCTTTCGGAAATGTATGGATTGTATAGGAAATGGGAATATGTGATAAGAGAAAATGTGGTGTGCCTAGTAGGAAACAAGGACCACCCCAACGCATGTCTAAGCTTCATGATCTATTGCCTAGTGACCAATACTCGGTTTAACCTTGCCTACTACATGGTCAAGAGAATGGCAAGTGTAAGAAGCATGGACAAGATGGTGCTTCCGTATGCAATGCTTCTAACCTGTCTTGCCAAATTCATCTTTGCATTAGACCCTTCTCCACAATCCTTTGATCATAGCTTTTGCAATAAGGTTATGGTACCATTAACCGAGGGTAGAACAACAAGGTTTATGGTGGAAGGAAAGAGGCCACACCCACCCACGGATTCCTTGGACGAAAGGGAGAGGCAAGGAGAAGGTGAAGGGAGTAGTAGCAACCCACTCGAAAATATCGATCTTGACCCCTTGGACTTCATTAACCAATTGCCAAACATCCCTAATGAATCACCCGAATGGCAACAAACCAAGGGAATCTTCAAATGCTTCGCCAATTTCTTGAGGAAGAAGAAGTGAAGATAGTTTGATAAAGAATGGAGGACGGGTGAAGAAGTGAAGGAGGAGAAGAAAGGTAAGGTCTTAGGACTCTAATGTATGATGAACAATTTCAAACAATGGTTTGTAAACACTTTAAACTATGCTAGTAGTATGTAGGTATTGCCATATCTTGGCACTAAACAATCCTAACTTAGGTATTTGGAAAATGAGATTTTACGACCTCTTAAGTGGTCGTCGTCACTCATTCTAGGAATTTTAGATCTTCCTACTTTGATATTAGTTGTGTTCTTGCATTTAGTCCCCATAGAAACAACTAGGAGAAGCATTTACTATAAAAGTGAAAAGTTGCACATTTCCTGAAAGCTCTCTGATCTGCAGTTGGCGGATCCCAGCATTTGAACTAGCCGGATCCCTCCCATAAGGGAACCGCGGGATCCGTGGCATCTGATAAGTAATACAGATTTGCCTACATCAAAATAGTCTACTAGATCACCTCACACAAGTCAAACATAAGATACTAGAGCCAACTAAGTCTTCCTCAAATAGTAGAAAACCCCACTCTCATCCATAGCTTATCTAGGATATATTTTCAAAGTATTTTTTGATTTATCAACTAGTCAAAACTCACCATAATTCCGCTCCAACACTCACACATTATCTATCACATTTTATAGCACTTTGTTTTGTCTATTCTTCAATTTTAGCAAATTGATCTCAATCATCTTTGACTCAAAATTAGGCTCAAAAATTAGTTTTTCATTTCCTTTTATTTTTAAAGATTTTAGTAAATTCCTCTTAGGACATCATCTGACTTCTAGGACTTGTTATCATCATTTCTCCACATCAAATTAAATGGAATCTTTGTCAAACATATAGTTAGACTACCCAAGGTCAATTTTCTTGGCCAAAACCATCATTAAGCACCATTACTTGTTATGGTTGAGGATTTGAGATATCCAACAGCTAAAGACTTCAAAATTAAGTCAAAACCTCGAAATCCATTAATAATAAACCTTACAAAAGCATAATAATTTCACCCAAACCCTGTCTGATAGCCGGATCCCTTGTCTTTAACCAGGCGGATCCCTGCTGAGAGGGATCCGCGGGATCCGTAGATGCAGAAAGCATAAATCAGCTTCCATATTCAAATTCAAGTCACCTTTTGGTTCTCTAACCACTTTTAGCATTCATTAATTATCCTCCTAGAGCTGATCAAAACCTCAAGAGCATGCTTAGTCCTCTAAGTGGCCAAGAATTTAATTTCCTAATTCAAATTATCCTTTATAAACCAAACAACCTTAGGTTTAAGGCACCATCCTCACTCACCTTTCAAAACTCAGCAATTAGAAGCTCACATTAGCATCATCATCACCATGACTAAGACTTTTAGCAACAACACCACAACCTTAGGATCAACCAAAAGAAAGGGTCAAATGATCCATGAAATATCTTCCACCGAAACATCCCCCACTAGAGATAATGATACTAGAACCCCATCCCATCAAACTCATCCAACAAAGGCCAAGAGAACCGCAAGGATTAGTATCAAACCTTTCGGACTAGAGAAAGGATCCTCTAGCTCAAAACCAAACTTGACTAGTTCTAGCAAGCCATCAAAACCATCATTCAATGAGCATGGTCTACATTCCTTGAATGAGCCTTTCCCTCACCCAAAAATCTATTCATTATTTCATTCACCACAAAGAAACTCCCAATCACCAACCTTTTCGTTAAATAGGGAACCACCTACAACACCAACTAGCCCATCATGGGAGACAAGGAACAACCTTGATCATATGGAAGAAGTTCCATTACCACCCTCATTTTTAGAACCTCTTCCTACTTCTCAAAATGAAGACCCGCAAACACACATTGAGCCTCCTCAAAATATCCATTTCCCTCCGGGTTCAAACCAAGACAATAATTGTCCAAATTGTCTAAACACACAAGGACTTGTTCAAGAAGCACGAAATGAGATACATTTCATGTTTAATCATCTTCTTGCAAAGTTGGATCAAATCAACAAGTCCACTCATCCCTAGACTCATGCACATTGTAGCATTTTAAGTCTAGTAACTAGTTAGTATTTAGTGGTACTTGTATGTCCTAGTTCATTCTCTTAGTTTTAGAGATTTGTTTGGTTATCTCTTGTTTTATTGAATGAACATTTATATGCTTTGATTATTTTGTGCGTTGTGCTCTTTATTGCACACATATATTATCTCCACACTAGCATTGTTTGACACATCTTCACAGCTGAAGAAACTGTCACCAGATAGCCGGATCCCTACAAAATGCCCAGCCGGATCCCTCCAAGAAGGGAACCGCGGGATCCGTGGATCAAAAGCACAAATTTATACTAACTTGCGTTTTATTTGCAGGAAATTATGCACTATACTCTTGTTTTCTAACCTTTACTTTGTAGATTTTCAAAATAACACATGAAGATTTTGACACCATAAAGCTAGGGGGAGCTTTGTGTCAAACGAAATTGCAAAAACATTTGCAACTTAATCCGATTTTGGATTATACTTCATGACACCTTCTACTATGCGAAATTGCAAAAACATTTACAATCTTCAAGGGGGAGCACGTTCTCGTCACTTAGACGAACCAGTTGCAAACATAATTGCAAACACAATTAGTTTATTTTATGTAATGTCCTTGACGCCCTTTCAAAGGGATGGACTCGTCAAGGGGGAGTTAAGACGAGTACCATTTCCGTCACTTACTCTCTTTACATTTAAAAAAAAAAACAAATTTGTGTTAGTTTCTTTTAACACTTTTTGTTTCGACAAAAAGGGGGAGAAGAAAGTAAAAACTACTAATTCAAACTTACTACGAATTTTAGTTTTTCTTAAAATAATTTTATGTTCTGTCATCTACAAAAGGGGGAGATTGTTAATACAAATAATCCGTAAAAACGTTTGTTTATACTTTACGATCTTCTAATGTTTTGTCGATAACAAACATAAAATCATTTTAACGAAACAAATAAAATACGTAAATGGTTTGAGTTAATAGTTTCATAACGCACTTACGTTTTCACATAAAACACTAAAACATGTATAAGTGATTTTATGATTTAGATACATATGTACAACAACTAGTGTTTACATATTGGGTTAGCATATACTTAAACTAAGTATACCAAAATGGGTAAAAAGAAGTATATACTAAAATGGGTAAGAACAAGTATATACTAAATGGGTAAAAACTAGCAAATGGTATTGACCCATAACCCATGGTTTTATATATACCACTTAACCAAGTTCATTGTATCTAGAAAAAAAACCATGGATCAACCCATAACCCATGACCCATGACCCATAACCAAAAATACCCATGGGCAAAGAGGAGCGTTCCACGGATCCCTGGCTTTGTTCTAGCCGGATCCCTTGTGGTAGGGATCCGTGGGATCCGGGGAACAGTAGAGAATTTTCTCTATAAATAGTGAGCCATTTCTTCCTTTCTACACACCACTTTACATACATACTTCCCAAGTATTATAACCCTTTAACCTCAGATCCAAGTGATCTATGTAGTTTGTCTTTTGTTTTTGTGTGATCTTCTAGGTTCCTCTTAAAGGAAAGATCACCACTTCTTGAAGACGAGCAAGCTCAAGTCCATGAGTTTCCATGCTTCGTCATCATCAAGATAACTATGGTTCTCTTGTTGATAGTTCTTACTTTCTCCATAGATGTTGGGTTGAAGGCATTAGTGAAGAATGCCGAAAGTGTCAAGATGAAAGCATTAGTGAAAGGTGCTCATCATCCGTGTTAAAGCATTAGTGAAGAATGCTAAAGGTGTCAAGACGAAGGCATTAGTCAAGGGTGCCAAGCGTTGTGTCTAAGGCATTAGTGAAGGATGCCAAAGAATCAAATCGAGTCGCATTTGGGAAGAATGCCTAGGTCGTATAATCGATGAGGTGCATCATTATACATATAAGTAATTGTTTATTTCCAAGGATGGTGATATCCTTGATGGTATTGTAACAAGGAGTGGATCTCCTTGATATTAGGTGTTGTGTTGTGAAGGGTAGTAGTTCCTCCATAGTAATGGAACTAGGTGCCTAGCCTAGTACCTAATAAAGGGTAGGCGACATTATGATAGGATTAGTTCTCCTTGGTGTGTAAGAACTCGGTGGTTAGCCTGGCATTGTATAAAGGGTAGGCGACGTTGTGTTAGGTGTGGTTCGCCTTGGTGTGAAGGAACTCGGTATTTAGCTTTGTACCGGAAAAAGGTTAAGCGACATTGTGAAGGCTTCTCCGCCATAAGGAGATTGGTGTAGTGTTTACGAACTCTCGAGTAGGTGACTCGGGGAGTGGAGTAGGGCAAGGAAGGTGTCCTTGTAGCCGAACCACTATAAATAACTTGTGTCGTGGTGATGTGCTTCTTACTCTTTATCTTTCATTACACGTTTATATATCTATCTATCAACGTCCAACATAAACAACCAAATAGATTGACATAAGTCGATCTAAATATTTAAAAGGAAGTTTTAAATTGGTAAAACTATTCAACCCCCCTTCTAGTTTTCCACAACCTATTCTAAAGAAGCTGAAAAAAGGCAGACAACACCTTTATCTGATCACAAAGCATGAAGGAACGAAAATCAAGACTATTCTGTATCTACACACAAATTTCAAGCTCAAGGAAAGTAAAGACCTAATCAAGTGGAGAATCTTTTGAATGACCACCCCTTAGGGGGAGATTGTTAGCCTTGATAATAATTAATAGAAGTGATGGTCATTCACGTTTAGGAACTTTGTAACGTGTGTTAGATATCGTACTAGAATAGTCAATGGGCTCGTGGATTGGGCTAAGCTAAATGGGTATTAGTTATGTTAAGCTAGCCTTTTATCTCTTGTTATCCAATCCTACCCAACCCAATCCATATGAGGCCCATGGAAAGCCCATTAGGGTGTTTAGTACTTGTAGTATAAATACCCCTTAAATGTGTCATTTGAGGGGTGTGCTTGAGTGTATTTTGTGTGTGTTTTCTTTCAAGTATAATAAGTTTCCTTTCATCTTATTTTCTCTCTATTTTCATACGCATAACATATATCTTCAAGTCACCATCTTTCCTTTCTTCTTCTCATCTCTACGCATAAGTGTTTGTGGGTTTAACGTGTTACTGTCACAATTCTCAAATTTCGGTCATTTCTTAAACTCAATATTCATCATATTAGTTATGCATGGTTTTGCATTTCACATTAAACATATAATTTCTTATTAAATAAACGTTATCGCGTAAACATTATTTTGAACAATTGATCCGATACTTCCAAAATTTATCACAATATATTTTTATACTCATACTAAGTTTATAAAAATATTATTATTAGTTTACCCGGTGTTTTAAATTTATTGCGTATATAAATTGTTATGTTTATATAAATTTCGACGGTTTTCTTAAATTCAACCCGATAAATATTTATTCACTCAAATCTTTCAAGAAATGTATTTTTATAATTTTTATGACTTCAATATATTTTATCTTGACCCGTTAAAATTTATTTCTAGTTAACGCTACCCCAAATACCTATTTTAAATTACAACTTACAAACTAATCTTACACCTTTATAAACCTACTCAAACTACTAACTTTATTTTAATACATCTTCCAAGATATCAATCTATATATTACTTTCTTGGTTTTCCCTACTCATTCACGCCAACCCCATCCCTCATTTAATTTTTTTTTGCTTACTTGTCTTTAGATATTTGGTATATTAGATATGTATACTTAAATCTTATTTCCACAATAACAACACAACATATTTTCTTTTTCTATTGTTTCTGTGGTTCGGCAGCCTCCCACAAACAACCTCAAACACTTAATTTTGATCTTGGTTTGCTAGTTTGTTTCATCACAAGTTCAAGTCTTAAGTTCCTTATTGATTGCTAGTTCTATCTATACCACAAGTAAGTTCTAAATAATATTTCCTACTCTTTCAATATCCATACTTGCTCTATTTTTTTTTTTTAGAAACAATCATGCAAGTTTCATGTGTATCTTTATACCATTTTTAAGGTTTTTAAGGTTTTTAAGTGTTAAATATATATAATCCATCCTATAATTACTCCTTGTTATATATCTG
>BPTQ01000003.1:103101676-103114490 GCA_019973895.1 Chrysanthemum seticuspe | reverse complement strand
CAACATTAAAGGTGAAGACCACAACGTCACCTCTGAAGACCGGATCGTCACCTTAGACTTAAAGGTGACGAAAGTCCTAAAAGTCACAAGTACAACGATAGAGGAAGGAAAGGTCTTAGTAATCTTCCAACTCGTAGAGGTCAGAAACCTTATAGTAGTAATAGACGTATCAGGGTTTCACCGTTTGACTTAAGTAGAACTAGTAGATGAACTAGGAACGAACTAAATAGTAGTAGTTCTTTGAGAATACTAGGACATTTTAGTATTCATCTCCATGGACATCTCTATCCATGTATTAAGTATCATACCCACATCCTGGAATTTATAGAGTTAGAATAGTGAATATGGGTGCAATTTGTGTGTTCACATTGACAGTGTGGGAGCGGTCTCCGCTTTTGTGCTCCACATTGCCTTTCCTTGTATTCGTATTCTATCATGCATTTCAGGTGATCGTTAGTAAGTTTTTCTACCAGGTCTTGCATAATGAAGTTTTCACTTGTCACTACAAATCGTTATGTAATAGAACGAAATATTTTGGAATCTAAACTTTGTAATATATTTGCCGATGTCGGCTAAACTGGTATTGTAATGGTGTACTCTTTCTTTTAAATCTTAACGTTGGTATGTTCTATTATCTTATGCTTATGTTCCTTTCCGTTACACCTCGTGTTTTCGCCTCTGGCGAGGGTGTGACAGTTACACTTGTGTGTTTAACGTGGGTATAAGTGATAAGATTGAGATATTTAAGGTCCTACACCCATACTATGAATTATGTACCTATCTCTACAGGTACCTCTACTTATGATTTTACAGGATCATAAGAGTTTCTTGATGATGATAAATCAAGCAAGGATCAAGTAGATGATCAAGATGAATTCAGTTTGCCACTTTGGGACTATGCAGATAATGATGATATTCCAAAGACTGGAGATGCTCAACCTTCTAATGATTCTGGAAAGGAAGGAGATAGCAACATGAACACTGAAAATCCTGAAAGCAGTGGAAATTCAGATTCCACTGCTAGGCCAGAAGTCTCCACTGCAACACCAGAAGTGGAAATTACAACTCCAGTTACAGAGGAAGCTCAAGCCAATGATGTAGAAATCTCTAATATGCCAAGTAAGATTGCAGTTCCTCAGACTCCCCAAACTTCAATTCATAAATCACATCCTCTTGAAAATGTGATTGGGGATGTCCATTCACCAATGAAGACTAGAAGATAAACAAAATTGCCTGATGTTCATGGGTTTATTAGTGAAATCTATGAATCTAAGAATCATGAAGGCAAAAATGAATGTCTGTTCATGTGTTTTCTGTCACAAATGGAGCCAAAGAATGTATACAAGGCACTTGAAGATGAAAGTTGGGTGGAAGCAATGCAAGAACAGTTGCTCTAGTTCAAGCTTCAAAAGGTTTGGGTGCTTTGTGATTTACCTTCTGGCAAGAAGGTAATAGGTACTAAATGGGTGTTCAGAAACAAGAAGGATGAAAGAGGAATTTTTGTCAAGAACAAAGCTAGGCTTGTGGCTCAAGGATACACTCAGGAGGAGGGTATTGACTATGAAGAAGTGTTTGCCAAGTTGCAAGAATTGAAGCAATTAGGTTATTCTTAGCCTATGCATCTTTTATGGGCTTTAAAGTCTATCAAATGGATGTAAAAAGTGCTTTTCTATATGGGCAGATTGATGAGGAGGTATATATTTCACAACCTCCAGGCTTTGAAGACCCTAGATATCCAATCAAAGTGTACAGGGTGGTTAAAGCTTTGTCTGGCTTGCATCAAGCACCAAGAAAATGGTATGAGACCTTGACTACTTATCTTCTTGATAATGGGTTTTATAGAGGCAGAGTGGATCAAACTTTGTTCATCAAGAAAGACAAGAATGATATCTTGTTAGTTCAAGTATATGTTGATGATATCATTTTTGGATCTACAAAGACAGAGATGTGCAAAGAATTTGAGAAGCTAATGAAGGAAGAATTCAAGATGAGTTCTTTGGGTGAACTCACATTCTTTTTGGGACTTCAAGTACAACAAAGGCCAGATGGTATTTCATCAATCAAGATAAATATGTGGCTGAGATACTAAGGAAGTTCAAGTTCTCTGATGCAAAGTCATCCAGCACCCCTGCAGACAAGACTACACATCAACTCTTGAAGGAAAATAGTGGTGAAGCAGTTGATGTGCACATGTACAGATCTATGATTAGTTCTTTGATGTATCTTACATCATCTAGAACAGACATTATCTTTGCAGTATGTGCTTGTGCAAGGTTTCAGGTCACTCCCAGGTTCTCACACTTGACTATTGTGAAGAATATTTTCAGATATCTTAAAGCATTTCCCAATCTGGGATTATGGTACCCTAGAGAATCACCTCTAGAACTGGTTACTTACTCATATAGTGATTATGCTGGTGCTAGTTTGGATAGAAAATCTACTACAGGTGGATGCCAATTTCTTGGCAATAGATTGGTGTCATGGCAGTGCAAGAAACAAACAATGGTGGCAAATTCATCAACTGAGGCAGAGTATGTGGCTGCTGCAAGTTGCTGTGCTCAAGTTCTATGGCTTCAGAATCAAATTTTGGAGTATGGGTACAATTTCATGAATACCATCATCCGTATTGACAATAGCATTACCATTTGCATTATTAAGAATCCAGTTCAACACACAAAGACTAAACATATTGAAATTAGATGCCATTTTATAAGAGATTGTTATGAGAAAAGGCTAATTCAAGTTGTCAAAATCCATACTGATGACAACTATGCTGATTTATTAACAAAAGGACTTGATGTGGGTAGATTTCAGTACTTGGTAACATGTATTGGAATGCTAAATCCATAAACTTTTTGTGTCTAATGGTCTTTGGTGTTGAGAAGAAGTTTTTGGGTACTAAAATTGTTGTATAAGTTTGTATATATTTGCTTGTATTTTTGTTTAACCTTTATGCAGAAAAGATGGGAGTTGATCTTAAAAGGTGTGTAACTGAGACACACAACAAATGGTTATTGATTCACCATGTCTAATCCACATAATAATCAACTAGTCCAGAGCAAACGGCTACTGGTAAAGAGTTAACAAATCCGTTTATGGTTGATAGTTTACCAAAAACTATATGGTTATCAACTCACCATATTCTTTATGATTAAGAGTTGGCTAGTCCATAGCAAATGGCTCATGGTAAAGATATATCAAATCCATTGATAGCTGGTAGTTTGCTAAAAACTATGATAAAGAGCAGTCCAATTTTCATGTAAGATATTGGATTTCACAATCACACTAAACCATAATCACAATGGCGCGTTCAAGTATGTTTAGAGAGAGAAAGTTCTAGAGAGAGAAAGAGAAGAGAGTTGGGAACTATGTGAAACAAAGAAAAATAGTATTCAAGCTCCAACCCTCTACCTTGGGAGGTAGAGGGTATTTTTAGTTTCTTACAAATAAACGCCACCTACGGGCTGTGGATCAGGCATACAGTGGGTAAAGACCCGTCCGTCCTCCACGGTGTTACTAAACAAACTACTTGCTAACATAACTTGACTACGACTACGAGCTTTCTAACGAATACATATACTTGAGGTGGCCGACTCTTATGAATACAAACAGATATTACATTAGATTGTTCTAGGATTCTTGATCAAGTTCTTTGCTCAGTAGCTCGTAGTCTTTGATTCTTCATGTTCCGCATGTTTGAATAATTACAAGTGGAGGTCTTTAACTGATCCACGTGATGAAGAGTTTTGAGCCAGCATTGAGATCATCAGCTAACATAAATCTTTGACTCTTCCTTTGTGGTGTTGGTATTATGTGATGTTGTGACAATTGGACCGACAGGCTCACATTCTGGATCATGATATATTCTCATCAGAGTAGCGGAAGCTTTCGTTGATTCATGATATTGGCAGCAGCGTAGCAGAAGCATGGAGTTAAAATATCAGAGTCATTGATGCACTTATCATGATATCTTTAGAGATGAATGTGTAGTGTGAGCATGCGGCTATGGATTGACCGCATCATTCTGATCAGCTGCAAACGTCGGGCGTACCTGCATGCAACAGTTAGCAATAAAGTGCACAAAAGTGTCTTTGATTACTTTCGTTGAATTGAGGTACACGGCCCACGGTTCCCCGTTGATCAGTACAAGTACTTCCTGTGATCAGGTAAAATTCCGAAGAATTTCCTTGACAGGGTTTCGCAGCTGCTCTAGCAGTTCTCAAACCGGAACGTCTCAAAGAAGACAACACGGAGTGAGTGAACCAGCGAATTGAGATTCACTGATTGATAAAAAGAGATTTGAAAAACAATCGTGTATCGCTCAATAGAAATTGTTTTTGCAATACAACGAAGGTTTTAATGAAAATCAATTATCAATCATAAACACCTTTTATTTTGAAATATTTGTACACAGTCGATGTGCTAAAGAAAAGAGTTTTTAAGCACAAATACTGGTTTTTCAAAGGTATCCGTCAATCCATAACCTGAACCAGGATTGATTTAAAAGATTGAATCGCCCCATTGTTTCTGTTCAGTTGTCACATGGTTGATCTATTGGATAGATCTCACATGCCACCCACCAGGAGCTTGTTTGATGTTGGCTCTAGAAGGCTTTCCATCTTCATTGTGAATATGTATGCATATCATTCAGATGTTCTGGCAATACCACAAGGATAATGCGTAGGACTCAAGATATAATCTCTCTTTCCACATTGTGTGAAACAGAGAGTCTTCATTGAAAGTGTCCTAATGAGATTTATTGATAATCTCGTGACTCCAGACTCAATTGTGCATATTTGGTTCCTATGCCGGAGACTAGGGAGAGGGTCTCCTTCTTCAATATCAACCAACTCTAAGAGAAAGTCGATAGATAATGTCGGTTCCCCGTGAGAATGAAACAAGTCCTTTTAAGAGAAACTTGAGTAGCTTGGGAAGATGTAGTGCAGTGCGTCACTGGGTCCATGACTTCTTGTCTTCAATACCAGTGTTACCTTAGTAACCACCAGTAGCATATGAATTGAACCCGGTATCTGCCCTAAGGTTGACAGATAAGAGGGCTATTTATTTTCACCCTTTTCACATTCAATTCTTTTTCATTCTTCAACCCCTTCAGTGCTTACCGAGACTTCATAACTAGAAATTTGTTGGGTTTATTCCAGTACTAGCTCTGTCTCAGTCCGCACTCTTACCTTATCTTACATTTCTCCTTTTTTCATCATACCTAAGGACTTCTACACTATCTAGTGGATTGTCCCTGGGTAGATCCCTCCAGTTCTGGCGGATCATGGGAACAAATACCTAACATTATCGTCCTTATATCACCATACATAAAGTAAAGTTGGTCGGTCTATTCGGTATCGTTCATCTGCCATTGGAACCAATTGAAAACCATTTGTAAATCAATCCAGATACTTGTGATATATTATCAAAGCATTTTGTACCTGAATTGTTTTTGATATTTTTAGAACAAGAGCTCCCCCTCAACATTTGCATCAAGCATCATTTTGTAATAGAAATAATTTTCATATTTGAGGGGTTGGCTTGCATCTAAGAGTAGTTATATAAAGACTGTGGTTTTCAAAATAGTTGCTCCCCTTCAATATGTGCATAGATATTTGAAAATGTTTTGCACATATTAGGAAAAGACTGCTCATTGAAATAAATTGATCACGCTTCAAATCTTTGTGGTTTAAGATAGATGCTCCCCCTCAACATGTGCATGGAAAACTTGAAATCATTTGGCACATGTGGGAAGGAGAGCTTGTACATCCTTATAAAACCATTACCGAATTATCAGTTTTAATCCAATTTAAATCACAATTTCTCCCCCGATCACAATTATCAAATCATTTGAGATTTGTGATCTCTGTAGATTTAAATTGATTTTGAAAGCTTTTAAGTAGAATTGTGACTTGATTATGAAAATGTTTTAACTAATAAGGATCGGATTTTGAGATTTTAAACTCCATTGATTAAACATGCATGATTATCTTTTGAAAACAATTGTATGACAAATAACTTTTTGATATAATTGAAATCATTCTCCCCCTCAATCAATGACATAAGTTGTTGATTGACAGATAGATATGTTTGACAAACAATAAGTCCAGATGATTTTCAAAAGTAGAGTTCGAGTTATTTTACAAAGCAATTGAGTTTTTATTAGATGGCAAATATTTTTCAGAAGAATCATTAGACGGAAAAATATTTGGATAGAGAAACATTTGTCTTATTGATGACAAACATTTGTGTTAAGAATCAGAGCATGAGATTTGACAAATAAGTTAAAGCATGACTCTGTTCTTTACTTTTTAAAACTGGTTACTGCCTGAAATGACAATAAACCACCATATTTCTCCGCCACATTTTTTTTAACTGTATACATTCGAAGAACATCTAAAGACCCGTGACATTCTTTGACTGTCAACACAAAGTCCGTAGATGATATCGAAAAATAAAAACATGATAAAATAAGAATATTTTTGGAATTTTTCAAGATTTTTCAAATTTTTATGGATTTTAGAGAATTTTATATTTTATATTTTCTTTTGAGGGTTTTTAAATTTTGTATTTTGCTTTTTGAATAAATATATACAAGAGATAGATGAATAAAGACCTTTACTCCTCGTCTTCCTCTTGAAGACGCTTGAGTGTTTCCGGTTGAAGACTCTTTAGACCAAGACGTGGAAGGATAAACTCAAAACGTTCTCTAGGAAGTGCTTTGGTGAAGATGTCTGCTAATTGGTATTCAGTCCTCACGAAATAGAGTTCCACCACACCTTTTTCCACTTGCTCCCTGATGAAATGATGTCGAATGTCGATGTGCTTTGCTCTTGAGTGTTGTACGTTGTTGCATGAGAGAGCAATAGTACTTTTATTATCACAGTACAGAGGAATTTTGTTGAATTCAAAGCCATAGTCAGATAATTGTGATCTCATCCATAGGATTTGAGCACAACAAGATGACATGGCTATGTATTCAGCCTCTGTAGAGGAAATAGAAGTACTCATTTGCTTCTTTGAAGACCAGCTCACGAGCTTATCACCTAAAAATTGCGCACCTCCAGACGTACTTCGACGAGTATCTTGACACCCTGCATGATATGCATCTGCATATGCTGTTAGTGACATACCGGTGTCCTTCGGGTATCAAAGTCCCATGTTGATGGTTCCTTGGAGGTACCAAAAGACCCGTTTAACCGCTTCAAGGTGCTTTTTGGTAGGCTTAGCCTGGTATCTAGCACACATGCATACAACGAACAGAATATCAGGTCTACTGGCTGTGAGGTACATCTGGGATCCAATCATACTACGATATTTCGTTTGGTCTACCATGATCCCTGAGTGGTCCTCATCCAGTTTAGTACGCTCAATCATGGGAGTGTCAACAGGGTCACTAGAATCAAATCCAAATTTCTTTAAAATCTCATTTGCATATTTAGATTGATTTATAAAAATGCCTCTAGGACTTTGTGAGATTTGTAATCCCAAGAAAAATAACATTTGTCCCATCATTGACATTTGAAATTTGGAACCTATTTCATTAGAAAAACGATCACATTCATTGGGGTCAGTCGAGGCAAAGATGATATCATCAACATATATTTGAACGTGAATTAAATGTTTGCCCGACTTCCTGGTGAACAATGTCGGATCAACTGCTCCTTTGCTGAATCCAGTAGATAGAAGAAACTTTGATAGCGTATCATACCATGCCATTGGAGCTTGCTTCAAGCCGTAAAGAGCCTTCTTCAAGCGATAAACATGAGTAGGATGCTCTGGATTCACAAAACCTTCTGGTTGGCTGACGTATACGACTTCTTTAAGATCTCCGTTAAGAAAAGCCGTCTTTACATCCATCTGATAGACAATCATGTTCTTACTTGCAGCATTAGCAAGAAAGATTCTGATCTCCTCGATGCGTGCCACAGGAGCAAATGATTCTTCAAAGTCAATACCTTCCTCCTGACGGTATCCTTTTGCAACCAACCTAGCCTTGTTCTTTAATACATCGCCATACTCATCAAGCTTCACTTTGAAGATCCACTTTAGAGCAATAATCATACATCAAGTCGATCAAACTCATGAATTTCTTCTTGCATGGCATTGAACCAGCTGTCTTCATTCATGGCAATTTTAACATCTTTTGGTTCGACCTTAGAGAGTACGGAGTTGAAGAAGCACCATAAGGCATCGGTTGCAAGTTGTTTCCGTGTGGATACTGGACGAGAGAGGTTTCCAATGATGTTGTCCAATGGATGATCATGTGTCCATTTTCTAAGATATTCATGTGGTTGTTGTTGAGGAACTGAAGTAGCAGAGTCTATATCTCCTGATGATAATGGTTCTGATGATGATTCAGGAGCAAATATGTTCTCAAAGGGTTCATCTTCTAGAGGAGCAAAAAGGTTTTCATCATCGGTAATGGCAGTAACATTTCCATTGTGTACACTCGATGATTGATGATTTGTTGATGAGACAGAGTGATCAGCAGCAGGACATTGAAACTGAAGGGTTAACTTCATTGACAGGGATAGAGGCAGCCTCTATTGATGGAACTGACATATCATTAGCAATTGGCTCATAGTGTTCATCAAACATTGGATCAAATAATTTCTTCAAATCATCTTCTGAAGGAGGTACATAAGGTGTTGCTGGTGATGGATTAGACACAAAAGTAGAACTGATAGGACTACTTGATAAAGGTTGACATGCGGGTCCAGAACTGGATTGTCCTGGAGCCATTTGACCGGTCAGCTCATCGAATGTAACGTGAATTGTTTCCATTATATTTCGGGTTCTTTTGTTGTAGATTCGGTATCCCTTTTTGTTTGGTGCATATCCTACAAATACTCCAATGTCTGCTTTAGCTTTAAGCTTGCCTAAGTCTTGGCCCTCATTAGTTGGATAGCACAATGCACCAAACACACGAAGGAATGAGAGATTAGGTTTTCTATTGTGGACAAGTTCATATGGAGTTTTTCCATGAGCAGTGTGAATTAGGGATCGATTTTGTATGTAGCATGCAGTGGCAATGGCTTCAGCCCAGAGAAACATTGGAACCTTTGAGTAAATCAGCATTGTTCTTGTGGCTTCCACAAGAGTTCGATTTCGTCTTTCAACTACACCGTTCTGTTGAGGAGTTCGTGGAACACTTCTTTGATGACTGATTCCAATACTTTCATAAAACTCACTAAGTTGTTTATTAACAAACTCAGTTCCATTGTCGGTTCGGATGATTCTGACAATTTTGTTAAGTCGAACCTGCAGCTGTTTGATAAGTTTGATGATGATATCTGGAGTTTCATCCTTTGTCCTTAAGAACTTTACCCAGGTGAATCGAGAGTAATCATCAACCACGACTAACACATATTTCTTCCCAAAGATATTATGCACTCTCATGGGTCCACATAAATCCATGTGAATTGTATGAAGAATTTCTGTAACTGAGTTTGTAGGTTTGGGTTTGTGGGCATATTTCTTGCTTTTTCCTAATTGGCATGCTGAACAAAGATGATCCTTTTCATACTTTAGTCTAGGTAAACCTACAACTAAGTCCTTTCTGGAGAGATCATTGATGGTGCCAAAGTTCAAGTGATTGAGACGACGATGCCATAACCATGACTTTGTTTTCGAAGCCTTTGACAACAAGCAAATTGGAGAAGACTTCATCATATCTTCGATAGAGATGGTGTATAGATTTGAACCACGTGTTCCTCTTAAAAGCTCTTTACAATCAAGTTCTCTAACGAAACAAGTATATTTTCTGAAGGCCACTTCTAAATCAGAATCACAGAATTGAACGACAGAAAATAAGTTATGACCAAGACCTTCTACGTAGTATACTCTGGAGATAACACTACCACCGACAACATAATCTCCATAACCCATAATAGCACCGAAATGATCATTCCCGAATCTAACAGTCCCGAGGAATTAACTCACGAAGTTAATGAGCCGTGACCGGTCTCCAGTCATATGCTTGGAACAGCCTGAGTCCAGGTACCACAGAACGATTTGAACGATCAAGAGGCTTATTTATAAAATCCTCTTCCACAATCTCACGGAGACATTCTAGACTATCCTTAAGGTGAGCACAATAGTTGTGAAACACAGGTTCATTATTCCTAAGATGAGGAGGAATATATTTAACAGTGACAGTATATTTGCAGTCTGAGGATGACTTTGATGCAACATTCTCATTAAAAACTAGTGGCAGTTTCCCTTTCTCCCGACTCCTCAGATTCTCAATTTCTTTTTGTAAAGACGTTATTTTTTCGTTGTTTTTGTCACGAGTGACTTTCATTGAATCATATAACTCTTTAAAGTGTCGTTTAACTTTTTCATTTTCTTCTAGAAAACTTTCGTTTTCTTTTTGTAAAGCATTAACTAGGTTTTGAAGATGAAAAGTTTGAGAATACGGAGAATCTAAAGGAGGAGGCATTTGGGACCCAGTCACATTGTTCTTTTCACCCTTTAATTGAGAGATTTGGGCTTTCAACTTTCTGATCGTGTTACAATGAGCTTGAATCTGTTCGTCACGTTTGTTTATATGAAAAACTGCATCAAACTCTGGAACATTTGAGGATGTCTTGATATTTGAGGTTTTGACATTTTCTTTAAGATGTTGATATTTTAGTTGTAAATCAAAATGTTCAACTTCTAGTTTAGAAAAATGTTTTACCAAATTATCGTGATCATCTTGATCAATTTTTTCACTTAGTTCCGAGTTTTTGTTTTCAAGCTCAATGACACGATCATGGGAAACTTTCAATGCAATAGATAATTCATGAAATCGAGAAGCAGTAATAGAGTCCTTAGTAACAGTATAAAACACATCTTGAGCAACACAAGTCAAAATCAAATTCTCATTTAAGATGTGCAAGTTCTTTCTTTCAACTTCATTATATTTGAGTTCCTGTTCATAATCATTGACTTCAACTATCATTGCATCAAATTCCTTTTCCATTTCTTTAATATCAGAATTTATCCCTTTTTGAAGACTCTCAAATTGACCTTTTAATTGTTTGAAGAAAGGCATGACCTCAGTTAAATAATATTCTTTAGTTTGCTCAAAACCCCTTTCCCCCTCAGTTATCCCAGTAGGTGTGATTCTCTTCTTACAAGTTTTCTCAAAATCAACAAACAGCTAATAAACAACATATAGGCTTATTAAGGTCTTGCTATTAGTGGCAATAGATCTAGGAACTAGATGCATTGGTGTATTTGGAGGATACACAGTAGCTACAGGCATTTTCCTAAGGGGAGTGTTTGTTTCAACAAGTACATTAACTTTTCACTTATCCATGTCTTTCTTCCAAAAGATCTGTTCAGGGGTTAATTGAGTTTGAGGTTTAAACATGTTCAAGGATATCCAATTTTCCTTAGTGTAATCATGGGGTTTGATCGTTATGTTTTTATCTTTACACGCAGGATCGTTAAGCTTCTTATTCATTTTCTCCCTAGATGCATCATCTAGTTTTCTATCTTCCTCAGTGCACTCAATGCAACTAGGTTTCTGTCTAGGTTTAAGAATCTCATTGCCATCATAGATTACATTTTGAGAAGCTTTTGCTATCTTACCATACTCAGGGTTGGATTCCTTTGTAATGGGGATACTATGCTTATCGCTGAGAACTCTATGCTTAGTGATCATGTAAGCAGTCTGAATGGTATTCCCTTGTACGTACAACTTATTTTCAAGCTTGTTTTTCAAGGTTTTTAGATTAGAAAAATCATTCAAAAGTTTTGATTCCTTAGCACTGAATTCTTGCTTAAGCATTTTAACATTTTCTTGAAGTTCTTGTTTTTGCTTAGCAGTTTTAGAAAGCTTTTCTTGTAAGGAGTTTAACTCTTGTTTTAATACTTCTTCTCTAAACTTACTTTTTCTAATAGCTGTACGCATTTGGTCATCCATTTCCTGCTCACGGGTGGTTAACTCAAACTTAGCACGCTGTTCATAAATAGCAACTTGTTCTTTGTAGGCATTCAGTTCAGAATCATCATGGGCACATGCAGTGTATTCATTAAAAATATAGTCATCATTGACTGCAGAAGATGGATCACTTGGTACAGTCTCACTTTCACTTTGTTTCACATATTGATCATATGGGACAACATTGATATTACCCATATTTTCAATATCTGACTCAAAAGTTTCAGTTGATTGTTGTGACAATCCGTACTTTCAGGTCATTTCTCGGCACCGTTCATGTCTCATTATTTCAACATTTTAGTAAACTTGGTTTACTTGTTTCAAATTCGCGTAACCTTGGAGGTTTAGCGGCGAATTCATGATCATGACATCACGTACATTTCATATGGACTATGATTAGTCTACATTTCATTGACATCATGTGCATCTCATTGATTCATTCACGACATTTCATTTTACCTTCAACGCGTAATTTTTATATTTAATAATTTTTATCGCGTGAGTTTTTATTTTGAATATTTAACCCGTTACTTTCAAAAATGATCCCGAGGTAATTTTAAACTTACATTTAGTTCATAAAAACTATATTTTTAGTTTTCCTAGTGTTTCAAATTTATTTGGTATTTTAATCGTTAACGTTTAATTATTACGTCGTTTTCTTAAAAATTTGACGATAATTATTTTATCACTCAATTTTCACAAGGAAAGTATTTTTACAATTTTTATCACCTCAATACAATCTATTTTGAGCTACTAAAAACTTACTTTTACCAAAAAGTCCCAATTACCTACAATTCACTTACCTTTTCTTTACAAATTCTACAAATTATACAACAAATACACAAGTAAACATTTTGAAAAAAAAAAAAAAAAAAAAAA